>VZRS01009195.1:282862-344790 GCA_013398055.1 Ifrita kowaldi
GTCAACGCTCCCATTGGCTCCCCGGATAGAATGGGCGGGGCTGGGGGCGGGACCTCAGGTGGGGCGGGGCCCAGCCTGGGGCCACCTGCGCCCCTTCACACCTCCAAGGGGCAGCACTGAGCGCTCTCGCGAGAGCCGTGACGTCATCCCGGGGAGGAGCCTGATGACACCATGCCCATCACGTGAGGTTGCCACGTGACAACCCAGCCCTGGTCCGCATGGGGTGCTGGGTGGAGCCTCATTTGCATTTTCTGCATTCTGGAGGCCCCGCCCACCCCTGCTGGCCAATAGGGCAAGGCGAGGCCTGGTGGGAAGTCTCCCCATTGGCTGCGCTCCTGCGGACGGGGCTCACACGCCTTGGCGCCATGGCGGGCCGGGCTGGGGCGCCTGGGCCTGGACCAGCCGGGGCACGGGCAGGGCCTGGGCACGGCATCGCCTCTGGTGATGGCGTCTGGGAGCGTGGCACTGTCACACCCGTGGCACTGCCACACCCATGGCGCTGGAAGGCTCTGAGGTGTGATGGAAGACACATCGCTGCAAGTCCTCTGAGCTCTGTCTGCCAGGCATCTCCATGTCTGTCTGCTAACAAAGTTCTTGCTCTTCCCATGATGGCAGATGGTTTCTGATGGACACAAGATGGAAACAGAGCCAATCCTGTGTGCGGGCGGGCAACAGCTGTACCACAAAGACCAAGACAAATGGCCACATCAGCAGGATGGGTGGCTGTCCACCTCCAAGACCCCTGGTGTGTCTGCCACCAGAGCCAGCAGGAGGCCAGTCATGGCAGGAGACCGTATAGGGCCATGCTGGATCCCATCCTTGGCACATCAGGACGTTCTCCCTGTATTCCTGCCATCTTCCTGGCACAGCTTTCAGTCTTCCCCACAAAGTTGACCTGGCTTTGCTCAGGCTATTCCCATAAACTTCACAAATTAATGACTTCAACTAGAGATTCCCTAAGTGTTCATCATGAGAATGAGACACTCATTGATGGAAGCCAAGGGGAATTTTGCCATGGGCCTCAGCAGCTGTACGATTTCACTGTTGGTCTAAACACGGCTCACACACAGGTCAGTGTGTTGGCCCATGCACATCAACACCTGTGAAGGCTACAGCAGCAGACTGACTGGTATCTTCTCAAAAAGTAATACAAATCAAACATTCCCATTGACAGAAAAGTATTCTTTTTTTATTTTTTGCAGTAGTGGCCACAAAATTTATTTACCTTTGTAGTCGACATCCAATAAGTACATTGAAACATAATTAGTTCTAATTTTTTTTTCTGTTAGTAAGTTCCTTGGCCATGTACTTTCAGCACCAGTGTCTACACAGTAAGGTTGTAGATAAAAGCATTTACAGAAAAAAGGGGCAGCCATCCATGAAAGATAAATTATCCGTAGTAGGTATAGGACCACAATATAAAAAATTGTTACTACACAGTGCAAGGAGGGATATGTCTCACTGAGCCTAAGCATAGCATTTAAAATAAAGGTATTAACTTCTGTCTAGTAATTCATAAAGTAAAATAATTGAACATGGCTCTGCCAATATGGAAAGGCCCAATGGCTCCCACATAATCAACAGTATTAGAGTTCCATTGCGACAAACCCAATAATTGCAAAGTGTTTCAAACAATGGATGTGTTACAAAGATTAAGCAAAAGGTTAAGAGAAAATGTTGTGAAAGGGTCTTTCATAGCTGAACATTCCAGCAAAACTATGGGATATGTCCTCATTTCCACAGAACCCCAGGATGGTTGAGGTGGGAAAGGACCTCAGGAGGCCATCTGGTCCAACCCCACATTCCCAAGCAGGGCCACCTGGAGCCAGTTGCCCAGGGTCGTGTCCAGATGACTTTTGAGATCAACCAGTGTTTTCTATCAGGTAGTAAAAATGGGAGCTACTTTATAAAGGAGGTAAATTAAATGTACCCACATCATACCTTTCGTTGTAAATCTGTTACCTGTTTATCGCCAGCTGCCAAATCCTGCAGTGTGCTCAGCAAACTCGGGTCATGTTTAAATCTGGTGGAGTTCGCCCTCATTCAGTTGGGAAAGGAGGTTCCATTTTCACGTTGCAGGACTGGCATTGAACTGTAGACATTGGAAGTAGGTTTATCAGCCACCAGCACATGCCTAAGACTTTCCAAAGTGAAACCTGTGACCAGGCTTCAAATTCCTTCCCTTGTAAAAAAAAAACCTAAGAAAGATAGCAACATGCAAAATCAATTCAGGAAGAGGATTTGGAAGAATAAAAATGGATCGGGTTAAGAGGGAAGAGCAATGCATGTATTCACTTCTCCTGCAAGTCAACAACAATTTCGCAATATAAAAATAAGTGGGCTTGAAGACGACAGAGTGAAGAGAAGTCAAAAACACGCAATGTGAAGAAGAGTAAAGAAGTTTAAAAACCAGGTTTTCTTAAATAAAAGTAATAGCTTTGATCAATCAAATCCAATGGATTAGTCATTTTCTTTGGGAATGTATTTGAAGATTAGTACTTCTCCAGCTAGAGGACATCAAGAAATTTGGGGAATGTAACTCTGCTGTCATATGAGAGTTAAATATTTGTTTAGATACCTGAACAAGTTACATTTAACAGTAACATATTAAGTAATATTTTTGCTTATACTGTTGGGTAGTTCAGGTCTGGAGGAAGGGACAACAGCAAAAGAGTGCTTTGGCAGGTCACAGTGACTTCTAAGTGCCTTAGCCCTGTCCACTCCTTCCTGTGGGCGAAATTCACAGCTTCAGCTCTTCCCATTAGCTGTCTGCAAGCAGAACAGCAGGAGCAAAGAGCACCTACCTGCAGGTGTACAGCCAACAGCTGAGTTGGCAAAAGGGACTCCTCAGAGGTTATAGGAAAGTCAGGATAATTAACTTCTACAGCTGCCTTCCAGGTCCTGAAGTAAGATCCCAAACCAATACTGACCTAGACAACTCTTTTGAGGAAGTGCAACAGGATGGAGGGGAGCTCTGGCTTTTTACAGGGATTTGCAGCCAATATTTTTTCCCTTCAACTCTCCAGTACATTTTCTACATCAACTTATATTAATGTAATGTCCCCTTGTTTTTGAAGAAGATGCTGCAGCACATACCAGTCTCAGTGATCATCTTTAAAACTGCCTGATGAACATGTTCCTTGGTCTATTCTAGATGTTTAAGGATTAATGTAATTACTTTACACTTACTCTTCCCAACAAGCAGAAGTTGCAAGGTCTCCCTTTGCATAGTCTGTATGTTTAATTTGCCAGAAAAAAAGTGTTTCATTGCTTGTTGTAGTGTTTCCATGATTCTGGAGAAACAGAAGACCTCTGAAGAGTTTCCAAAGGAGCCATGTGCTAAGCCGCCCACTGCAACCCCACTCTTCTGCTCCCTGCAGGAGACCTTCTCAAATTCCACTGAAGTCTAGAAAGACTTTTACTGAATGTAATAGTTTTTCAAACAAGTTTTCATCATGAAAGGAGGAGCTTCTCTTCTAGAAGAAGAAAAGGAAGCCAAGAAGCAAAGCACAAAGAAAAGGCAAAGAACAATGCCAGGCAAGCAGAAGTTATGCAAAAAGTAACCATATTAAAAAAGTTGTATTAGTTCAATATGAATATTTTTATATGAGCAAAATGTAAAGATTCCCAGAGAAAAAGTTTATCTAAAATACTTCTAATTCTGGCTGAAGAAACATCACTTTTTTTACTAAACAAAACAATGTTTATCAAGATAGCTTTAACTACAAAAAATCAGACTTAAAATAAAAAATTGATTTTTTGGCTAAAGAAAGATGGATCTTAAAAATCCAGGTTATGTTGTAGAAAAGAACTAATTATTCAGACAAGCTAAGAAGGAAAGAGAACTAGAAAAGAATGAAGAATCTTTTCAAGTCCATCCACTAATTAAGATCTCTGACACTAGCTGACACTCAAAATTATTCAAATTAATTTTTAGTATTTCTGAATTTCAAATATCATTGGGAAATTTTCAGTTTCAATTACATTAGAAGCATTTTAGCCAAATTTGAAGAGAGTGTGTCTAGAAAGATTAAATGTATCTGATTTTAAAAAAATCCTAAAATCTGTACAGTAATGCAGAAAATCTATACCTCAGTAGGTGCAAATATTCTACTTTAAGAATTCCATTGGAATACAATTCAGTCTACTTTTCATAATTTCACAACAAAATGTTTTACAAGAAAATGTTAGAAAAAAACAATCACCAATGCTTTTGCCAACACTTTGCACATACAATTCTGATATTTTCTTTTCAGATGTTTTCTATTTTTAGAAGACAAATTAAAACACAGTTTTAACAAAATATTAGGTGTTGTCAATCGTTGTCTTTTTAATGCCAAACATCCCTTCAAGTTTGATCCAATTTTCTCTTGGTTGTTCTGGAAATACAGAGGTGTATGTCTACCAACACCAAAGGCAAATGACGAACTGTGGGAGTACACATTTGGTTCACACAGTAGGGCTAATAAGGCTGAGTAAATCCACTAGAACTTCAATGTTTGTACATTATTTTGAACTTTATTAAACTGGGGCAGATATCAAAAGAATAAGCTGTATTTTTTTCTCACCTCTATTTTCTCCTTGTTCAAGTTTTACCAGCAAATAACTTTCCTGTAGTGCTAGATGTCACATGTAATTTGTGTAATATATGCATGCAGATTTCTACTCACTTACTTAGCCTTTCTCCTATGTTCCCATCAGGCAGGTATTCTGGGAAAGCTATAAACCAGGATCATATAGCTTCTTTCTGAATTATGTACACATTACATAGCAAGCATTTTTCTTTATTCAGAAATACTGTTTATCAAGTTCTTAGAATAAATGCAATTCATGTATGTATTCATTCATATAACCACAGTATTCAGATTGTAGTCTTTAAGGACAGGCAACATTGGATTACCTTTGGCTCAGCTTCCTGTGCTGGGCATTTGATGGGAGATAAGATAAAACATAAAACAATGATGTTTAACGGAGCTGCAGACTAACCTATAAAAGAATAATTAGTGGCTTGCTGTCACTAGATTTAACATTAAGTGGAGTTTTTTTAAGTTACCCAACCAAACAAATAACACGCCTTGTCATTGGCCAGCTGTAAAATCAGTGTATTTTAGCTAACTCTGAGAAGGGCTGACTTTGGACAGTCCCTGCCCAATGGTTTTGGAGTTCTTTGAAATAAAGCAGTCAGCATGCTGCACACATACTTGAAATAATTAAGTGAATATTTAAATGTTTGACACATATATAAAAAAATTCCTATTAATTTGAGAAGTAACAGCTTCAACTTCAAAATAATTGACACTTTCATTAAATATACTGTTCATGGTCATTCTCAAAAAGTTTTAAGTTCTTTTCTAAAAACATGATAATCCCATTTGAGTATGTCTGGGGTTGAAGATCCTTTGCATAGAGAACAGACACTTAAATTTAGAATTAGAGTGCTTTAGCTATATAACACCCTGAGCAATCTCTTCTCTTGTGTGCATTCAGAGATTTACTGAAATATTGCTAGGAAAAAACCAAAACAACGCCCCAGAAATAAGGGTCACTTACTGTGGAGTCATTTTCATCTCTCTAGACATCAGGGCCCACCACTGATGACTGGCAGACTTGCTCTTGGACATTAGATTCTTCAACTGAGTAGGTGAAAAAAATGGTTGTGGGGCTTCTCCCTCTTCCAAAGCTGACATAAAAATCCAAGTCACAATATCTAAAAAGTTGAAGAGATTATTCCATTTTACTACCTTTCAGATGCTTTGTCTTGACATATTCCTAATGTGGACAGAAAAGTTTACCTTTTATCTTCTGAAACATTAAGTTTATATTCAGTATGAGAGGTACACATATCAGCTGGTAGGACAGCAAGGAGATAACTTTTTGGTGTCTGGTCTTGGCTAAAAATATGTGGGTTGGAAAAAGAATTTATTGATTTCATCAATATCTCAAAGCAAATTCTGAATAATTTAGATGCATACAATTTCTTTTCTCCAAATTCCAAGTATTGCTTGAAAAGAAGATCGATGAAGAGGCTGATTTAGATAATATTCCAAGACTGCCTTATCAAGATTAGAATCTTCCTGTTATTTTACCCTGATAGTTTGCCACACAATGGTTTGGCTAGAGAGGTGCTGATGAAGGCTGCTGGAATCTCACGAAAATTGTAAAGGTCGCAGGCAGTAGCAGATTCACAGCTGACAAAAACGTGTTCAAGAAAAGTGGCAGAAAATGTGTGATTTTTGTGAAATTTGGCTTACTACAGCTGAACAGATTCAATTGGATTCAGTGCCAACAAAGGAGGAGCAGTGTGGTGATCATTAGGAAGCATTACTTCAAAACACAGCACCTAGGGGTGGTTGTGAAGAGCCTAGTTCTGTTCCTGTTTTTCTGTTCCTGTGTTTGAAGTTGCTAATATGAAAGTCCTCCAGACATATAATTTGTTCAGCTTCCTCACAGTTCTCTGGAATTCTCATCCTACTTAGCTGCCTAGGGACTTCTCCTTTAAAGGAGCTATGCTTCACATCTCATTGGAAGACTCTGTATCTTTTTCTAAGATTAATCCAACTATCAAAGTCCTGTTTTCAAGCAGGTACCAAAACTGCCTGCCAACAAAGTGGCTGGTACAGTTGCTTGAGCAACCATCACTGAGATAATAGTGTCAGGGAAGTTCGTGTTGAGGATATCTGGGCTAAAGGACTGTTCTTCCTGATTCCCAGCCAGAAGAAGGGATATCAATAGCCTAAATTGAGAAAAAGCCTAGATGAGCATGAAACATAGTTAAAACAGGAGGGTTTACTTTTGGGAATAGTTGGACTAATAAGGTATAGCTTTCTCATCGACAGTATTTTACCATCATGTTTCAGTGTCTTCGATAATGTAAAAGCATCCCTCATGGCTTTCTCCACATCTCCACATCTGGGGCTTGTAGAACACCTTGCTCTTTGTCCTGGTTTCATCTGGGATTGAGTTAATTTTCTTCCTAGTGACCAGTACAGTACTGTGGGTTTGGATTCAGTATGAGGCTGATGTTGATAACACACTGATAGCTCAGTCAGTGCTCAGCAGTGCTTCCCCTGAAACAGGGGCTTTGCAGGTTCCCGTGCTCTGCCAGTGAGGAGCTGCATGAGGACCTGGGAGGGAGCATGGCCAGGACAGCTGACCCAAACTGGCCAAAGGGATATTCCAGACCATATAATGTCATGCCCAGTATATGAAGTGTGGGGAGTTGGGCTGGGAGGGGCATGTTCTTGCACTTAGCTGCATGGGGAACTGGAAGAGAAGTGTGCTTTGTGAAGGAGCTATCATGGTACCAGGTGTTTCCTGGCTGCAGCAGACCACTGGGGAAAATAAGCAAATTTTGAGGGGCCACTTGTTATTTGTGACAGAGTTGCATCGTTGGACTAAGTATCAGAAGTTCTTCAAAATTAAGAATTGCCAAACCTATGGACAGAAACCCATGTTTTCAGGTTACTTGGGCTCTTACCACAATTAGTTCAGTATTCAAAATGTCATTATGGATCTAAAATCTTTCTTGCGTTGTCAGCTGGGTCATGAAACAAGCAGGCTGTCTGTAACTATAAACTGTGTTTCAAATTTGTCTCTGCTAGCATGAACTCACTCAGAGAACAGTCCAGTGCAAACATGTGTCCAGTCAGGCACACGTTTGGATGGTGTAATCATTGGTACAGAATTAATCAGCCTGCCCAGAAGTATCACCTCTGCTAGCACCCTTCAGCAATAATGCAGCACTGTTATTCCAACCGGTTATTCCAGACTGTTTCTTCATTGTCTGCTCTTGTTCATGGGGAAAAAAAAAGCATACAAGTACTGTGTACCAAGACTGAGAAATGAAATTTTAGGAATTTGAATTACTTAGAAACTGTATTTAACCCAGACCTTTTGAAGAGAAATAAAGAATAACTTTACTTTTCAGCTTTGTAAGCACTCTTGTAACTTGCCTGTCTCCCTTTCCAACATCTTTTCCTAAACAAAAATCCTGAAGAATCCTAACAGATAATGTTTGTCAACAAACTTCCATGCTGGAATAACTATTCACTGTCTTGTGGGACAGTATTGGTACAGCAGTCAGATAACATAGGAAAGGGTGCAGAAAAATAAGTTGCTTTCTAGATACCACAAATGTGTTTACTGATACTGACTTGTAAGTGTCTCTAAACATCTACTGAGCCAAGAGCAGCTTCTACATTTGCCCTACTAATAAGACACTTTGTGACTTCATGTAAATAATTGGTTCAACATCCACTCTCCTGTTTTGAATTAGATTTTTAGTGTTACTAGTAATCTGTTACAAAGTGCATAAACTCAACATATACTTAAATACATATATATAAATATATATAATAGTATCACAGAACGGCTTGGGTTGAAAGGGACCTTAAAGATCATCTCGTTCCAAACCTCTCTCCCATGGGCAGGGCAATTGCTTGAAGCCCCATCCAACCCAGCCCTGAACATTTCCAGAGATGGGGCATCCACAGCTTCTCTGGAAAACCTCTGCCACTGCCTCACCACCCTCACAGTTAAGAATTTCTTCCTAATATCTAATCTAAACCTACCCTCTTGGAAAGTCTGTATCCATTAGACCAGCACTGCCCCATCATAAAGGTTACAAAGTTTCAACCTTCTGAACGTACTCCCTCAAGCCCTCAGTTTAATTTCCTGATTACTATGCAGTTTGTTATCCACATTCTTTTACTACTAATTTGTTTGTCTGTTATTTTGGACACTCTGCAAGCCTTAAGTTGCACTTTGTTTCCCTGCATAACTACCATTTGCAGGAATGGGGCATCCACAACATCCCTGGGAAACATGTTCTACTGTCTCACCACCCTCACAGTAANCAAGAGCAGCTTCTACATTTGCCCTACTAATAAGACACTTTGTGACTTCATGTAAATAATTGGTTCAACATCCACTCTCCTGTTTTGAATTAGATTTTTAGTGTTACTAGTAATCTGTTACAAAGTGCATAAACTCAACATATACTTAAATACATATATATAAATATATATAATAGTATCACAGAACGGCTTGGGTTGAAAGGGACCTTAAAGATCATCTCGTTCCAAACCTCTCTCCCATGGGCAGGGCAATTGCTTGAAGCCCCATCCAACCCAGCCCTGAACATTTCCAGAGATGGGGCATCCACAGCTTCTCTGGAAAACCTCTGCCACTGCCTCACCACCCTCACAGTTAAGAATTTCTTCCTAATATCTAATCTAAACCTACCCTCTTGGAAAGTCTGTATCCATTAGACCAGCACTGCCCCATCATAAAGGTTACAAAGTTTCAACCTTCTGAACGTACTCCCTCAAGCCCTCAGTTTAATTTCCTGATTACTATGCAGTTTGTTATCCACATTCTTTTACTACTAATTTGTTTGTCTGTTATTTTGGACACTCTTCAAGCCTTAAGTTGCACTTTGTTTCCCTGCATAACTACCATTTGCAGGAATGGGGCATCCACAACATCCCTGGGAAACATGTTCTACTGTCTCACCACCCTCACAGTAAGGAATTTCACCCTAATATCTAATCGAAACCTACTCTCTGTCAGTTTTAAGCCATTCCCCCTTGTCCTTTCACTACGTGCCCTTGTAGAAAGTTCCTCTCCATCTCTCTTTAGCCCCCTTTAGGCACCATTTATCAATTTAAAAAACCCCAGACAATGAAGTTCCTTTGTATATTAATATCATCAGTAATTTCATCATGTTGACAATCTCACCTGAAAAGGTGGACAGAAAAAACCCTCATTCCTTTTTGGCAGCTATCTTATAGGTGTGTAGGGACTGTTAAAAGAGAAGCAATGGCCTTTTGGGGTTGGTTGGCCATCTGACCAGCCACATCCTTACCCACACAAGCATGATCAGCAGCAACCTTCCTCCACCAAATACCTGCAGGATTCATTTAAAAAGTTAGTGACCTTTATTCACAGTCCTGGAGAGTAAACCTTATTCCCACAGACAGCAGTGCCACAAACTGCATCCCACTGACCCACCAGTGTTTCACCTCTTGGAGCTTTCTCCAAGGAAACTTCTAAAATGGAAGTTCAGTTAATTCTGGCTGTGGGTATTTCCTTCCCTAGGAGGAGACATCCAGTGCTAGAGTGACTGGACATGTATTTCTGCTCCAGCCCGGAAATATGGGAGTAGGCAAATGTTGCTGGAGGCATGAGCACATCACAGGGTGTGGAATTATTACTAGAATTACTGGGGAAAGATTATTGAGGCTAAAGTTATATCCACATCCTAAGAGAGGATGTAATGGTAAGGAAACTTTCAGGGTGGAATGTGGTTGGCATGTAAGGAATCTGTTCCCCGAGCAAACATAGCCTGCACCTTAGACACTGGCAACACTGGGAGAGCTTTGTGAGCTGACCTTAGAAGAAATAGAGTGGAGGGTGGAGCAGAGTGCAGACACCACAGGCAGGCTCAGTTGTAAATCACTGCCAGTATGGAACTAAATGATGCTCTATAGCTCATAAATCACAGAGCATCTGCCACACAAGAGATGCATTCGTTGCTGAACTAACAATTGATTAACTTTATGGTAAAATTGTGCCCTGTGGATGACATTTGCTCATTATAATACCAAAAAACACCTCCATCCCAAAAGCTACCTGCCTCCAAGCTGTGACTACTGCTCACTGAGCATGTGCTCTATATTTTTCGAACCTATACCTTTAAAATCAAAATGAGAAAATTCTACACCAATCAGTATGACAAGAGTCACTCAAGCTCAACCTAAACATAAAAAATAGTGCAATGCGTTTGTGTGTGTCAGGTAAGATATTTTTGTAGGAAAGGCACACATTGTGCAAAGCCCTGGGGAAAACTCACCTGTACCACTGTGGACATTTGTCATTCCTCAGATTCAGGGAGGAAAAATTCCATGTGAGGTGAAGGCAAACAAAGACTAAGCAGCTGAGTAATGGCATGGAGGGCCTATGGAATAAGAAGACAACTGGCAGGGCAAGACAAAGGCTGAGAGGGCTGTCATCACTTTCAAGAAAGATAGCAAGGATGAAGTCCAAGGAAGAAAAAGAGTTACTGAAGTGCAAGGAAAACGATGGTTAAGAACACAAATGAATTCAATTCTTCTTTCCAAAAGGAAAACCTCACCATCAACAGTATAGTAGCAAAAGTCCCTTGGTGTATTGGGAAGGATCATGCATGCTCTCTATGCCTCTGCAAAGTTCATGCAGAGGAAACCAAAACCCTATCTTTCACCTCTGGCATCGCCACAATCAGATACATTCTTATTTACATAGTCTGAGTGTACATATCAATTTTGACACCAACATAGAAAATTACAAGCTTAATACATTCCTTCCTCTTTCAAGGCTGAAAATACTAAATCCTAGAGGAATAAGAGACTTACCAGGATTTTGTATAGGTTCTGAACATTCCCACATGAATGGAGGTGGGCAAATAACTTTCAGAAAGGTTTAAGTCACCAAGGAGCTGTGAAAGTTTTACCCTGTGGAAGGAGCATATTTTGTATCCCATATAAACAGAGCCAACTGGGCAGCTTAGTTTCAGTGGGAAAAGGGGATGTGAGGGAGATAGCAACAATGGGCTGTTTTACAGTTCGGAAATTTGCCTGGCTGTGCTTTGGGCATGGATCCAAATGTTCTAGGTCTGAAAATAAATAGCCTTTCGACCACACCTCCTCCCCCTTGTTTTTCAAAGCCTGTGTTATTTCCATAGTGGTCTCTTGGCACTGTTCATTCCAGCCTGTGGAATACATTTGGTTACATTTTGGCTTTTGAGCCAAATGTGTAGTGATGCCTTCTGGTTGAGGGAGAACAAGGAATCTCCTGGGAGATGTGACCAGTCTGTGCATTGAAGACGTCTTGCTCACACACTCAGGGAATTGCCAGTTGCTAGCGCTGAGATCAGAAGGAGTTTTCCCCCAGTGTAGATTGGCACTGGTCCATGGGGTTTTTTGCCTTCCCCTGCAGCACCAAGCATGACCACTGGTCAGGGCTCTCCGGTCCCTTTCTTCCAGGTTGCTCATGCACCTCAAAGAAGGCCTCTTGTGCCCTGCAGCTGAGAGGAGGAAAGCTTTTCCCCCCCCCTCCATGGTGGGCTAGCAAGTGTCTCCAGCAGGTTTTTTTGCCTTCCTCTGCAGCACTGAGCACGGCCGTGGGCCCTTACAGCTCCTCTGGGCCCTCACAGCTCCGTTCCTGCCTGCTGCACTTGCACTTCCCAGGCCCCACTGGTGCCCTGGCTCTCTCTGACTCTCCTGCCCACTGCAAGCTTGGAGCAAGAGTGAGCTCTACTCTTCACTTTGCTCCATTTTCCCAGGGGTTCTTGCTTCTGTTGAACAGCCTTGAAAGCCTTCCTTCCTTGCTTGGAAGGGCTCCAGGCTTGCTGTCCCATCCAGAGGTTTGCTGCCATTTTTTCACTCTTCCAGAGGACAACATAAGTGTGGATCAGGCACAAGAGCACATTTCATTCATCCTTGGCCAAGAAGCACAATGTAGCACATTTTGGGAGGCAAAAAGTGTGCTTGACGTCGGTACGTATCCTACTTTGAATAACATCCATGGTACCACACACCTCTTTGCTCTGTTCTTTTGTGTGTGGTCAGTACCAATCATTCTTCTCATCCTCACTCTTCAGGAAACAGGGACTGCTTGGCCTGTATTCCTGCTGCTACTCGCTGTGCCTCTGTAGCTTTTCTTTGCCAAACGGCAAGGAATGTTTTTTCAATCTAAAGTGAAGAATGCACCAGCCTACTCCTGGCTACATGTGTGCATTGTGTTAATGCTTGCGAGCATAAGCTATGAAACAGACTCAGAAAAATAACAAAAAATGACATAACATTCAGATATAAAATTCAGATATAAAAATAAAATACCATTTCCCTTCGTAATCTTTCAGATTTGTGTCCTTGAACATGTTTTTGAAGATGAAAAAGACTTGGTATTTCAGGCAAATAACAGTCTTGTTGTTATTTGACTCATGGTGAGCATAGGGAATAGAATAGAATAGAATAGAATAGAATAGAATAGAATAGAATAGAATAGAATAGAACAGAATAGTTCTGCTATATTATGCCCAGTTTTGCATGACAAGCAATGACCCAGGTCTGAGTGTTCCATCCAGGAGAGAAGCTCTCTGCAGTCTAAGTCCCAGGCCCATCTAGGAGACAGGGCAGAGACACCTACAGCATCACTCAGGCTGAGCTGGAACATGCTCCTGGAGCCCTGGGCAGGAGTGGGAGGTGGAGAGGGGAGGGCAGCCCATAAGCACAGCCAGGAGCCTGGCAGAAGATCTGCACTGCTCATGTTCTCTCCTGTAGACATTGATGGTTGGCCACTTTGGAGACAGTTTTGGCCTAGATGAACCTCAGCTCTGATGGAGCACTGTTGTTCTCTGGGTCTTGTGTTTTAATGGGTTTCTCCAAGGGAAACAGCTCAGGTATTTCTACAGCTGAGTATAAGGGGGGAAAAAAATCCACAGGGAAATGAACATGTATTGCTCACATCAAATGGTTTGTAACCATTTAGTTCTGAAGCATCTCTTGCTCCAGACCGAGGGATTGATCTTAAAGCCCAGGTCTTTGATCTGAGTGTCAGAGATGAGGGAGTTTGCCAACCTGTGGAAGCCCAGCTAAACTGGATAAACACAGAAGACTTTCAAAAACCAGTTTCTGCGTGCTTTTTGCAAATGTGTTCAGGTGATCAAATGCTCTTGAGGTTATCCACAGCTTTCACCCCCATCAGAAGGTACGTCTTCTTCCTACAAAGTGACAGAGCCAATACCCAGGCTGGGACACAATTGCCCATTCCATCCCTTCCCAGGCTGGGAAGAAATGTCATCAAAGACATCCTGAGCATCTAGGGGTAAGGAAAGGAGGAGGAAGCAACAAGAGCCAAATCAAATAAAATCAAATTGGATCAAATCGAATTGAAAAGAGCTGAGTTGGAAGGGATGATCATTGAGTCCAACTGCCTGACTACCTCAGGGCTGACCAAAATCAAAAGCAGGGTATTAAGGGCATTGTCCAAATATCTCTTAAACACTGACAGGCTTGGGGGATTGACCACCTCTCTCGGGAGCCTGTTTCAGGGTTTGATCACCCACTGGGTAAAGAAATGCTTCCTTATGTCAAGTCTGAACCTCTTCTGAGGGGCACAGCTTTGAGCCATTCCCACATGACCTGGCACTGGGTCCCAGGGAAAAGAGGGACCTTTTCCCCTTCCTTCCTTCATTAAATTGTAGACACCAGTGAGGTTGCCCCTCAGCCACCTTCTCTCCAGTGTCCTGAGCCGCTCCTCACAGGACACCCTGCCAGCCCCTTCCACAGCTCCGGTGCCTTCCTCTGGATGCATTCAGGGACCTTCACATCCTTTTGAAATTGTGCAGCCCAGAAGCACACACAACACTCAGGGTGAGGCCATGCCAACACCAAATACAGCAGGATAATCCCCTCTTTGGAGTGGCTGGTGAAGCTGTGTTTGATGCATTCCAGGGCATGGTTTGCCCCCTGGGCTGCCTGGGTACACACAGCTGATTCCTGTTGAGCCTCCTGCCAGACAGCACCCCCAGACCCCTTCTGCAGGGCTGCTGTCCATCTACTCACCCAGTTTAGACTTGTGCCTGCCATTACTCCTTCCTACGTGCAAAATCTGGCATTTATTCTTGTTCAATTTCATGTTATTGATGTTTGTCCAAATGCTCCAAGCTACCCAGATCCCTCTGCAAGCCATCTTGTCCCTCAGGAGAGTCAGCAGCACCTCTGAGTTTGGAATCGTCAGTGAGCTTGCTAATGGTGCATTCAAGNGATGCATTCAGGGACCTTCACATCCTTTTGAAATTGTGCAGCCCAGAAGCACACACAACACTCAGGGTGAGGCCATGCCAACACCAAATACAGCAGGATAATCCCCTCTTTGGAGTGGCTGGTGAAGCTGTGTTTGATGCATTCCAGGGCATGGTTTGCCCCCTGGGCTGCCTGGGTACACACAGCTGATTCCTGCTGAGCCTCCTGCCAGACAGCACCCCCAGACCCCTTCTGCAGGGCTGCTGTCCATCTACTCACCCAGTTTAGACTTGTGCCTGCCATTACTCCTTCCTACGTGCAAAATCTGGCATTTATTCTTGTTCAATTTCATGTTATTGATGTTTGTCCAAATGCTCCAAGCTACCCAGATCCCTCTGCAAGCCATCTTGTCCCTCAGGAGAGTCAGCAGCACCTCTGAGTTTGGAATCGTCAGTGAGCTTGCTAATGGTGCATTCAAGCCTGTATCCAGATCACTGAGAAATACATTGAACAGAACTGACCCTAGAATGGAGCCCTGAGGAACACCACTGGTGACCAGTCACCAGCCAGATGTGGCCCTGTTCACCGCAGCCCTTGAGCTCTGCCCTTCATCCAGTTCTTCACCCAGCACACCATGAACGCACTCATCCCACAGTTGGAAAATGTGCCCCAAAGGATGCTGTGAGGTACAGTACCAAAAGCCTTACAAAACCCCAGAAAAACTACATCCACCACATTCCCTTCATCTGACCTTATTATAGGATACTAAATTATTTAAACTGAACTTTTTTTTTTATGAATCTGCATTGACTATGACTGATGATTACAGTGTTCTTTAAATGTAGTGATAGGACAAGTCCTACATTTTAAATGAAAAGAGTAGATTTAGATGAGATATGAGGAAGAAATTGTTCCATTAGGGTGGTGAGGCACTGGCACAGGTTGTCCAGAGAAGCTTGTCCATGATGCCCCACCCCTGGAAGTGTTCAAGGTCAGGTTGGATGGGGCTCTGAGCAACCTGGTCCAGTTAAAGGTGTCTCTGCCCATGGCAGGGAGCTTGGGTCTAGATTCCAACCATTCTGTAATTCTGCTATAGTGTAGGGCAACCTCCCCTGTGTTCACCTCCCCATTAACTACTGGAATTAAATTTTCTGCATTTCTGGTAGAATTCCCTTTTACTACCTTGTTCATTATAATTTCTTTGAAGCTTGCAGTCTTCTGACTTCATACACTCATGCTATTATTTTTTATGTGCCTTGGGTCAGAAAGCTTTATTCTCACTTTTTATATGATTCCCTATTAATTTTCAAGTCTCAGTTTCTGGGACATTCTTCCCTGCTGCTCTTTCTCTGCTTTTCAAGTTGTTAATACATTTTTTAAGTCGCAGCCAATGCTTTGCCTGATTTTACCCAATGGATGAGCAGTTCTCCTTTTCTGATTGCAGTTCACTTTGCATGCACAACTATAAATTTATTTTCTTTCAGAGTTGCAATTTTATTGGCCATAATCTCAATAAGTTTCATCTTCTTGTAGAAAGTGTTCCTCCATTGGACTGGTCCTCTAGAGAAGACCCTGTCCTGGTCTTTGTTTGCTGAAGCTAAACACCACTGTCATTATTTTGCTTCCCTCTTCCTTCCTGATATCAGAATATCAGACACCATCACTTCAAGATAATTTTTATACAGGTCACTAAAATAAATTTTTAAAAATCAAAATAATTAGAAGAAATATTGCAATATAGAAACCATAATTTTATTGGAAATAGTCAACACAACTGCAAGAAGTTTTAACTCAGTGCTGCAATAGGTATATTTTGTCATTACAAAACTGCTCTCTGGTTGGAAGTCCCTCAACTGCAGCAACTTGAAAGCTGCTCAACAGAATGTCACTAATGGCAGCTTTTCTTACATACTTTGTACTAGCAAACCTCCTCACATGTGGCAAATCTATTAGTTTGAATGAGGAAGAGGTAATCATGTTGTATAAAAACAATCTTTCAGTAGCTATGGCAGTCTTTTTTTTTGTTATTGGCAGCCTCCATTTTGAAGGGAGTGGCTTTTTTGCTTCATTTCAGTTTACCAGTAGACTGACTTAAAGTTTTGTTATCATCCACCTCCAACTCATCCACCTCTTCCTGTAATTCATCCTGCAGCTCATAGTCTGAGGCTGATTCAGTGTTATCATCCCAGTAATCAGCTTCATATCTGTCCAGTAAGTGTTTCTGTGGCGTAACATCATCATTGTCAGGAGGATTCCTTGTTTTTCTCTTTTTCATTTTCTTTTGAATCTTATAAAGCTGCTGCTCCTGCTTCTCTGTCCAGGCAATGCTTTCCATATGTCTTGACACCTTCATTTTTTTATAGTCCATTATCTGTTTATTCAGCAGTTCATGATCAATACCAAACAGATTAGACCGCATGGGTGAATCTGAAGATTGAGTTGTTGAAGGGATGAGTTTACTGTGGGAAAGAAAACAGGTATTGGTTTGGGCTTTTTCCCTGCATATATTTTGAGGAATAACGCTATTTTTGACAACTTGAGTAACGCAGAAATAAACTGGACTTTTCAGTTTGACTTTATTAATGCCCTGTGTTCCCTGCTTCACGAAAGAAGAGATAGCTCCATATGATGTGTCCAAGGACAGTCTGTGTCAACAGATTTAATGGGAGAAGGCCAATAAAGCAACAATATGCCAGATGAAACTGCTTGTCTCTGGGAAAAATGTACGCAGGTGAGCACTGGACCTGGTAGCCCCAAGGAACTCAAGACTTCTCCCAGCTCTTCCAAGAAGTAAGAAATAGCAGCCTGTGCTCAAAACACATCAGAGTGATGTGACACCTTATGCTGGACTTGACTATTTCCCCAAGATACAGAGGAAGATGTTGGGTGCCCTTTGGGAAATCTGTCACAGCAATGACTTCCCACAGGAAGCTATTTCTGATTCACACCTGATGAACCATCCTGTGTAATGCTGAGGCACAGAAAGCATTTCTACCAACAGACTGCAGCACACAAGTGCAAAGGCTGTCGGCTTTGAGAGCATCCAGAACCACCATTCCAACGGGTTGTTCAGCCCTCTCTCTCTGCAGCCAAAAATCTCTCACAGAAGAATGTTAAATTAACTTAAAGGGATTTATCAGTAAACTGGCAATCCATGTATAACAAACCAAACTTGTATCAGAAAGAGGTGGACAAGTAGAGCAGTACTTGTAAATGTGGTTTTCATCCTCACGAGACAATTACCAGAAAGAAACAAATATTACTGCTGCAGAGCATTTTTTGAATTTTGATTATCATAAACACATCAAGTCTTGAAATCTTAGAAATTCTACACGTACTTCCCTCATAAAAATTAAGATATTATTACCATAACAAGTATCGGGTCTGTCAGTAACAATGTACACATCTAATTAAAATATACTTTCTCTTATGTCAAATAATACCAAATTTAATTGGCCAACAAAGATGAAAATAGATACTTGTACAATTCTGAATCAAAAAGACCCACCTTGAATCATTTTGAGATGTTTCTTCTTCTTCCGGAGGTCCAAAATCAGCAATTGCCAGTAAGTCCTCGACCTGTAAACACATGAAGACAACATATATTAAGGATCCTGTTTAAATCTACTTTGATTACAAACAGACAAGTATCTAACAGCAAATATGTTCTTTTCTATGATTGGACTATTTAGCAAAACCACTTCAAAACAGCCTTTCCCTTCATTTACATGGAACTGCTTATACTTCTTGCCTGGGATGTTTTTGTCAAACAGTGTAATGAATTCAGAGATTCCTACAAAGATTTTTGCCTTATGTCCATTATGAACACTCGGCTAGGGACAGTCTGACATATATAATTTTTGGTTTATTCATTCTTACCTCATTCTTGCAAATCTTTTTTCATAACATCCTTACACTGAGATTTTTTTCACCTCTTCTCCCTTTCTGCAAGTTTGCATTTCTCTTATATGTAACTATGGAATTCCAAAATCCCTTTTACCATGGCATCTAACCAGTAAACGCCACAAATCTATTATATGCAGTGCTCACAGACTATACATAATTGTGAAAATTTTCTCTCGTTTGAAATTTTATTTTGGCTTTTCTTTACATTAATTCCTTTCTAATTTGTTGTATTATTCCAGGAGTTTAATTGGATGTTTTTTCCCTTATTTACAATACTTAAAAACCAAGTTCAGCACGTTATTCGAATCTGTGATTGACATAAATCTGATGAACCACGAAGTGGGAGAAAATGATCCATCTATCTGCTTCCCAGTGTCATTCACTGACAGAAGTGATATAAAGAGGGTTTTTAACTTGTCTTCTGTGAAACTCAGAATTTTTCTGACCACAGAAAGTTCAGGCAGTTCATTGCATTCCTAGAGAATCTGAAATTCTTTTCATCCCTTCCAGGTCTGCTCATGCACACTGCAGGAGCCCATAAGTCTCTAACAGTAATTGGCTGTAACAGAAACACTATTATAAATAATAAGACACTTCAGGGCACAGAAACATGAACATGTTCTTTTCAACTTCTGTTCACATCAGCAGCTTGAGGAGACATTTCTCATTAAATTCTGCTCATTGGTGTCATCTTTCTCTTCTGGAAATCTCGCTGTTTTAGAGATTTTGCTTCACAGTCCCAATGACAGCAAATTCCTAGGAAATATCATTATTCTAGTAATATGCCAACTAGTTAAAACTATCAACACCCTAACAGGAAGCATGAAATAGTAAAGACAATTTTAAAAATAAAGGGAAAAAATGTAGTATGAATAAGCCTACATCCCCTATGCAAAGATTTGCACTTCCCTAGAAACATTTTAACAATGCACAGATGGAAAAAGATACAGAGAAAAAAGTAAAAATAAAAACATCACTGGTTATTCAACTGAACCTTAAAAACACATTTAAAATGTGGAAGACAGCTCCTCCAATCTCATTTTTATAATCATATACACACCAGGCAACCATATATTATTCCTTAAAATAGTAATTCAATTTTTTCAGATTTCTTCACTGGCCTAATGATACAGCCTACAATTCTTCTACATATTATATAGGCATTAATCTTACTCAAGATTGTTTGTTAAAATGTTTTGCAACTATAGAGAAAGACTAATTTTTGATGTAAATTGGTAGAGCAACTAAACAATCAGCTCTCTCCTAAGTCACTACATTTGTACATTGAGTCAAAGATTAGAATTACCTCTTTTACAGCTGCAGCTTCTTTGTCTTTTATAAATACTACTGGGGGTACGTTTCCTACAATCTGCTGACTCTTCAGAAGATATCTGGCAAAAATACAGCATTTACCAGCATGAGTATCAGTATAGCATCTCCAGGACAAGTAAAAGGTGTTAAATTAAATCCAGCACATTTAAAGATATGGCTTGCAAAACTTTCAGACTGATGGGAAGCTATTCAGGTTAGTGCTAAGCAATACATCACTGCAGAACCCCAGCTTCGAATGCATAGCACACAAAAACTGCAAGCTGCAGGTCCAGCTGAGTACTGATGATACTAGGTTTGTCTGTATCTATATGCATAGGCTGGCACAGGTCTTTCCCCACTTCATTTGCTATCCTTATCCCCACTGTAGGGATAAGAGCAGTGTGGAATAGAGCCCTCAGAGCAGGGCAGGACAACTTATCCTACATGCTAGCTGCAGGAAGGACTAACAGGGCTCCCCTTGTCTTCTTCCCAGCCAGAAACTTTCCTTCTTAAAGAGTGGAAGCTGTGGAGTAGAAGAGAGCATTATGCTGGAGCAGGAATTACACAGCTTAGGGAAATAGGGGGAAAGGAAATGGCTTTACAAGTATGCTTCTACACCACCTTCCACATGGGTGAAGTCCTGAACTTCCAACAGATTGGCTGGATAGCAGAGGAAAAGCCAAGGAAAGGAGGGAAGAGACAAAAATCTCAATGATACCCTGAAAACTCACTGGACTCTGTGTTGGAAAAACGGGCAAAAGCATCACAATACATGGTAGCATTCTGAATTTTGTGGGGTTTTTTAGTATCGGTATTGTGAAGAATTTCTGTAATAACAGTCATCCCTTCTGGAGGCCCAAATCATCCCTAGCAATCAGAACTGCCCAGTGAATCTGCAAGGAGATCCTTGTAGTTGCAAGTCCTTTGTGCAGCATCCCGTTCTGGGCTACTGTCCCACACAGCCTGTCCAGCCACCACCACCAGGACATGGGAGTGAAACCTCACCCACGTTCCTCTTGCTTTCTGCTCACCCCACTCCAGCCCTGGGAAAGCACAGAAGCCAAATAAGCCAGCTGTGCTCCAGAAAAAGATCACACAGCTGGTCTGACACAGCTGCCCTTCCCTGTGAGGCTCATCACAGGAGATGCTCTACTCCAAGGATGTAAAAACCTAAAGCATCCCAGTAGGTCAGGTCTGGATTGTCAGACATACTTAAGAAACGGTACTTAAGAAATGGCTCTGGATTCGGGAAGTGGCCTGTCTATCCCACAGCTGTACCGTATACGTGGAGCGCTCTTTCGTAGCACACTTTCAACATAACTTTCCTTCTCCATAGTGGAAGCAGGGTTCCAGTACACACGGCATGCTGAAAAGTTGGATGACAGGGACACCTATAAAAAAGGCAGATCTGTCTTTAAAATGATACATATACACACACACTTCATATACAATGAAGTCTCCGATGGATTGCAGAAAGCTTACTAGAAAATTTCTTTTGATAACAGAAGAAATTATATCAGACGAGAATCAGTTCATGAGTAAATCAGGACTGACCTACGCCCAGCCATGTCCCAGTGCAGCACAAACACTGTGCAGCTATAAGATCTGTATTGTTTTGGGAAGAAGGCTGTTTCTTTCCCTCTCTCATGTTGTAAGTTGTTTAATTTACAGCAATGCCTCCTGAAAGTGCTGTGTCTTGCCCACACCAGCCAGCAATTTTACATGCAGACATGTGATCTGAGACAAGCAATCCTCAAAGATCTAGGGAGACAGAAATACTCTGTGAAGGATATTGCACATAATAGAGCCAAAACTCATCCTGCCCATGTAATTTTGAACACTTGTCTGACAACAGAATTAATTCAGCTGGCAAAATCACCTATTGCAGTCATGAATGACAAACCTTTTGTCATAGATGCAGCTATGAGGTACAATTTTTTTTTCCATGCTTCTAAATATCAAAGCTGAGTCCACCAAGCTTTTAAGCCAAACACAGCTATAATTTAATCATTACAGAACAGCAAATATAGAAGATAAAAACTACAGACAACAAACAAGAATGTGGAGACTGACTTAGTTCCTGTATCAGAGCTCTAACATCCCTTTCAAATCCACAAATTATGACACCACTAGCTACAATTACATACAAATGTCAATCCTTTCTCAGGTCTTGCTTGACAATGACATTTTCTTAGGCTTGCCCTTTTTTTTTAACTAATCTCATGCATCACTTAGGTCTTCTGCCTGTAATGTTGCTGGTGAGAGACACAAGGAGCTGACAACTCTCACACAGCTGCATGAAGAAAAGACTCTTGGAAAGATACACTTATGTTGGTAAGACCAAGCTCCTCCTTCTGAAAGGGCAAGGCAAAAAGTTTATGTTTGAGTAACAGAAAAAGAAGTCATATCAGGAGAATCAGCATTTAATTGGCCTAAGCTGCATTTGCATTACAGTGGCAAAGGTCAACTAAGCCAGGTACTACAGTGGCAAAGCTCTCGCAGTGTGTACTCCAGAGCCTGATCTTGCTGCACTCTGCCACATCAGAAGCAATGCAGTAAAACTCCTCTCGCACACATCACAACACGCAGGGGAGCTCCTTTAGCACGTCCATGCCAACTTCACAATGTAATCAGAGTGGCCCAGCACAAGCTGTAGCTTTGGCACTCGCCTTGCAGATTTCCAGCTTGAGATCATAAAATTCTTGACTGACTTCACAGGTAGTTGCCATCTCTAACACAGCTTTATGAATAAGACCATTCAAGACTCTGCAGCGCATGTTATCTTCTTTCCTCGTTTCTGTTAGGTTGTTTTTCATTAAAAAGTCCAACTTTGTTGGTTTATACAACTTTAAAAAGAAACAAACAACACATTAAACAGTAGTTACACACTAGTATTAGGCAACTATATACAGTTTCATGCACTTTACTAAGTATGCTCTTATTTCATTCTTGCAGCTGTGATGGCTTTATATAGGTCCTATGTATCAAGTGTTTCAATAAAGAATACTTCTGTTCACAAAATCTTTGACATTCGTGTACTACAGTCAAAGTTTCTAAAGTTCCTTTTGTATTTCATAGCAAGTTATGAAGCTCCATAGATGTTTTCTCAAATACAGCATGTATTGACTGAAAAGCTTTGCTTGTTTGAAAAAACAAACATTAAAAAAAATTTTCATTAAACTAAGCTCATAGAAGTTTTAATCTGGATCAGTACTCAGGAGCGTGCAAGAGAGCATCGATGCTGGCAAAGATGAAAGAAGAGGAAACAGCCATGGGGAGCTGAATGGCAATCCTCTCACAGTCAAACTGGAGCCCTACTGTTTGTTCACAAAATCCTGCTATTTCTCCATCAGAAAATGCTTGAAAGTTAGAATAAATGGCAGAAACACACGTCTGTTTCTCCTGGCACAAATAAACACATCACCTTAAGAGCTTGCACTTACCGTCTGCGGTCCCAAGGTAGGGCTGTCATACCAGAACTTCTTTCTTTTGGGGAAAGGAAAGGAAATCAGCCTTATCTTTCAGCAACTCAAAGAAACAAGGATTCCCTGTGTAACTAATATTCCACCTGCCTGAAAGCACACCACAATACCCAGATTTCCATGCAAGTAGTTCTCCCACAGCAGGGGTGTGGAAAACAACGCTTCCCATCCACAGCTATGCACAGAGACAGCAAGGGGGTGGAAAAGAACAACTCTGAGGTTTCTTTAGATTCATAGAAACATTAAGGTTGGAAAATATGGCCAAGATCATCAAGTCCCACTATTAACCCAGCACTGCCAAGTCCAGCACTAAACCATATCTCTAAACACCACTTCTACACACTTTCTGAACACTTCCAGGGACAGTGACTACACCACTTTCCTGGGAATCTTGTTCCATTGCTTGACCATTCTTCCCTTTCAGTGAAGAAATTTCTCCCAATATCCAATCTAAATCTCCCTTAGTGCAACTTGAGGCCATTTCCTCTCGTCCTGTCACTTGTTACCTGGGAGAAGAGACCGACCCCCACCTGGTTACACCCTCCTTTCAGGCTGTTGTAGAGAGTGATAAGGTTCCCCTGAGCCTCCTTTTCTCTAGACCAAATAAACCCCCCCAGCTCCCTCAGCTGCTCCTCACAGGACTTGTGCTTCAGACCCTTCACCTGGACACGCTCCAGCACCTCAATGTTTTTCCTGTAGTGAGTGGCCCAGAACTGGACACAGCACTCGAAGTGCGGCCTCACCAGTGCCGAGTACAGGGGTACAATCACTGCAGGACATACTATTGCTGATATAGGCCAGGATGCCATTNCGGAGAGAGGGAAGGAGGGAGAGAGGCCGAGCTGCCCTCAGGCTGGGCAAGGCTCGCACACACGCAGAGACTGGGCGCAGGCTCAGCGCTTCGGCCCGGGGAGGGAACGCGCACCCAAGGGTCGGGATTGCTGCCGGNTCAGCCGCTGCCGACCAGCTGAGATCGGCGGCTCGGGGTCGGTGTCTCTCTCTCCTCCGCGCTACAGGGGCCGCGGGAGCGCCCGAGCCCCACAGCCCCCCTTACCCCAGGGCCCACAGCCCACCCCGGGAGGGTCCCGCAACCCGGGAGGGCCCCGCTCCTACTTATTCTTGCGGAGCATTTTCCGCAGCAGGTTCCTGGCGCCGCCTAGAGCGGCGGAGCTGCGCAGGGCCCGGCACCACCGCGGCACCGCGGCCCCCCNACACGATTTATATGTCCTTCAATTCGCTGCTGCATCGGTGGACATTTGTAACGGAATGCGAGGAAAGTACATGGCACAGAGGCAAGACTCTGGGCTCTGGAGTTTTACATTGAACATTAAGACAAAACACTGCAGCCTTCCACTCAGAATCGCTGTTGGATATTTAAATAAATTAAACTTGTGCTTTATTTTTTTTCTATATGTTATTGCGGGATAATTACATGAAAAGTGATCAAATTACTGTTTCTGCACTGATGGCATTAATCCTAAGTGCAAGGTGCTTTAGAGCAGCACCTCACGAGGGATAGGAAGACCCGCCAGGCCCGCCTCTATGCTTTCTGCCATTTCCTCCATCATAATCCAGCGTGTCTTCTTGGTGGCACTTCCTATGTGAGGAGTTATTATAGCATTCTTCAGCTTTAACAAGGGGTGATCCCTGGGAGAGGAAAAGAAATGCTCAGCTAGTCACTCACAGCACATTCATCTGTTATTTCATCACCTGCAGGCAGCCAGGGAAATACATAAAATAATAATTAAAAATAAAACAAAACCTAATTGCATGACCCAAGCATATTCAGAGGAGTTCAAAGTGCTGCCTAGCTTGGTGGGGCTTTATGCAACAAATCCTCGAAATGAGTAAGTGTGAATTTTATTTGGCTGGGACAGAAGGATTAGGAACATGGTTTCAGCAGGACTAGTGTACACACCTCATGTACTCCTACTAACAAAATTATGCAACTTCTCATATGCTCACAAAATTTTACTCAGTTTGCACATCACACATACACCCTTTTATGTTTAACTTAAATGCATGTCCTACCTTGGCAAAGGTTCAGGATATGTCACATCCAGAGCAGCTGCCCTAATAACTTTGTTTTGAAGGGCTTCCACCAAAGCATTGTGATCCACTACCAGACCTGAGTTACAGTAAGAAGGTTATGTTTATTTTCACATTCCTTACTGTCCTGTCAACATTCTTTTGGGCACAGTGGTCAGGCAAACAGCAGGGCAGGCCATGGTTGCAGTGCAGAAGCAGCAGCAGAGTGTGGTGGAGTAGGACACTTGGGTATGTGCATCAGGGAATTAGCAGCATGAAACAGAGTGCCGGGCTTCCGAGTAGGCTGTGCCCCCCTAATGTATGTTAGCAGCAGCACTGCATTAAATAAATAAAAGGCTTAAGTAGGAGACATATAAATACACATGGGCTTCTAACACTCCAAGCTCACTAACATTTCAGAGACCTACTTTCTCATTATTATGGGAACACTTAAATGTTTTACTGAGATATGACCATGGGCGTCTAAATAAACTAGTAATCAGAAAATTTACAGAAAAGTTCAGAGACACAGAGTCTATATTAGAGGTTTTCCCAGGACTTGTCATGCCAGCAAACCTTAATGCAGTTTTGTTTATTCTGCACCTTACCTCTGCTGATATTAATAAGAGTAGCAGTGGGTTTCATCAGCTCCAGCTCCCTCTTCCCAATCAGTTTCTGTGTCTGTGGAGTTAGGTTCACAGCCAGCAACACAAAATCTGACTGCTGGAGCAAATCATCTATCTTCTTACAGTAAACAGCTCCAACAGCACTTTCTTCTTCCTTTTTTCTGAGGGGAAAATCCCAAAATTAAACTACAGTACCAAGAAACAAGGGAAATATCAATTCACCCGTAGAGAAAATGTTTCTTTATTATCTTCACTGTGTAGTGCAAAGCAGTTAGCTGGTTGTCTGAAACTCAGTAAAGACAAAGGTCAAGCTATTTCCCACAATACCAAGTGAACTGTACACAAATGTGCAGTACTACAGCTGTGGGGATGGAAAGTAAGAAACGGGTATCACATAAATGCACTGAATAAATGATAAACCAAATGCATTTGTGTCACAATTTCTGCTTATAACTGGGATTCTTTTGCTACCCAAAAGCAAGACTCATGTCTTGTGAAAATTAAGTAATTAAGTAAGTCATGTGAAAATTACTGAGGAAACACACAAGACTGGGCAGGGGTTAAATCTTCCCAAATCTATGTCAGCAACAGCCTGATTGCTCTGTTCGTTAGTGCTGATTCACTGAAACCACACACTGCAGGACCTGCTGGTGCACTTGATCTATATCAGGATGAGGTTGCCTGGCTCTCATCAAACGCCCACAAAAGAAAAGAATGGAATGGGCCTGATGGGAGCACAGAGGAACAGGGCACGTACACCTCACCTAGAAGACAGCAGACAGACTGGCAAGTCTGGCCCTTTATTGTCACGTGGCTTTGGAAGGGTGAGATGTCTCTGCCTGAATCCCTGCCTCACCTAAGTCACATGAGTTAAGTCCTCCCAGTTTTCTCCTTTCCTCAGTCCATTGCAATGTCACCACCATGACAGGAAGAACTCGGGAGCCCCAGCTAACGGGGAAAACAGTGAGATATATCTCTCCCATTCCTTCCTGACTTACTTTCTGTATAAATTGGGAAATTAATGACCATCTAGAAACAACTGTAGGTACTTTGCCACTTAAAATAAAGAGCGCTGTAAAAAGTGAAAGCACAGTGAAAAGTACAAATAACATATAAAAGCAGTGACAAAATGGAGTTGCCATGGAGCTGCAACTAGCTTTACCTCTGATTTCTGTTGTGGTACAATATCTTCATTTCAAAGGCTTTGGCTCTTTCAGCCACTTTGTAACCAATGGTGCCCATTCCCACGATCCCCAGGGTCGCTCCAGAAACCTCAACCCCCAGCCACTCAGCAGGGAAACACTCTCTGTCAGGGGAGACTGCCATCTCATGGCCTTGGAAGAGGAAAAGAAGAATTATGTCATGTAAGGGATGTTCCAGTATCTTGTTACTTTTTCCCCCCCCTACTTTTTATCGATGGACAAGGCAGAAGCACAGGAGTAGTAATACATTGTCATCGTGTTTCTGGACAAGAAGTGAGTAATGCTGCACTGTACACATGGCTGCTGACACTGATTTCTTGCTCAGGAGAGAAGCATACCCAGCCTCTGTTTGGCAGGCAAGCAGGCAAGAAAGGTAAGGCCAAAGCAGCAGTAAGGCCATCCAGTTCCCAGCTACCAAGCAGATACACCAAGGTTGGCAGGGAAAAGAAGCACAGAGCATGGTGGGCAGATTTCTGGACTGCTTGTTCATAATGACTCAGATACATGGCAACTTGGCAAAGACAGGCTTCAAGCCTCCTTGAAAATACATTCTTATAGTCCCCTTTTATTATAACTTGAAAAGCAAGACTGCAATGAACAAGTACAATGAATAAGTGGCTGTGGGCTGAGGGAGAATTTAGGGCTGTCCAAAGAAGAAAAAGCTCTACCTTGCCAATGTGCTGCTTTGGAAATGGAATGCAAGGTATTGTCAATAAGACAGATTTTTCTTGACGTCTTCCTTTTCCCCTATTTTCCATAGTTATCGTTTTAAGCTTACTTTTGCATCAGCACACATTTTCTGCATGTTTTGAAGTCACCTTTTCTGTGAAAAGACTAAGACCATTTCAGTTATTACCTTCCACAATTCTCCTGGCAGATGCCAGCATCAAAGCCATCCCCAAGTCAGCAGTGTCAGTGGAAATAATAAACGGAGTATTGGCCACCTTCACACCATAGCTGGAGAGGAGTTTCAGGTCCAAGTGATCTATTCCCACTCCAGAACTTGCAACTACCTTCAAGTTAGGCAAGCTCTGGAGAAGCTCTTCATTAATAGCTGGTTTGTGATACCACATATAGATAGCTCTGATCTTTTTGCTGAGAAATGTCTTGTTTTCAGCATATTCTTTCATGGTGATGAGATGAAAACGTTTCTTCAGAAATCCAACATGGTCTTCATATACTCCACACCTCTCTCCTATACAGTCAACTAGCACATAAGGCAGTTCCTGACCCTCCATGCCCTACTAAAGCAAAGAGAACCAAAAGAACATGGTCTGAAGTGATCCATTGTACCTTTTTTTCTAAAAACCAGGAATTGATTGGCTCAATTGCATGCTGTTTTCCCACTTGATGAAAGAGTTGGCTAAAGATAACCACTCCCACCTGCAGAACTTTTTTGGGTTCTCCCAGCGTTGTTCAGAAGGATGCTCAATTTCTATATAATCTCGTTAATAAGAAATGAAAACATAACTTCTGGCATACCAACTATGCTAACACTTAAACAAATGAGTGACCAGATGTTACTCCTTTTCAGTGTTCAATATTCAACATTTAAAGCCAAAGTCTTGATAATTTAAGAATGTGGCCATATGAGTGGAAGGGTATCTTTTAGCACTGCAAGTTCTGCCACTTCTGCAACTATATTAAGCAATTATCATTGACGAGGTTATCTCAGTAAAAATCTCATTTAATGTAACAGAGCTATAATTTGTCAGCTATGAACTTGGAAGTTACCCATGAACATAAACTTACCCTTTCTTCAGCCTCCTTCAGTGCTTTGCCAACTCTTCACTCTGCTGACACTGCAAAGAGCCGAGGCTATGATCTCAGGTTAAAGCCGAGATCATAGGCACGCCGCCCCTCAGCCCGAGGCAATGCTCTCGCACCGCTCCCGCACCGCCGGCCCGGCCCCCCTTGTCTCCCCCGACCGCCCGCGGAGCGCGGTGTCCCGGGGAGTCCTCCCTGCCCAGGGCGGGCTGAGCCACGGCCGGAGGCGTTTGCGGCTGTGCCAGCGGGCCTACGCCTGGGACTAAAGATAGAAGGGAGCTGGAGCGGCGGCCGCAGGGCTCTGTCCGGCCCTGAAGGGCGGCTGGCAGCGGGCGAGATCCCTCCCGCTCCCAGCCCGAGCGGGGCGCGCCGGACCGCGGGAGCCCCCGTGTCCCGCACGCCCGGTGCTACCCCACGGTGCCACCCCTCCGTGGGGCTCGGCGGCCTCGAGGCCGAGGCCCTGTCCCCGTCCGGCAGAGGCTGTCCCGGCGCCCTGCCAGGGTCCCGCGGTGTCGCTCGCACTCACCCCGGCGCCCCGGCCTCGCCAGTCGCACCGCGGGGCGGAGCAGGAGCGGCCGCCGAGACGGGCACTGCCCTGCCGCCCGCTCCCGCCCTGGCCGGCCGCGGGGCCAGTGGGGAGGAGAGGCGGTGCCAGGGCACCCCAATCCCTCGGGGAGCCGAGAGAGAGCAACGGGAGCTCACGAGCGATTGTGTGTTTTTGTGGGAGTGTTTCTGTGCTGTTCGTGGTTTCAATACAATCGGGATTTTGCGTTAACGTCCTGCATGCTGTTTTTTCTCTACTGTCTTTGAAGACTGGACGTGGCCTGGTGTTTCTGCTGGTTGTTACACGATGTGCACGTGAGTTAACATAAGATGAAGAGTTGTCTCTGACCGACAGACACCTGCACACATGAAGTCTTTTCCAGCCTATATGATTCTAGGAATACCCTCAAAAATTCTCTTTGAGACCTAAAAAACTGGGGCAGGCTCAGGTGCTTGGACACTTGAGATATTATCCCTGTGCCAATTTCTGCTGAGAAATGTGTGAGAATTTTTCCGATAAGGTTACTTGGTCTGTATAATAGAATCACAGAATGGTTTCAGTTGGAATGGAACTTAAAAGGCCATCTATTTCCAAACCCTCCGCCACAGGCAGGGACACCTTTCACTAGACCAGGTTGCTCAGAGTCCCATTCAACCTGGTCTTGAACGCTGGTAGGGATGGGGCATCCGCAGCTTCTCTGGGCAACCTGTTCAGTGCTTCATCATCCTCAAAGAGGATAATTTCTTCCTAATCTTCTCCATTCTACTACCTAATCTAAACCTATTCTCATTCAATTAAAGGCCATTCCCCTTGTCCTATCACTACTTGGAAAGAATCCCTCTCCAGGTCTCTTGTAGTCCCCCTTCAGGTACTGTAAGGTGCTACAAGGTGTCCTTGGAGCCTTCTCTTCTCCAGGCTGAACAACTCCAACTCTCCCATTCTGTCTTCATAGCAGAGGTACTCCAGTTCTGTGATAACTTAGTGGCTTTCTCTGGACCCACTTCAATAGGCCCACATCTTTCTTGTGCTGAGGACTCCAAGGCTGGATGCAACATTCCAGGTGGGATCCCACAAGAGCAGAGTAGAGGGGAAGAATCACCTCCCTCGATCTCCATAGCCAGTGATGGGGACTGGGAAGTACAGCTTCAGTTCTCAGTTCACAAAAGCTGTGCTAAAGTGATTCCCCTTGCTGTGCAGGTGGTCATAACCCACTGGGGAGGATGCCTGGCTTCTGGGGTGAGAGCAGCTCAGGAGCCAGGACACAGCACTACTGTGGGCATCCAGGGATCTTTCTGCTTTCACGCTATGGAATAACCAGCCATAGGGTGCTGCTGTGTCTCTCCTGACTACTGCAGTGCTTTTCAAAAGAATGGATTACAAAATGCCGTCTTCTTGAATTCTGTCAAATACATTTCGATATACTGAACATTAAGACAATAAAACTTAACACCAATCCTCTATAAAATTACTAATAAAAGGATAAAATATAATAACAATTCATATAAATTACACAGAACCATAAACTGTTCTTGTTATCTTGGTGATTATTTTTGAGTATCAGTTGCTTACATGAATTTCAAGTTCAGACAGTTAAACTTTAAAGCAAAAATTAATTAACTAGCAAAATGGAGTTACAGCCTGTTAATTGGATTCTTAGTTAAGTTTACTTGCATTTTCTTCCTTAAAAAAAACCCCAACAAACATAAAATTATTACACATTACCTCTTCCATACAAAAAATTTCCAAACTGCTTTGGTGATAAGATGTAATGAGTTAGCTTTTAACTTACTGCTCACCTGAGATCGAAGGACCTTTGTCAAGTCCCTCTCATGGACACAGGTCATTCTCCCTGTGAACTGAGGAAGGAGGCCTACCACATTTTAGTCTTCAAGGTAAAGAAAAACCTTTAGAAGGGCAACACAGTAATTTTCCCCTTTGTATATCAAATCCACAAATTTGAATGAACAAAATGAAGGAGAAATTAGTCAGAGGAGCCAAAAAAAAACCAGTCAAAGGAATGTTACTCTAAGCAAAAATCCAGGATATACATTATCAAATGTCAAGAAAGTGGGTGTGTTACATGGTTAGATGTGGAGAGAATCAGATGGCTTCAAAGCTGTTTTGTGCAACTTGAACATCCAATTTTCAAGCTATAGTTCAGGAGGCGATACATCTCTACAGAAGATGTATCTGTATTGCATTGTATGTGACAGAAGTAGTCAATTGCACCACTGCACTATCATGTTCTAAGTAGATTCAGTTTGTAGACTACTTTATAGTCTGAATTACATTGTGTGTACATCGTTGCTGTGTGCAAGTTTTTCCTTATAGAAAGGGATTTGATAAACCAGCATTGTACAGAGCGCTCTGAAATGAGTACGGTCTGTGGCTATGTAGAGAGAAGTATTACATAATCTGTGGACTTCATCCCCATCATTAAATATTGCCATTGGTGTCCATGTCATCCTGCAGGGTGAGCTGATGCCTGCAGTGTTAATAAGATGCTTGCATAATAGCTGTTTCTTAGGACTAAGCTTTTGAAGTGTTGCGTTACCCTAAAAGACTTTCATATAATGTAATGTATACATTTCCCAGGTGGGTTGTACAGACTAGGTTAAGCATGAAGCTGGATAAAGACATACATTTCCCATGTCTACATTACGTTTTATAAGGCAGTATTATATGTGAGCAGGACTTGTAGGACAAAAAAAGCTGAGGCAGGAAATCTGTATTCATGAGCTTGTTGTTTCAGGCAAGGCCAAACCAAGTGATGCATTTGTTTTCAGTGACTATAAACCATCATAAGGTGCTATCACTTGCCTGTCTGGTTGCTGTAGGAAAGGCCACCTTTCCCAGTAGACTTCTGTAGCAGCACTTTATTCCAGATCATGTACTTTTTGCACATCAAAATATTTCAAAAAGCCTGAATCAATGGAGTGAACTGTAATGGATCATCTCTCCTCTCATGTGGCCACTGCATTTTTGATCCACTTCCAGTAATCACGAGACTGAAGGTACTGTGTGTGAATCAACTCATCACTCCAGTGACTGACAGGCAGCTGTGTTTTCCCCTCTAAAGCACCCCACTGGCAGGCAGCACTTCTGAAACTAATCAGCCCAGATTCTTGAAATATCTGCAGAAGTAGCAGTAAAACTCCAAGCAAATGCCAAACATGTACAATTGTTTAAGTAGAAGTGAAGTACTGTATCCGATTTTGTTTGCTTTTTCACCTCTCGAGAAAAGTCTGCATGTGCAAAAATCTTGTGTGTTTTTTGCAGTTTTAGGATATTGATCTAAGAAAAGGCATTTTTTTCTCTTTTCTATTTTATTGTAACCTTGTTTTTCAGCTCTGTAATTTATTGCTTAGCCTTTTATTTTTAAATAAATTTAACTTCTTTTTCAAGGTTATACAGGTGACAATGAAAGGTGTACTGGGCACCTGTACCTCAGAGAGCAGGGAGGTACCTAGGGCAGTCTTGAAATTCTTGACAGCCAACTTGCTGCACCTGAAAAGCTGCAATGTCTTGTCTCCTGGAGCTTCAAGAGTTGGTAACATCATCACGCATTAAACTGATGGGAGGAAGTGTATTTTGGCAAGCACCCATGACAACCATCTGCAAGACAAAGGCTCTGTAAAGATACATAAGGCTCCAGGGAAAATCCTGGCTGCACTTAATGGCAACTTTGCTATAACTTTTACTGATAAATAATCATACTATTCATAAAGCCACACTACATAACAAAAGGCATAGCACTGCCACTTTGTGTGTTGGTTTATTTGTCTTTTGGACTTGTATTAGACAACGGAAAGTATATAAGCAACTGAGAGGGTGGCAAACGGTTTCCTTTCAAGCTTTAGTGAGGTGGATGGACATCCTTGTATTTAAAAAGATCTTTAGAGCTGATGTGGAGGGGGAAAATAAGAATAAGAAGAGAGAGAAAGAAAAGAATAAAAGAGATGTGATATTCTTTCACACATCAGCTAGGGAGCACTTCATTGGGTATGGGGAGACCATTCAGGGCTGCTAGTATGTTTTCAACTGCTTCCTCTGTTATCATGTAGCTGGTCTTGTCTGTTTTAATGCCGAGGTGAGGTGTTATAATGACGTTCTTTAATTTTAACAATGGATGATCTCTGGAAGAAAAGAAAAAAGAGTTAACTACTGTTGTTCATCTAAATAAAGAGGAGTCTTACTTTAGCTTTTGTTTTAGCTTTTTATTTAAAGTTAATTTGATACAACAAGTCCCACTTAGACCCAGAGAACTTGACCACCTATATTGAAGTAATTTTGGACTGTAATAGGACACACAAAGATTTCATAGCTGCTCTTTTCTCCAGAAACACACTTCTGCCATGAGGCAGCAATTTGAACTATGTCAGAAGAGAGGATTAAACCCTCCTGACACATTCACCCTACACAATAGTCTAAGCTGTAGTTATTTGCACACAGGCATAACAAGACCAAACTCCCCCCAGCCCAAAATGCAGCCAGCACAGTTAACTCCAAAAGGCACCATCCTGGTACAGCGGTCTTTTTACAGAAGCTAATCAGTCTCTGGGCCCAAGAGGTCTGCAGTACTTCAGCCCTGTATTGTAGAAAGAAGCCTGTGGGGAAGGACACCTCGGGGCTATGCAGCAGGTCTTAGGCCTCAAGCAGTTTCCCCCCATTAAAATTGGCAAACTGTACTTTCTAATAAAGCAATTTGCAAGTGAAGCCCTGCTGCAGCTTAATACGGTAATTCTAAGCACTGGGTTTAATGCCTTCCCTGCCTCCTGCTGTTTCCTGGCTCCCAGGCTTCCCTTTGGTCTGTTATCGGCCCCAACATCCGGGCTGCATCCCATTCGTATTCATGGCACTTTTATCCAAACTCATGCCAGGGGCAGGGGGGCTGCCTCGGCCAGCTTCCTGCCTGCTGCAGGGATGCCTCTGGCTTCAGCGGGGCTCACCCATCCTTCCCGAGAAATAAGCAGAGGTGGCAACCTGGGCAGTGGTTCTGGGGAGGTGACATCCAAAGCCGCGGCCCCGATAACACCAGTCTGCAGAGCTGCCACCAGCGCCTCTTGGTCAACTACTGCCCCTGGTGAGGAATACGAGTGTCTCTGAGTGCACCTTGCACGCAAAGAGCAGAGAGCGAAGAGAGAAGGGAAGGGGACAGGGAGGAATTTCTGCCATGCCTGATCATCCCTGGCATGTGCACCAGCTGTGCTGGATGCAGCACGGTGCTGCGTGGGACACAGCAGGAGCTAGGCCACGCTGTGAGGCCAGCCAATGGATCTGGATGGTACCTCGGCTGATGTTAATGAGGGTAGCTGTGGGTTTCATCAGCTCCAGCTCTCTTTTCCCGATGAGCTTGTGTGTCTGAGGTGTCAGGCTTACCACCAGCATTACAAAATCTGCCTGCTGGAGCAAGCTGTCTATCTTTTCGCAGTAAGTGGCACCGACAGCTTGCTCCTCTTGCGCTTTCCTAGTGGGGAAAAAAGCATTTCAGTCATGGAAACATTTTCTTCAATGACGTCACCAGTATACAAACTAAAGGATCTGATTATCACATCCATACAGCAAACAGGTGGCGAACAAAGGTGAATTTACTCTCAGCTGGGTGTTTAGATCCTTCTGGAAGGCTTCAAGCCCTACAGCATGGGATCGATTGCATGCCTGCCTCTCAGCCACTCCAGTGCAGGGTCCCAAGGGCTTCTTCTGAAGTCTGCAAATGAACTAAGGCTGAGCACTGAAGCAGATGGCAGCACACAGTCCATTCTCCAGGATCCCCTGTGCACCTCAAAGGATGCAGTCAGTGCTCAAACCAGAGGAATGGTATTCAACAGAAATCACCCATGCAAGCTCTGGGCATGGCAGTGGTCCTCATCCTGTTGGCACTCCCAGTAAGCCTGTGATTTTTTTATGAGTGAAATCAGCAAGGCAGCTCTTTGCCAGGCTCCTGGCTGCCCCAGGACTTTCACAGAATAAAGTGTTCAGCAGAAAAAGTTACCAGAGTAGAGAGATTTTTAGTTTTAACTTTTCACAGTGCATAAGAATACTTGCCATTTCTCATGTTTGTAAATTAAGCTGCCTGAACTTTGGGAAATAAAGAAGCAATGATAGGGGATCGTGTACAATCTTATGCTTCTGATTGCAAGAGAAGGGTTTTAAGTTGTCTCCTCCCTAATCTAGAAATAAAGAGGTCACACTAAGAAAATAACTTCAATGTAGCTTTGACCCATGTGTCTCCTAACAAATGGACTTGACTTTTTTTTTCAGGTCAGCGACCAGAGAGTAAGTGGAAAAAGAACAGACTGGAAGTGCTGCCAGTTTTGCAGCACGCAGAGTGCATCTTGATTCAACACACGAGCTGGAAGTGTAAATGTACTTTAAAATAAGTAGGTTTTTTAATTTCTGTTGCACTGTGCATTGATCATTCATCACAGCACTCTTACATAAGTATTACTTTAAAGACTAAAAAATATTAAACAGAGGGAGTTAATGATGATACACATAAAAAAAGACTAAAGGTATTAGTTCCTTTTTAATCTTCTCTTTGTGGTTTTGGAAGAAATTTTGAAAGATCTTAAGGAGCACTTCTTTTAAATGTGAGCTTGCTCAGCTGTTTTTCTGAAGAAACACGAATGCCAAGCAGGCTAAAAATTTCTGGCCTCATTCACCCTTGTGATTTGCCTAGGGCTACCTAAAGCAGTGACCCTCCCTCCATCTGCAGTCTGCTTATGGAGAAAATCCCTGAAAGCCACATCCTAGCACTGCAGCTTCTCTCTTCTGTCACAGAGGAGTAAAGTTCACTCAGGGTAGGTCATAGTTTATACCAGTAAGTTTTTGTTCTGCTCATTATCTGCACCTTGCCTGGTTGCAAAGGGCTCGAGTTGCACATGGGCATCTTGCTCACTTTAAATTGAAGAGCCCCTGTGCTGAATGTCTAACAAGGTTCATATTCCCAGATACACAAGCTAGGAGGCACTAGAAATAAAGGATGAAATCCAGTTAAATACTTGCTAAAATTTCTACTGGCTTGAGAAGAAACAAGGTTTTCTCAAGAACAGACACACAAGCTAGGAGGGACTAGAAATAAAGGGTGAAATCCAGTTAAATACTTGCTAAAATTTCTACTGGCTTGAGAAGAAACAAGGTTTTCTCAAGAACAGCTCTCAATCATATTGTGCCAAGTGTATGTTTCCTAGTTTCCAGCCACTGTTTCAACAATATCCCTCCTGAACTTCAAAATATGTGGAAAAAGTGAACAACAAATAAAGTTATGTTGTCACTATAGTATGATATGATAAGAATAAAAAAAAGTATAATCTTGATTTCCATTTTTCTGCAGGAAACCTTGAAATTACTAATATAAAACCTAAATTAAGTTTCCAAGTGTTTAATCACCAAGTAACTCTTTACAGGACGGAATTAAGGCAACCATTCTTTTTTTTTCTTTCGTTTTAATCTTGGCCCTATTGCCTCATTTTTTGCTATATTTCTGACATAATTCCTTGAAAAGAAAATACTGACTATCTGGAAGCAATACTGACTTTCTGCTGCAAATAGGGTCAAGACATATCTTTACCTCTGTGTCCTGTTGTGGTACAAAATGTTCATTTCAAATGCTTTGGCTCTCAGAGCAACCTTATATCCAATTCTGCCCATGCCAATGATCCCCAGAGTAGCTCCAGCAACTTTAACTCCCAGAATATCAGCTTCACAGTACTCCATACTTGGAGAAATCGAAATGTTATGGACTGCAAAAAAAACCACATAAATATGAGAAATGAATGGGGTCCAACACAGAGGAACAAGGCAAAAGAGTCTGGACTTGTTGTGCTACTACAGCACACTTTTAATGGTTACAAACACATGATTTTGTAATATCCAAGGTAACTCCCTAATGTATCATCTTTCCCTGCTACATGTATATATGATATTCCAATTTATTCTCACCCTATTACAAAAAGCCTTTCGATGTAACTTCTCCAAAAAGTTTATTACTGCTTTAGACTCATGAAAATATTGTCCTGTTCCTCGTCAACAATCAAAATAATTATTGCCAATAACAATGCAGAGTTTGAAAATGTCACATGGAGAACAACACCAGATATTTGGTTTCCTCTCCACATCTGCCACTCTCCTTGGAAAGAAAAGTGACTTCTTTAAAAATCACAACTTGGTAATTTCTCTAAGAAAAGTCAAATTAATGGCAGGTAAATCTTGTATGATTTTTAGAAGCCACAAAAGAATTGAGATGTTACCTTCCACTAGTCTTCTAGCAGATGCTAGCAGCAAAGCCATCCCAGCATCTGCTGTGCTGTTGGAAACAGCATGTGGAGCATTAGCCATCTTCACACCAAAGCTAGCTATAAGCTTCAGATCCAGGTGATCCATCCCCACTCCTGAGTTCGCAATCACTTTCAAGTTTGGCAGGCTCTGGAGGAGCTCCTTGTCGATGGCTGGTTTGTGCCACCACAAATAGATTGCTTGGACCTTTTTACCTACATCCTTTTTGTTTTCAAGAAATTCCTTCATGGTGATGAGGTGGAAATGTTTCTTCAGGAATGGCACATGGCTATGCAGTATCCCAAGTATGCCACCAATTTCATTTACCAAAAGCCAAGGTAGTTTTCCGCCTTCCATGACCTGCACAAAGAAGAAAGACACAAAGTGTCAGGAGAAACACATATTATTATTTCCAGACATTTTAAAAAAGAATCACTGCCATGTCCTGTTTCATGACATTTATGACAAGAGATCCTATAAACCACATAGGAAGGTAAGAAAACCAAGACAAGCAAGCAGCTCTTTTAAATATACTACCAATTATACACACAGCTGTCCACACACACACAGAGAGGTATTCACATAATCAGTCTGAACAAGTTCTGTCCTTCGTGAGCTCTAAGATTTCATATTACTGCTACCATGCTCAAAACACAACACTTACTTCTCATTAATTACTTAGTTTCAGACCATCTATAGTTTGCAGTAAATAGTGCAATAAATCTCCTTTGCTACCCTGAAATCACAAATTATCCTAAGTACTTTAGAAAAATTTGGACCAAATCTACTTCATGAAAATAAATTGCATAGCTTCATCATGAACTTTGAGTTACCAGGTTAATTTTTAAATACTTCATTGCAGACATTTTTGCAGACTCCTGTCCTGAAGAGACCCCAGTGACTGCAGAGCCTTTTCCTGAGCCTATCTGTGCCGGTTTGGCCAAATTTGGAGAATATCCTCTGATAGAAAGCAGGCTACAACCACCCCTCCCCTCACCAGGTTCAGGAAAAAAAAATTTCCTTGGAGGAAAGTGAAAGAGATAAAAAACCTATTTATTTTACAAACACAGGAAAAGGATAATAATGCTAAATAATGAAACCTCTCGCTGTGGAGAGAAACCTGGGAAGATTTCAGAGTCCTTCTATAGGTGTGGTCTCTCTCCTCCTTGGAGCTGGGTTGGCATGGGCCCACCTCCAGGGCCTCAGTGGAAAATTCTCCCGATCTGTTCTGATGTTAAAACAGCCCAGAAGAGAAGAAGGGAAAAGCCAAAGTCACAGGAAAACAAAGTTCAACTCTCCGTCTCTCTCCAGAGAAAAAGAAGCCAAAAGCTGGCTGAAAAACAAGAAGGGTGTTTCCAACACTCTTTTCGCCGCAGCAGGACGGAGAGGAATGTGTATCTGTGTCCTTGAACAGCTGCTTTGAAACGTTCACTCGGTTTTTTTTTTTCCCTCCCCCCTCTCAGGCTCAGTTTAAAGGCACAGAAAGGCACAAAATTAATTTCTGGGCATAGAGCAGCAATTGGGCATACAATATCATGAAGTCACCCCACAACACTATCCTAAGTTAACAAAATAACACAACGGTAGATGCTCAGAAAGTGTTTTCCAAGAAGGATATATGCACTCTAAATTATTTGGTTTAGTTTTTTTTTTCAGAATCCCTGACCATCTGGGTTTTTCTTCCAGAATCTCTGACCATCTGGTCCCAAGAGGGTCCGTGAATTGAGTTATTTTAGGGGTTTTTGACAGACTATTTTTAGCTACCTTTGATTTTCTACAGCACTTTTGGGAAGAGCTGTGGGGACAATGTTCAATGGCTGAAGGTCTTGGAATAGTAATCCTGTAGCAATTCTGTTGCCTTGTTAGTATTATTTCACTATTTCCAACTGAATGTCTAATTCTTGACCTGTCTACACTTCCTGTACTAGACCTTCATTTTACCATCCCTTCAGGGAGTCTGACCATATTGCAAAATAATGGAAAGGCTTCCTGACTTTATGGAGGTGACAACGACTTCACTGAATTTTCTGAATCTGTTGATTGCTAATAGGAAAGAGAATGTACGAAGAAGCTTGGCTCTGGGCTGCAAGTCAGGACTGATCACTAGTTTTTGGTTATGCCCTCAGCCATGTGATTTCAATGGTAATTCTACCATTCTTTCATGGCCAGTCAACATAAAAGCATCACTTTTTCTGCATGGGGAAACCAAATCTCTTGAGATTTATTTTGGTTTTCAAAAGATCCCCTCATGAAAAATAAAGACACTTTTTCAACAATTGGCTTTGCTTTAACATGTAGATGAAGCAGGGCTCTTCTTACATTAGGAAACCTTAGGCCTATGATCATTTCAAAGAACATTTCTTCAGTGTTTACATATAAAAATAGAATACTGCAATATTGGCTGAGAAGTGTTTCAGGATACAGTCAAATTTCTGCAGGGAATCAATGCTCATTCATCTTCGACAAATTTGAGAGTGTTACACAAACGGCCTGGTGCACTTGCTTATTGCTGTGTAGCAGCAAGAACTGGGAACAGAAGATGGGTATTCATCCATATAGACTGAAGGAATCAAAATGCATAACTGCTCCGTTAAAATCTTCTAGCAGATCTCTTTTATTAATTTCACTTTATTTTTTTGGAATTGTAAGTAACAGAACAGATCAAGTCTAGTGAGGTGACAGTTTTGCAGCATCATGATGAGCAGTGCAGGAACAAGTTGCTTTTTTTTCGGCTTAAAAGTGGTAAGAAATAGTGCCTTCCCGTACACAGGAGATTTAGTGGATCATCTGGGACTCATCATTTAGGAAACACTTCACTTGGAATGGGTTGGCCATTGAGAACAGCCAGCATGTTTGCTATTGCTTCTTCTGCCATCATACGGGTGGCTTGGACTGTTGCGGTTCCAATGTGTGGGGTTATGATGACGTTATTCAAGTTTAATAAAGGATGATCTCTGGAAGAAACAGAAAGAGCACCATGTATTACGCAGGGAACTTACTCTGCTGCTATCCCGTGCTAGTTGTGAAGAACTGAACCTCAGGAAATAGCAATGGCACATTGAGACCAAAGCACAAAGCTGTGGGACACTTGCTTACACACTTCTTCTTCCTCTTCATCCATCTCACCCATGGCCTGGCCCATGAGTCAGGCTGGCAAAGGACCGACAGATATGGGAAGGGGAATAACCTGTCATTTATTTATGATTGTGCAAGACAGGCTGAGGTTTTGCCTTTACACAATTACTCTCCCCGTGGAGATCAAGATTATGAGCACACTTTGAACAGTTTATAACATTTCAGATTAACAGAATGGGAAACAAGTTTCTTTACCTTGGCAGAGGCTCAGGATATGTCACGTCCAGAGCTGCAGCCCTAATAACCTTATGCTGGAGAGCTTCTACCAATGCATCTTGATCAATAACTGCACCTGCATTGAAATGAAATCCTGATATCCTGATGAATTTATGAACACGTTTTTACCTAGGAGGTGGGGAAGGTCTCCAGGGTCAAGTGAAAAAATTAGAGGATCTTCATCTTATTAGAAAGTAGAATGCCTTTCTAATAATCATTAACCAAACAAACCAAAGATTTTATTTATTAATCTTTAATTATAGTATGATTATGGTCCACTGCATAAGGCTTTTCCTGGGATGAGAACAGTTTCAGTCTTTTCCTTATTTTGACACTTCCTGTATTATTATAGACAAATCATTTAATCTCTGCAGACTTTCCGCTCTTTTATCTCTGTTTACTGAAACGATAATCTCTGTCATATGCTTGTTCAGTGCCAACAGATCTGTCATCCCATGTGAGGCTTTCTTTCTACATTGCTGTTTCAAATGTTACTTAATGTTTTCCCTTGCTGATGGTAAACCTTTCAGTTATTTCCACTAAAAACGGCTCTCTCTAGGATAAGGCTAAAGAGAACCAACCATCTGCTCAGCATCCCTTATTTCCATAGGACCTTTGAAGACATAGCATATGATCCACATAAGTCACCTATTTGTAGACTGCCAGCTGCTTCAGGACTCAAACAACAGAGGGATATCACAGACTGAGGTTGGAAAGGGGAATGTCAACACAGTCAGACAAAACACAAATTTAAGTGTGGAGCCACAAACAGTGATTTCAGATCCTCCTACCTCGGCTAATGTTTATAAGAGTAGCTGTGGGTTTCATCAGCCCCAGCTCCTTTTTCCCAATCAGTTTGTGAGTCTCAGGAGTCAGGTTCACAACCAACATAACAAAGTCAGATTGCTGTAGCAAGTCTTCCATCTTCGCACAGTAGTGGGCACCAACAGCCTCTTCCTCCTCCTTTCTTCTGAAGGAAAAATGCACACATACCCAAATTGACACAACTATTTCTGAGTTTAGCAATCAATCAGCCCTAGAAGAGTTCCAGAACAGCACAGAAACTGAGAGGTTTGAGGCCAACGTAAAGGGTAAGTCATTGATAGGCGCAGGTGGTGGAATGGATGCAGAAAGGATTTGGGCTAAAGGGAGCAAGAGGCTAAAGGAGTGGTGGTACACTGGAGGAGTGATGTATGTGTGAAAGCCAAGCACACAGGCAATACCAGGTTAGAAGACTGGGGATGCAGTCAGACCCCACTCTTCTCTCCTGTGTCCACACCAATTCCTGGGGAGTCTTTCCTTGCCTGACATGCCAGTTAGGATGTGTGGTTGAAAATAAATGAAGAGGAAGTGAAGTGTGGAAGAAAGTGAACTACAAATCCATGAGAAATTAAGACCTTTGTCATTGGTGCCGGTGTGATGAGTGATCTGGCTAGGCTGAGACTGGCTGGGAGGAACAGGGATGCTGCCAGAAGCCTGAAGAGGAGTCTGATAGGACAGGGGACACCACGAGGGCACAAGATCTGGTTTGCTTGGACAACATCTCCAGAATGCTTACACGGCCCTTGTTTCAAACTGCTAATGGCTAACCAGGGCAGGGCAAGGGCAGGAGGTGAGGGGGAACTGCTTCCTGAGGGAAGCAGGAGGAAGCCAAAGTGAGGAAGTGGTGGCACGCTGGTGCTTGTCACACTGCTTACAACTGCCACAAGTGCATAGGAAGGACAGGGACAGAGCAGAGCTGTGGCTTCCATCAATCACTGCCCCCTGGACAATTAAACGCAGAAACCAGATGTCTTTACCTCCGGTTTCTGTTATGGTACAGGATCCTCATGTTGAAGGCTCTGGCTCTCTGAGCCACTTTGTATCCAATGCTGCCCATCCCAATGATCCCGAGTGTCGCTCTGGTTACTTCCACTCCCAGCCAGTCAACAGCAAAATACCTCGTGTCTGGAGACACCGCAATCTGGCAGCCTGCGTGTAAAATACATGCTGAATGGGTACAAATCACCCATAAACGTAGGCTTGGGGGAAAGAAAAGGTTTATCACCATCACAGCAGTGGGGCTCTGGAGCACCCCTTACAAAACACCTTTATTGATTTTGACCAGTTTATCCTTTTGATCTGGAAGGGCCTGGATGGTGCCAATTCCTGCACCGAGGCCTGAAGCCAGTAACGCAGTGGGATCCTGGCTGGGTACTGTGCTGGAAGGAATGACTCCTTAGGGAATTAGCTCTTCCACAGCTGGTGTGTTTTCTTGGAAGTGCAAAAATAGCTTCTTTGACACCACCCTGCAAGCATTGACTTCACTTTTTTTAGCTGGGGTAAATATCACCATTTCTCTCCTGGATCACAACCTAAAGCAGCCTCACTGCTTGAGTAAGGGTGAAGGTTTCAAATTCCAGCTCAGCCAGGGGTCTCTGTGAGCTTCTATACCAAGAATTTGAGGTTAAACAAGATGCAATAGTGAGAAGACATCATGGGGAAAGAGATGTTATTTCATGGTCAGGGGTGGAGCGGCAGTGACAAGACCATGAGTCCCTGAAGACAGAGGCAGCTTCTTGTGATAGTCTCTATTGACACCTTCCCTCCCCAGAAAGGCATTGCGTAGCAAGGACATGGGGAAAGAACCTGCTTTTAAGGACACAGACTAATGCTGGTGGTACAGTTTGAAATAGCTTTGTCAAAAGGATTATCATCTATTTCAAAAATAATGCTGATGCTCTTCAGGAAATACAACCCATTGGTTTAAACAAACTCATCACAGAGGCAGGAAAAATTACTATACTAATTACTGGTCTGGAGTTGGAGATGTGGCCACGAATAGTTTGTATCTTCCTGTAGCTCCTAATGCATCTTTCAAGGGGAAATGGAAAATGGTGACATTCAGTTTGGATGCACTTTGTATTCAGTTTTTACAGCCATAAACAACCCACTCAGTGATCAGCCAGAGAAGAATTAAGCCCCAGGCATTATTCCAAACAAGATATCACAAGACTTTCAAGTGCATAATTTAGACAAAAGCCTTACTCTTGTCACTGTTGCCCTAAAAAGAAGTGGGACATAGGAAAAGTAGATGCCTCTGAAAGTTAAGGCCTTTGAAAATTTTTCCCTATAAGAGCATCCCAAATGTTGATTCAGACATATCAATCATCTCTCTATCATAGCAAAAGTGAGATATGCCAAAGAATTAGCTAGGAAGAAGTCGTAGGACCAGGAAAATTTAAAACATTACCTTCAACTAGTTTTCTAGCCGAGGCCAGCATCAAGGCCATTCCTATGTCTGCTGTTGGGTCTGCCACGGCATGTGGGGTGTTGGTCACTTTTACTCCGAAGCTCGAGATCATTTTCAAGTCTAAGTGATCCACTCCAACCCCAGAGTTTCCAATTACCTTTAAATTAGGCAGGCTTTCTAGAAGCTCATGGTCAATAGTTGGCCTGCACTCAAACACAAAAATAGATTGGATTTTTTTGCTCATTTCTTCTTTGTTTCCAAGAAATTCCTTCATGGTGATAAGGTGAAAGTGTTTCTTCAAAAGTGCTGCAAGGTTTTCTAGCACGCCATGAGTTCCTCCTATATCCAGAATCAAAACACCCGGCAACTCGTCTTCTGCCATGACCTGTGACAGGGGAATAGAAAAAATACTCCTTTATTTAGGAGAACACCCTGAAAGGAGCAATGATGTTCCTTTAAGAGTTATCATTTAAATTCACATGTGTAAATCAGGAAACTGATGAACTCAATAGTGCTTTTAATCCACAGTCACTTGGTACTAGTATGGTACATCACACAACTTCCAAGTACTTTTACCAAGTGCTGATTTAGACTATAACACCAAGGAATATCCACACTCTTACATCAAAATCCAGTCCTACAAGGTGTTCTTCTCAAAGAGTTTCATTTTAGTCCTGAATCAATATTGATTTCATATAACTCTAGTAGCTTTTCTGGCAGCTTACTCACCAATGCCTTTCTATAAGCAGTGCTATGAAACAGAGGCCACTAGAAATTTACTCAAAGTTTCTTGCCTGTTGGTTGTGGTTGGTGAAGCCACAGGCAATGTAGGGCGGCACTGAGGCCCAGATGGGTCTGACAAACATCTGCCAGGGATGGTTTAGGTCTAACAAATTTGCACGATGAAGGGCCACCTTTGGATAGCTGTTAGACTGCTTCCCTCCAGTGTTTTAAACATTCAGATCTGTACCTGAACTTACCTCATGCAAAATTTAGCACACCCATGCCTATATGAACCAGAGGAAGAGCACTAGAGGTGATACCACTGCCAACACAGTCCTTCATGCTAGAACTTTCCTCTGCCATGAGAGTTTTCAGCCTAGTCCTCACTACAACACTCCTGCAAATGCATTGCACTCTGCAATAAGATAGGGACTCCACAGATAATCAAACACCTAATTTAACCTCTTATTGGCAAAAATGGTAGTTGAAGATTTGCTGCATGTCTTAATACTTGAGCCTAATTTCCTACAATTCTTTTTGCTATGCTCCACTGACTTTTGGTCTCCATCCCACTCTATGTCCTAGACTTGTGTCCGGAAACTTGACGTTGTGCTAACTGAATCAGAACAATTTTCCACAGCAGTATGCTGATTTTTTCTGGGCACACAGTGCTGGCCAGAGGTGTCCTGCTGCTTCACTCCTCTCACAAAAGCCTTCTGTGAATAACCAGAACTCAAACCTGTAACAAAAAGGTGCCAGTGTAGATTGGAAGTTTTTGTCAACCATATTTACCCTTGTCCTGAGCAAACTCAGACTTATCCCAACTGCATCTATTAAATGCTTACAATCTCGACACCGGTGCTGCTGCTTTATCCTGGCCTTGATGTGCATTTCTGCCTCAGTTTCAGTCAGCTGCTGTACATGGGCTTGAAGGGGCTTCCATGCTAGGACACATCTGCAGTTCACCACAATGTCTCTGATAATACTATCTGGTTCACAACAGCAGCAAACAAAGCAATGAGATGAATGGTGAAACCAAATTGCAAAGGAAGACCATGTTTTTGCATTCATCTCATCTATTTTTTGCCAGCTGAAGTTGTCAGCCCCATAGAGTTGTGAAAACCGTGCAAATTTCCCCAGATGTAGTCTGCATTTCTTAAGAGTATCACACAACATCACTAGGATAAACTAGATTTGTGTTCCAGGATGAATGATGCATACAATAAAGGAGGAGTTGATGTCATATTGTGATGGCGTTGTCCAGCTTCAGTAGTGATCAGAACCTGATGACAGCTAAACCTTCTGCTGTTAAGCAGGGAAAACTGGACACCAGACATGACCAAGTGACTGGCAGATGCCAGTGAGGCAGCGCTGTATTACTCCATTTGCTTTCATCACCACCTCCTCCCCCATTCCAATACACCACCCATGATGGGCAGAGCCACACTTTCTTTCATTTTGGAAGCACATCTTACACTTTGCAAGCAGAAAGGTGACCCACGAGGAAGCCTCTAGCTATAAACGAACCAGCTGGTACACTAGAAACAGGCTAGTGGCATGTGATAGATCTTTTCATGAGTGCAGGCATGCTGAGCCTACCACCATTCCAGCCGTGTTTGATGCACACATGACCCATTCATCGCCTGCAGCACTGGTTCAGGAACTGGTGTTCTGCTTGTCCCAGGCACAATCTTAAAAATTCACACTGATACTGGAAAACCAAAAACACTTAAAGGAACCTTGCAGAAGGAAGGGAGCTCTCCAGATACCAACCTTTGTCTCACCATTTATTGTTCGTCTTCCAGCACTACATGGGTGTGTCCTGTACCTCTGTTTGTAAATCACACTTCTGTGACAGCGATGTCCATGAGAAGCAATAACTGGATGAATAAATTTGTAAACCGAATTCGACTGGCCAGACATCAAGGGAATCAGTTTCAACAGACTGAATGCTTTGCTCCTGAACATAATTATTCAGTTATCAGATGTCTTGTCCAGTGTGCTAAATGTAACACCTGTCAAGGATATGACAATTTTGGTTTTGGACTAGTATCATCTGCAGTATCACAAAGTTGTTTGTTTGTTTTCTAAGTTGTCTCTACTCCTTTTGTATTTACATAAGACTAGATGCTACTACGTAGGTCAACAGTCATAATCACATGTAACTCATTGATATAAAGTAAGTGTACTAAGTTCTGGTCCTGGCATTGCACAGAAAACTTTTTGAAAACATGGCTCAGATTGAGACAATGGGGCAAATAAGAAGGACTACGTTTAAATATTAACTTCAGTGCTAACTGAAGCTGGCCTCATTTCATCTGTGGAGCTTGACTCACTCCATACTCGCAGATTTGTTGGATGGCACTGCTGTATCACTTTGGACTTACCCAAATCACAGCAAAACAAACCTACATAATTTTTCCTAGCTCATTTTTCAACTAAAGTTAACAGCCTGAATTATCCAGGATAAATTCCTCCCACTAACTTCTTCTAAAGAAGAAGACTGATTACCTGAAGAACAACCAAAGCACTAACCAGGGCTGGTTTCTTTCTGACGACGCGCCCTTCACAGCTCGATCCTGCGGCAGCTAGGGGAGCCGGGAGCTCACAGCTCCTGCTCTGGGCACACCCGCTGCTGCCCAGCCCCGCTCGCTTAACCCCGCCCTGCCCGGGCACCGCCGGCTCCGGGGCTGGCGTCTTCCAGGGAAGCTCCGGCGCGGGGATCGCCGCCCCCGCTGCCTCTGCTCTTGTCTGCAGTCAGACCGGGCTGCCTCTCCCCTCCTCTCCCTCTCCCGCCGCGGACGTCCTAAAAACGCGATAAAGCAAAACGAGGACTTGGATAGTTTTTGGAGAGCTCAGCAGTTGTGGGGCAAAGTTATTTGCCACAAATTCACATTGTTGCCTACAGCCCAAGCTGCAGCTTATGTGGAATTTTTATAGTGGAAACTATGCTTTTTCTCCCTGCCTGTTGCAAGCTAACCTTTTAAATGAGTGTCTGCTGTGGAATTAAGGAAACAGATCGGTCTGGGATGGCCTACGCCAATGGCCTGCTCGATTCTGGAACCCAGTGCTGAAATGTGCTGGTTTCGCTGCTGACCACTTCCACTGGAACGTTTGCCCAGTGTGCTCCCGTAGTGGCATTTCGGTCGGCAGAGCGACGGGAGAGCTCATGGTCCCCAAGTGCCAGTCTGGGAGCGGCTGGGCAGCGCTGCTGCCACGGCAGGGGCGGGTCTGCGGTGGGGGCATGAAATCGGTCATTGCTGTGGGTGAATACACCGACAAACCCTTCCACAACCAGGAGATGCAATAGCACAGACCCACAGAATGGCTGGGTTGGAAGGGACCTTAGAGATCATCTCGACCCAACCCCTCTGCCATGGGCAGGGACACCTTTCGCTATACCAGGTTGCTCAGAGCCCCGTCCGACCTGGCCTTGAGCTTTTCCAGGAATGGGGCATCTACAGCTTCTCTGAGTATATCTCTTTGATCAAATCCCGTGGAGGTACAGGGAATGTATTAACATCATAGAGTGGTCAGCAGCAGAGAGTCGGAAATCTGAGCTCTGATGACCTCTGTTTCGTCCTCCCCGCGCTACCCGGCATCACCGACCCCCACGGCGTGGCTCCACATCCCACCTGCGAGGGGGGACGCGGGTGTCCCTGGCCAGCGGCACCAGGGGCCCTCCCGTTGGGACGCACCCGCGTTTCCCGGGCGCCGGGCTCTNGGGGCATCCCTGTCGTCCCGCAGGCTCACCAGCCGGCCGCCAGGATGTCGTACATGCTACCGCACTTGCACAATGGGTGGCAGGTGGACCAGGCCATCCTGTCGGAGGAGGACCGGGTCGTGGTCATCCGCTTCGGGCACGACTGGGACCCCACGTGCATGAAGATGGATGAGGTTCTGTACAGCATCGCCGAGAAGGTAAACAGGAGCTTTCTGCTCATTCTGCGCTCAGGGTTCCCCGTGGCTTGCTTGGAGCCTGGGGCAGGTTATAACTGGGGTTCTGCACAGGTATCCTAGCTTTAGGAAGCAGCGGGAAAGCTGTGTGGTTTGCTTTCACGAGCGTCTCCTAAAGTCACTGACTGCCCTGATGTTTGCAGTGTTCTGGGGGGCGAAAAGAGCATCGCAGATTCTCAGAAATCGAGGTTGCTGCCTGTTGATAACCCGTCATTGAATGAATATCGGCATTCAGGCAGAAACAATGCTCGGTGGTAGGGCAGCTGCGGCTCCACGTAACGCAGCACTCTCACTTTACAATGGAAATGTGCAATACCTTCAGGCTTCCATTTGAATAACTTGGAAAGTTACGTTCATTTTGGCTCTTGAAAATGGTGAGGTGCTAAAAATGTGCAGGATGGTGTTGATTAATCTGTCATTGATATTATTGTGATTAATCTATCAGGGGTATTAATCTGTCACTGATGTTAGCCGCGGAGACCAGTAGCATTCCACTGATTTGCATGGACTCAATTAAATTTTAAGAGCCAGACTCCAAAGCTGTTTTCAGATGGAAACTGAATGATTACCAACAGCTGGTCACTTGCTTAAGAAAGATACACACGCAGGAAAAATTAGACTGTTCAAATACACAATCAGCTATAATTGACCTTTTCATATATTTGCTAAAGGTTTTGTGTAGCGATAGATGTAGAATATTGACACCTCTTTAACTGAACCACATGAAGAAAGAAGCAAAAAAATCTGAATCGGAAATGGTAAGTCGGGTAGGAAAAGGTGCCAGCTATCATAGAAATCATAGAATGGTTTGGGTTGGAAGGGACCTTAAAGATCATCTCATTTCAACTCTCCTGGTCTGTCTTACACTAGACCAGCTTGCTCAAGGCTCCATCCAACCTGGCCTTGAACACTGCCAGGAATGGGGCATCCACAACTTCACTGCCTTCATATAAAATTCTGTGCACGCTACATAGCTTGACATGGAGTTGTTTTTGTGGTGTGCTCCTTTGTCTTCTAAAGTTTTTTTTAAATTAAATTAGCTTGTGTCTTGAAAATCCCCACAATGAAAGATCTCCACTCACAGCCAAGTGTTAAGACATATTAGGATGCAGTAAAGAGTTGTGACATGTTTTAATTCAGTTGTTTTGTATTCAACCTGGTGGGAGTGTTATGCTCAGATACTGTCAGTATGGACTTGTGGCAGGATGCTTGGCACTTTGGCAGACCTGCTGGCAGCTAGGGGTGACTGGGGAAGAAAGAACAAAGTAACTTCTTATTTAAAAATCTCCCTCTGCAGAAATGACAAATTAAAGGGGGAGATCCTACCTCATCCTCTTGCTTACAAGCCATGTTTGGATCTCTGCTGTTTTAAAGAGTGAGTAAAAGTTCCAATTGTACAGGTGTTTATACTAGAGAATAATACAGAATGTTAACGTGCTGTAATTGCAGGCTACATTTGAAAGCAATGTAGCCATATTTTACATTTGTTACCCTGGTGCAATATTCTTTTAGACTGCAGCATGCTTTTGGGAGGTACATTTTTGAGTTTCTTGTACTTTATGACAGGAAAACACGGTTTATTTCTGCTTGAATCCTTTTGGGGAAAAAGAAACTAGAATGCTGTATGAAAGTACAAAATAGATTATTTTCACTGAAATGTGCTTCACTTGCAGTTTACTGGGTTTTTTCCCCAGTGTTACATGAAAAAGAAGGAAGGTTTCACTGAATGTCAAAACAAATTATAATTGTAAGATGTTAGATTTTTTTTGCTTTGTCAGGGTTTCAATCAAACATTGATTGAAACAAGAATTGAGTTTCACAAATTTTGTCTTAAAGACCTTTGCTAAAAATACACTTCTTTCTTTTCTTTAAAGGAAACTCATAATTATAAAAACCTATCCCCTGAAATACAGGGATTGGTTTGCTAAATTAATACACCTTGTTTAAGAAATGTTTTATCTAAGACTGAATAGTGTAAGTCAGATAACTGTTGTATCGGATGAGTGTGAATTCGGGAGAATTGTTCAAACATTGTGCATTTATTTAACCATAATCAGAAGTGTGAATAGCTGTGGCCTTTCCCCAAGTATTGTAATTGTGCCTCTGCATTTCTGCTAAGGTTACATGAAAAGTGAAAGAGGAAAAGAAGGTGGGGCAGGGAAAGAGGTACCTATAAAAAAAAGCATATTGGTATTTTAGCTACTGGTGTTTGTAATTAAAAGTTGAGCAAAGTTAATCCATTTACTGATGTCTGTAGTTTTCAAAATTACTAGCTGTAAGTATTGCTCTTGGCAGTATAATGTTCTCTTTTGCCCTAGAAATTTATCACCTAAACTTAAAACATTATTAGCAAGAAAAAAAATTCAAATAAATATTGCTGGTACAGACTTTCGAGTTTGTACTTGCTCCGTTCAGTTCAGTAATGCAAGTCTGCCAGCCACCCTCAACTCGAGTGATTTGTTAGAAAAGCTAGTCTCAGTTCCTGTATTTTTTTCCCATGAGTTTCTTGTCCGTAAAGAACTGTTCTGTTCTTCTAAACAGAAAAAAAACATTGTCTAGAAACTGGTTAGGAAGATAAGAAGATGGAATCTTAGATCTTGTTTCAGATTTCTGTAGATATTTGGGCTGTAAGGTTTGCTTTTCAAAGGCAGCTGAAATCTTAACAACTGAAAAAAAAGAAGAGTAATTCTTACCTCTGACAGAAATTTCAAGAAACTTCAGGATTTTTGTCATTCATCCTAGTCATGAATCATATTTCTATGTCAATCTCATGTTGTAGGAATGCATTTATTTATTTTTTAGAAGGATATTGTTAATGAAGAAAGTTGGGGGGAGAACTTCAGAGGACAAATGAGTCCTATGCCATATGATTTCTCCTACATCTGTGTTTCCTGTTTACTAGCAAAGTGTGTCATCTTCATGAAGATAGGATACAGAGTCTTTATCTGATGTTAAAAGTCCTATAGATTCCTCTGCTTTATAGTCTTGAGCCATTCAGTTTAAAGATTTCATAGTAGTCCTCAGGCAGATACAGTTCTGTGAAGTATTAAAGCAGCCTGTAACTGTGGCTAGGCAGTAGTGTACTTCTGGGTTTTCTACATGTGTGCTCAGTAATGTAGATTGATTAGACTGATTTTTGAAGCTACCAGCACTGGGGAGAAGGGGGAAAACAACCAACAAAATTGAAGCCCAACCTGTGAAAGCTAGTCATAAAATTTTGAATCGATGCTGCTGTTTGACTTAAGTTTCCTACTCTACCCTGTCCTCACAAACAGCAGCTCCAATGGCCTGGTAAGGCAAAGAAAGTTTTGAACTGAAAGACAGATAAAGGAAGTCAGGAGTGTCAGAAATAGTTAATACCCGTCTCTGAAAATGCTTTTATCTTCAGTTGTTGCAAAAGTGAGGTGCTGTCCAAAATGAAGTCTCTCACTAGAATTTTGATTTTGTTTTTCTTCAGAAAGCAGTTGACTTACTGCAACAAATTTACTGTATTTAGTGTATGTTATGAGGTTAAGCACTTTCAGAATAAGCTTGTGTTATTATATGTTCAACTTCTAAAATACCACAAGGTTTTTCTCATATTGTCTTTACAGTAAAATTTTGGTTTATATTAACAAACTCAGCGTAGTCTGTCTTGTAACAACTGCAGCTGCTTGTATTTAGTGGGGTTTGCTTGCTCAGAGTTGCATTTTATTGTTGCTCTGAGGTCTCCATACTGTATCCTCAGTTAGAGCTCACAAGTCAGAAAGAAAACTTGCTAGCAACCACTGCTTTGACAGGGTAGCAAAGCCTCTTTTGTACAGGAATGTAGGTTTTGAACTGGCAGCTCTGTCTGAGCAATGGATTCACGTCCCAGTGGGGAGAGGTCAGCCTTTGGTTTGTCTCCACAAACCATGCACATCAACAGCAGTCTGAATCCATAAATACTTCAATTGCTTTTGCTTAAATTGAAGCCCAAGCTCAAGCTTTGTGAATTAGAGCTGGCTGTGTGTGAAGCCAGCTCAGATGCTGCTCTGTACTGCTGCTGTCTTGGCTCCAATATTGTGTCTGAGACTGGAAGTGTTTCTTCAGGCTCTAAAACGGGTCAATACTGTGCAAAAAGAGACATTTGAGTAATTCTGCCAGGCTTTCTCGTGTTGAAATAAAATGTCTCTTGGTGACAAGCTTGCCCAGCCTGGCACAGCCCGTGGACATTAAATAGGCCACTGCTTGTGCATCACCCTCTTCATGTGTTTATCTAGTCCCTCCTTAGGCCTGAATCCCTGCTGCTGCTGTCCTTGGCAGCCAGTGTCCAAACTCAACAAAGCACACCCTCATTCAATGTGCTTGCACACTAACTCGTTTTGGAGTAGTGATCTTGCCAGATTTGAAATTAGGAAAGTGAGGGGTAAAGAACAGATCCACTTTTTAAGTTTTAAATTCAAACCTGAGTCCAGCTTTAAGGTCTGCTTTAGACTTTATATGAGCTTTTCAGCAGGTGACTGTCACCAGTTTCACTTCTAGAAAAGTAGATTGGAGAGAAGGAAGATTTAATTAATGTCTTGGATGCTTGGATTATGGTGATGACTTGCACATGTGCTGTGCAAAGATGATTTGAGTGTCCAGTCCTTTTTAATAAGATTTATATAACAACTTAAGGCTTCTATAGTCTGTTTCTCTTGTATGAAATTCTAGGCTGTTGATGATCACTGCTAGTGACAAGCATTTCTGGTTCTGCAACAGCTGAACTAAATAAAATGCATATAATGTCAAACTAACTTTAAAAGGTGGTTTTTTTTTGTTTCAGTACTACCTGAAGTACAGGGTTCTTGAAAGTAAAATTTTGGTTTAGGAGTGCTTTTGGAGTGGTATTCTGGTGCAACATCTAAATCTCCTTGGACTAATCTTTCATCGAACAAAACAGGTCCTAAGAATGTTTTATTAATGCTAGGTTTACCTTAAAATAATTTTCCAAGCTCCAGATTAAGTAATTGTTCAAAGATTGTGTGCTCTGTCAAAATTGCTGAACATGTTGTAGAAATTTCCCCACATGGTGAAGGTATGATGCTGATGCTAAAAATGCCAACAGGGTGGAAGAAGTAATGATAGGATAAAATGAAAAGGGCTCCTCAGGTGTTTAGTTTTCTAAAAAAAGGACCAAACACCCCACAACTGTCTTTTGCCTGCCAGGGCTCACCAGGAAGTAACTTCAGTCGCTTCTCAGCTAAATTATGTTGACTCTGAACATCCCATTAAGCTTCTTAGAAGTCTTTAATGTAAAATTGAAATGGGTGTGAAGGATCCCTTCAGAGGGTTTGATATTATGACTGATTTAGTTTACAAGACTTTTACCTCTGCCTGATTTAGAACATGGTTTAAATGAGATGTTTTCATTAGAATACTTACTGAATCTAGGACTATAACTGGCTCCATAGAAGCACAGTAAAAACTTTAAATGCTGTTTCACTTTCTTTGACAGTAATACTTACATTCTTGAAGTGTGATTATTTTTTATAATTTTGAAACTGTCTTGAAGCAGAAGTCCATAAAAATTTATTTACTCTGTGCTTCTGAGGGGTTTTTTGTAAATAAACATCTCCATACTTTCTCAGTTAAAGTGCCTGCTAGGATGTCCACATACAGGCTACACAATATATCATATTTTTCCTCATACAAACTAATCCTGCTCTATGAACTAAAATTAAAAATTGTTCCATCAGTCAGATATTATACTCATCATAGCATTTCCAGACTTTTGATAGCAAAATTAACAAGTGCGCAGTACTGTCGTGAACAGTGAGTTTGTCATAGATCTTAGACCACAAGTGTTAACCTCAGGCTAGTAATTCTGGGCAGTCAGATGGGAGGGACCAAAATTGTGTTAGCATGTAACTAAGCATGGGGAGGCACAATTGCGCACTCGTGGTGTAGTGCATGAGCATTTGATTATATACCTTACAGTTAAAGGTTTGTGCAATTTGGGTGAGTTCTGACTTAGAACTTAATGTGTGTGTGAGTGTGTTAATTTCTACTGTGCGTGCATGAGCTAAGTTTAGAAACCAAAACTTCCCCTAATTCCACTTAATGACAAGTATGCTATGTCTAGGAAACAAAAATGTGAGGTGGTTTTCTTGCAGGAATGAAGGCATTGACTGTGACACTAGAGGGGAGGGATTCTTGTGCATCTGAGTAACTCTGCAGAATGAAAGCCGGTTTTACTAGAGTTGTCCAGACAATAGCTTCTCATCAAGGTCTTATTTCTTTAGCAATTACACTTTTAAGTTTTAGCTTTGCACCTCTCAAAAAAAGCTACCAGTTTTTAAATTAAATTATAAGTTTTATTTCCATTTAATGAGTCTTGTTAGACAAATTGGATGTTATAGAGGGGGAAAAATGCTTGGAGGCAGGCACCAGGGCATTGTAGATCATTAATTTTCTGAAGTCTATAAGCAGCTGATGAAGAAGCAAAATGTGTCAGCTTGGCTTGCACAAAGCAGTTATTCTACTTGTTTAGAGCTGTGCACGTCACTGTGAGTTCTCAGTTCCAAATAAAGGGCATTTGTTTCTCTGGATGTTGATTTAGCATAGTATCTTCCCAGTTGACACTGGATGTGAAATGAGCTTCTTGGCTATATTAAAAATATTTTCCATGTTAATTGGTTGTTGTGGTTAAAAATAAAAGCAAGGCTGTTTATTGTGAGTTTATGACTTAGTAATTTGGAAAATAAATGTTACAGTAAGGAAAGCTTATGTCATTTAATCAGTAATATATATCACTTTTGTATTTCCTGTTTTCTTTTGTTTAGGTTAAAAACTTTGCTGTTATTTATCTGGTGGACATCACTGAAGTACCAGACTTCAACAAGATGTACGAGTTGTATGATCCCTGTACTGTCATGTTTTTCTTCAGGTACGTGATGCTTCTAGAATGTCATTCATTTAAAATTTCTGTTTGTCAAATACAGTGTCTCAGCAGATCATTTCCAAATGCATAGTAGCACACTGATGCCTGTGTTTTCATTGCTCTACAAAAGAGAAAGCTGATTAAATAGGAAAATGGCTTGTTTTGCAATTAGCCTGGTAACAGTGTTTGATAATAGAGTGAAAATAGTGATAGAGAAAGCTGGGTTTATTATCCATTCTTAGTTTTAAATCAGAAACTTCCTGTAGAGAATACTGTAGTAATACAGCAGTCAAGCTTGCCAAACCTGCTTTCAAGATCAATCAGAAGTAATAAGGTTTCTTTGGAGTTAAGGTTTCTACATTGATGAGATAAAATGTTGTACTGACAAGCATGGAAGTCTCTCTGGAGATAGACAGTAGTGGGAAAGAAATATGAACAATAAGGAACATGCTGAAGGATAATTGCACTGAGTAGCCATTTTGGGGGCATGTTTGGAGTCCTTATTCTTGCTTTAAAAATTGGCAGTAAAATGTCATCTTGACTGAGAGGAGTGGATACTCTTCCTTTAATGCTTGTTTTGCAAGCTTCTCTATGTTCTAGGGGCTTCCTTTGATCCTACAAAGCATTTTGGGGGGGGAAAGGAGGTTTCTTTCTGAAACCATATTAATTCTGAATACCATATTAACTTGGGGTTTTTTTGTTCTTTTTCCTTAAAGGAACAAACACATCATGATTGATTTAGGTACAGGTAATAACAACAAGATCAACTGGGCAATGGAAGATAAGCAGGAGATGATTGACATTATAGAAACTGTTTACAGAGGAGCCCGCAAAGGTCGAGGTTTGGTGGTATCGCCAAAGGATTATTCCACTAAATACAGATATTGATGTTTCTTTGGGCTGCCTTTTCTCCTAATCCTATGTCCACTTAAATTTATTTCTGTGTATGTGTGTACATATATGTATATTAAAAGAAAAAACCCTACAAGTCCTTGAATTTTGAGCATAATTTGAATTATTTAAAAGATTTGAATTCTGTTTGAAAAGTAGAAGACTCAAAGCCTGGAACTGTCTTGACTGCAGTAATATTGTAGCTGAATTTTGGGGTTTTATTTTTTAAAGACTGTATCCTTTTTTGTCCTTTTGGTATTATGTATTTTGGTACACAGAAAGCCTGTTTGCAGAAAAACATTTCAACTGATTTTGTTTGCTTTTATTACACAAATATCTGGGGAAACTATACTACAGCTTTTTTAAAATAATATAGTGAGTTCCACTTATTTACCTTAATTTTTTTCAGCTAATTAAATCTGAGAATGAAAACAGGTGTAATTGGATGCAAATCTGTAATGTTGAAGATGAAAACTTCTTACTTTTGTCAGGATTTCTTTGCGTATCATATTAGTTCCCTGTATCCACCAAAAATGTGAATAAAACAAGGTGCATTTATCAATATTTAGCAAAGCTCAGAGAATACATCTCCCATGACTTTGCACATCACCACACCCCTATCAGCTTAATGGACTTGTGGTGCCAGACTCCTTCTCCATGATGGTTGTGCACGCACACTTCGAAGCACTTGGTGACTTCTGCAGTGCCAAAGCATAATTGCAGTTCTGGAGCTGGCTGCAGACAGCAGCTGAGGAAACCACAAGCTGTGCTGTCACTTGACCTCCAGTTTGTCTAATGGTACACCAAAATGCACATGCACCTGGGAGACTTGGATTGGATTCCACTGTGGCATAGCTTTTGAAATTTCCATTTGCATTTCTGACAACTTTTATGGTAATGGAGTTGGTGTTGTGTGGGAGTTTGTTTGTTTTTTAAACTGGTACATGCATACTTACAGGATTAATTCAGACCAAGCCAGGTGAGCTCCTTTCTCCAGAAAGGAGAAATCCAGTTTGTTACAAGACAAAGTAGAATTTACTTCTACTACCAAGTGTTTTAGAGGATTTAGTGTCAAGGAAGTAAAAGGGTCTCAATTTCTGCTGAAGTTAATCTGGTTTAGAGTGGTTATTAATTTTGGAATAATTTATGTTGGAAGGGACCATCAGCCTCCCAGTCATAGTCAGTTCCACGTGGTCAGGTTGCCCAGGATTGTGTCCAGTGTTGAGTATCTTGGTTGGATTAGATGATCTTCAAGGTGTCTTCCAACCTTGATGATTCCATGTTCTTTAAGGATGGAGATTCCTCAGCCTTTCTGGAAGGCCTGTTCTGCTGTTGGAGCACCTTCATACTTGAAAAAGGTGTTCCTTGCATCTCACTGGAATTTTCTTGTGTTTCAGCTTGTCTGGAGTAACGGGTGTACAACACCTTCAGCAAGTGTCTGTTCCCCATGCTCTGCCCTGGGGTAGTGGTTGGCAGCAAGAAGCCACGGTTGTTTCTTAAGGCTGAACTAACAGATTTCTCTCAAACCTGCTATCTGCTGTACTCCACTGTATCTTGGTGGCTCTGTTTTACCTCCCTCACACCACTGTCTCTCTTCAAGTGGGGAGCCCCCAAATTGACAGAATATTGCGGGTGTGGTCTCCCAGTGGGGTGAATGGAGGGGAATGACTTGCTGGCCCTACTTGTGCTAATACTGACCAGTGAGTTGCTGCAGCCCTTGCTGCCCGGGCACCCTGCTCAGTCAGTCAGCCTTTCCACCAGACCCCTTTCCTGCAAAGCAGTGCCAGCCAGCCTCTCACACCTGCCCAGCTTGGCATCTGCCTTTGAACTTCATCAAGGTCCTGCTGGCCCATTTCTCCAGCCTGTCGTCCAGCATACCAACCTCTGCCCCCAGTCTGACAGTGCGTGCAAGCCTACACTGACTAAAGCATTAATTGGAATGATTTCTTGGTATTAATGAAGGCTGTAACAGAAGCCTTTCTCCCTCATTAGCTGAGGTATTCTGTTAACCTGGCAGTGCTTCGGTTTCTGCATTTATGGTAAAAGGTTCCCATTACATTTCAAACTAAATCTTTCCTTCAAAGAGCGACAGTGTTTTGGTGTACAACCACCTTAAAGTTAGTGCAGATATCCTGTTTTCTGACTATCAATTTCTTCTTCTGGACATACTTGGTAACTAGAATTCCTCATCTCTCTCCAGGTTTTTGAAATAAACTCCTTTCATCAAAACAGCTAACATTAAAGAACTGAATATAATTTATAAATACCTGGGTGATGTTACCTGCACTGGTGTGCACAGCTTTGGGTGGGCTTGTGAAAAGAGCAACAACCAAGCAGTTGTAATCTACAAAGACTGCCTTTTTTTTTTGTACAGAATGGTTTATTCTAAGAACATTTAAGTTAAAGGCAACAAATCTTATTATTTTAAAATTGAAATAAATACATTTTCATACATTCAAAAGGCTTGTGATTGGGTAAGTTCACTATATAGGATATCCTCTTCTATCCAAAATAGTGGCTTTGCCTTCTCTGAAACTAACAGTTCTTTCTCAGCTCCAGGAAATACAGTGCCCCACTTAGATGAACAAACCCAGCTTTCTGCTTTTTATCTGGGGCAATAATTTAAAAAAAAATTTTCAAGGTTCTGTGATGACATGGTGCAAACATGTTTGTTTTCCCTTAACATTTTTTGTCAGTGGGACACTTGACTGTAAAATCTGGGGAGTCAGTGCAGTGCTGTTCTGTTTTTAATCTTCTTGAAAACATCCTCATTTCAGTGCTGCAAAGATACAGTGAAAAAGTAGGTTAGTGATTTATTCATGAATGTGATTCAGCGTGGAGATAGGCAGATCTCTGTACAGTTAAACACATCTTTGTGGACTGTCTTTTTGTATTTCTGGAAATTATTGCGTAGCTTATGCAAAAGGCATCAGAATGAATAGATACCTAAATTACTTCAGAATATTTACAGACATTCCCATCTTTCACTGGGTAAGTAGTTTCAATGACAAGAATAATTGATATGTCTCAATTTGAGTTAGGAAAGTGTGCAACAACAGGAAGACAACATCACTTGCATCCACAGAACATGGAAGCCATGCTGCCTCATAAATACTAAGAGCACAGAGTCAGGCATCCATCAGGAAGGGGGTTGGCATCTGCAACAGACTGTTATAAAATCCAGCACACAGTCCTGAAATGTAGCATGATTTTCTATTATAAAGTGATTGACTAAAATTTACTGCTGTGTTTGGGAGGAGTGCATGTGAGAGGTGTGCTCCTAGCCACACTGCGAAACTGTAGCAGGTTTAAAAGCAGATGTACATAAATTTGTACCAGCTTGAATCCTCAGCTACGTTAGCATACCTGAGGGACAGGAATGGTGGGCAGGAGCACTTTAAGACACACACATTTCACTATGAATGGACAGCCTCAGTTTACATGCTTGGGGTGAGTTTGCACTACCCCCCTTGTATATCGCACTCAGCTGGAACAGAGGCAGCAAGATACAGTTTTTGTTTTGTAAAAGTGGTCGCATTCTTTGGCTCTTGGCAAAAACAAAATCCAAGGTAATTTTAAGTATGTTTTTAAAAAGTACACTTTCAAATCCAAGAAAATGCAGGTATAATAAATACGTAAACACCATTTTCATGCAAGTTGCTGCCCATCACTCAAAACCAAGTGGAAATATACAACATACAGAAAAACTTAAGTAAATGTCTTTACTTTCAACTCTTCATCGCTGTTTTCTACCCCAGCCTCTGTCATCAGGTCAGCAACACGCTTCTCAAGGTCATTGATGCGCTCGCCCATTTCTTCCAGTAAAAAGTTAAAGATAACTTATTTATAAATAAGAGTTCTATAATTTTACAGGCTTTTTCATCTGTAAGAAGAACAAGCAGCTTTCTTCCAGATGTGCCAGCCTCTTACTTGTTCACATTTAATGCAAGATGAAGCATGCACAAGGTGGTATTGTTGGAACACAATCCCACATTCTCTTTTGACAGATAAGCATTCAAATTCTTAGTATCAAAAGCCTTTGCAAATACCTGTGAGTGAACTGTGTAAGAGGTTGTTTTCTTTCTGGGAAACTATTTTAGGTGATACCATGCAGTTAACCAACACAATCAGAATATGAGTGCTACTAAAACATTATTCAGGAAGCAGCTGCTTCCTGAAAGGTCAAGTTTCTGAAAAAAAAATTAATAAATGCTTCAGAAAGCAGAGGTAGTTTCTGTAAGTACATGTAATGAGAAAGCTCAGAGCCCCTTCAGGTCTGATTTTCTCCTTTTGAGGGCTCACCTTGTCATGCTCAGGCGAACAGCTGCTTTTAAACCGCGGCTGGTTTGAGTTGAATTTTTGAAGATGGATGCTTTTTTACAGGCACCTTCAGAACCTTTACACAAAATTCGATGCTTATTTTACTTGAAAGCCGGAATTGCTGCGCAGAGCCTACCTTGCTACTTGTAGTGAAACAATTTTTAGGATTTCCTTCTTAGAAAAAGGGATATATAAACAGGCTGGGGGGGGAAGTCAGGTGTCTTTACGTCATAGGTGTTTAGCCACGTCACTCTTTATATGCTAATTTGATGTTTAAGAAAGAAGCCCATCCCGCTGTTAGAAGCAAAGACCCCGCCCGCACCCATCAGCGCGCAGGGGGCCCCAGCCACGGGATCCGAAATCTCTGCGGCAGGGCGGGTACCCCACGTTCCGAAGAGGATATTTCTCAGCGTTAGCTTCTCCGTCAGAGCCTGAAAATTCTCCTGCAGCCGGCAGAGCAGATTTTCCGCCTGCGGGGGGGAAATAAAGACAGGGGAAGCAGAAGGCAGAGGCCCCGGCCCTACAAGAGCCCCGCAGCCAGGGCACCCAGCCCGGTCCCGCTCACCAGCTGCGGCAGCTCCACGGCTCCCGGCGGCTCAGCGGCCGCCATCGATCTGGCTCCGGCTCCGGCTCCGGCTCCGGCTC
>VZRS01009195.1:346353-357415 GCA_013398055.1 Ifrita kowaldi
GCCCGCACCGGCGGGCGGGCGGGAGAGGCGGCACAGCCCTCCGCAGGGAGCCGGGGAGTCCCTAACTACCAATCCTTCATTTGCCGAAGAAATCGTCATTCCTCACGGCAGTAACTAAATAAGGATGTCGAGGTTTGATCTTCAGAGGTCTAACTTTTTTTTTTTTTAAGGTTTGCTTCCTTTTCCCCGTGTTATTAGTTTTGTGAGATGGAGTGGTAGAAGTTCCTTGCACTGCAGTGTCGAGCGAGACAACACCAAAGGCATCGGCAAGAGTCACACAGTGCCTCTTGCAGCCGTACCAGCATCTAGGTCATCCCTGGCTTTTGGGCTGCACAGCGTAAAAAGCTCCTGGTGCAGCTATTACAGAGGTGTCTGCTTGTTTGTGCAGATGACCTGGATGCTGGGACTGTTCCCTGATGTAAATGAAGAGGTTTTCAGTTTACTGTGTATGTATGGTTAGGAGCATATCACTGTTGGGCAATAAATTACCTTAATCAATTACTTTGTGTAATTACATATGCTAGATATGCCAAATATGTGTCTCCATCCACAAGAAATTTCTGAGTTAGGAATGACTTCAGTTGCTGTAAGCCTACCACTTAGAATCTTTCTTAATAAACGTAAGTGCTTTCCTTCTTGACCTTCCCCACCTCATTTGGGAGGGTGTCTTAATCTCTGAGGTGAAATTCTGGCATCAAAGCCAACCTCTGCATTGCTACCTGCTTCCCATAATTGTGGCTTCGCTGTACAGCCTTATCTTCCCACTCTTGCAGGTTGTCCTTGTTGTATAAACAAAAATCAAGCAAGTGTTGCAAAGCTTGAGTGTTCTAGCAGTGTTACTGCTCTCGAAAGCTTCTAGATAAAACAATTTGAGCAATATCATACATGTAGATAGGGTTTACTTTTGTATGTAGCCACTAGCTTCAACCACATAGACTTTTTGTTCTGTTGCACAATACGGAACAATTGGTGCTTCTTACCTGTTTATTTGTCGGTAATAAATCTTTCCTTTAGGGCTAGGTAGTAGAGCTGTAGTGTTTTTGCATTTTTACTTCTGATAACAGCCATAGTCTTCCTGGTTTTCCCTCCTTCCAGAAGAGCTACAAAAGCTTCTCTCTCACACAGCAGTATTTTCCCCCAGAGGCAGTCGAAGCGGCTCTGTCTGCTTGTGCCCAGTTATCTTGAACAAAGCCACAGAGTCCTATTTGTAGTGAAGAGCTTCCAAGGATAAAGAACCAGCTGGAAATGCAGAGGAGCAAGCATTATACAGCCAACCAATTCGCAGGAATTCCACTACATCTTTGTAGCACCACATTTTAGCAATGGCCAGGTTAGAGTTCAACTGAAAACAAGCATAACTTGATAAAGGCTTTCTGTAGTTAGTTCCTCATTTTTGTGAGGTAGGTCAGTGTGGTCAGAACAAAACAAAATATAGTATCCAGCTGGCACAGCAATGAAGGACAGGCAATTAAAAGTGTGAAAGAGACTGAAGAAAATATTTCACCATGCATTTCCCCCTTCAAAGGTCTGGTTCTTCTACTTTGTGGGCTTGGCAGCTGCTGTAAATGGCCCTCAGTTCAGATCTGGAGCTGAATTAGCCCAGTAGTGCACAGCTGGGTTTATGAAATAAAAATGGAAGTGTCTTTAAAGCTAAAAATGGTCATGGAAAAGTCCCAAAGTTCAGAAAGCCTAAGAATAGAAGAGACAAATGGCAAGACCAAACAGAGTTTGCTTAACAATAAATTTACTTACAATAGAACTAGCATGCTTAGTTTTGCTCTGCTGTCCTCTAGTCTCTCCCTTCTCAGAGGGCTTAGAAGTTCAGAGCTGAGCTGTTGCATACATTTCCAGGGTCTGAAATCTGGGGATGTAAGATGAGCCATATTTTAAAAGCGTAGTCTATGTTGGGCATTTACTAAGGGAAGCTGAGCAAAGACCCTTTTGTTTTGTTTCAAAAGCAGAGAGTTAGCTGAGAATCAGTAAACCACCAGTGCTCATAAGAGTATTTACTGCAATAAGAATGCTTAATTTACTAAAAGGATAACAAGAAGTTCATTTTGGCAATGAGTACAAAAACAGGTCCTGAGGGGGTTTGAGAAAGGAGCAAAAGAGAAGATTTGACAACATAAATTATTTTTCCATGCCAAAATATGCTCTATGCTACTTTCTTTCTGTAAAAAGCTTAGACTTTAGACACTTTCAGTCTAAATCTGTCTTCTTGGTATGAAGAACATGAAGTAAAAATAAAAAATAGGGTGACCTCGAGGCTGAGGTGCCATCTGCTTCCATCCTATTTCAGTATTGCAGACCTGTGCTGTGAACTCTTCACAGTGTGTGCTGAAATGGTATCCGAAGCATGTTTCCCTTGCTCTTTCCTAGGGAAATTCCAGTCCTTCCATGGCTGGAAGGAGAAGTCAGGGTAGCAGGATAGGAAATAAAAGCATGTTTAAACATTTATAAGACCTAAGCTCCAAGTTCACTGCCATGCTAGAAAACCCTGTGGTGCGGAGAGATAGAAGAACTGTTGTAGAAATGCATTACTCTTGCTGTTTGGATGTTACATAGAGTCCCTTTCCCTCCTCTTTGCTGACAAATAAGATTTTATATACCAGGGGTAAGGAATCCTCTGGTCATGTACTCCAAGCGTGTCTGGCTCAGGGTTGCTTTGGGATAGAGGTGAGGTCAGAGAGAGCACGTCTCAAAGAGAAGCCTAATACTACCTGTGTGGTAAGAAAGGAAACAGGAAATTTACTCCTGGAAGGAGACAAGGAGGCAAGTGTTCCTGGGCCAACGTGGCAGCTTGTTTGGCTGCACATCAGAAGGCAGGATGCAAATGGCACTGCAAATTTTGTGGGTTTGCTTTTTTTTCTTCCTGGCAGAGGCATGGTCAATATTAAAAGTTTTCTCTCAAGAGAAAAGGGCTAGGTACAAGTTAGTGCCTGCACCACAATCATGGTGTTTTTGCTAACAAATTGTTGGGCTGGGTCTTTGAGTCATGCTTCGCTTGGTCCCTCCCTCTCAGGTAGCTTCTCTTGTGTCATTTTGCAGTCGTGATTCAGAGGGACACAATGTGCAGAAACAACTGTCTGGCTTTGCTAGGTCATCAGCTTTTATATGCAGCAATCCTAAATGGTGCTGATGGTTCTTGCAGCAAACTTTAACATTTACCCGATCTCTTGACTCAGCATAATGCAGTTCACTGAAAGCTTGTTCCACTGCAGTACTTCCTGGGGAAGGCACCACTTTTCTTTCATACGGTAACATCAGTAGAAGTAATAAGTTGTTATTTAAAAGCATGCAAATGCCTCAGGCAGGGGAAAAGGCATTCGGGTCAGTGGTGTCTGACAGCTGGTGCTTCTTTGAAAGACAAAGTCGTTTGAGGTGAATATTAAAAGCTTGGATGTTTGCTCGTGGTTCAAATTTCAGGTTCTGCATCTTTGAAGAGAAAAGGGTAATTCCAGCCGTTGGGAAACCTGATCCCTGATGGAGGTGCTCTGCCTTTAATAAAAGTGTTCTCTTTTGGGACTGCTGCTCACAAATCCCCTTATTGTGAAATTTTTCAGTCAGCCCCTTTCTGCAAGTTTCTTCAGAAAGAAAACTGACAGGGTTCAGGATAATCTTGATCAGAAATTCAGTGTGTGCTGTGGGCATCATGTCTTGCTAAGCAGCTGTAACAGAACACAGGGTGTAATTTTCCTTGGAAGTGTTTTGCACCGAGATAAATGCAGGAGCAGCAGAAAGGTGACTACAGAGGCTGGTGTGGTGGGTGGTGGTGGCATCCCTTGGCTCTGTGAAGAGCTGCATGTAATTCATGGCTCTGTCAAATCCCCCGCCTAGCTGCTGCTGACTGAATTATTATGTGGTGATCCAGAAATCTCCAGCTGTGTTTCCCAGACGTGGCTGGTAAGAGATGTTGCTTCCCATGCTTTTTTTGTGCTCCAGCCTCGTTCCATTGTCTTTGGATAGTGAAGGTGAAGGAGTATTCGCCACACAGTTCCCCTCCTGAAAGGCTGCAGGAGGGAGCTGGAGGTGTTCGTCCCTGGTGGCAGAGGGAGCAGGGTCTGTTTCTCTGGCCTGGTGGCCTGCTGCTGGCACCTGCCACTGCATCTGGGGGCTGTGTTCAAACCACCCCGAGCCTTGCTCCTTGCCTGTGCACAGAGGAGCTTTCTTGAAGAAAACGCAGCGTGTAACAGGCGAGGCTCTGCCATGAGGGCAGGACAGGCTGTCCCTGCGGCACGGGGACAGGGAGCTGACCTCACGTGCCCAGATCCCACAGCCTGGTGTGGCTCTCTTCCAGGGACCTCATGGCCCAGAGCAGAATGTGCATTTTGTGCACAGAGATTAAACACGAGGTGTGGTGCGGTGTGTGATGGAAAGAGCATTTTTCTAAAATATTTGATAAAGAGAGCCTGTGCTGAAGAGGTTAGAAGCTGGGCAAAGGACGGAGTGGTTCATTGGAAAATGCCCATTTTGCATTTCCAGAAGGTGTAAAGAACTGTGGGTAAAGCTTCCTGTGACCAAACTGCACTTATGCTAATGTTTTCTTGCAGCTTCAGAGACAATTTTTCCCAGAGAGGGCAACTGGAGTATTTTCCTGGTACAGAAAGTTTAAATTCACCTTGAATTAGTGGAAAGCACTTAGTGTGGTTGCATAAAACATGAATGGATTTGGGCAAAGATGGGTAATAACACTGGGGAACCTCGGCTGTAGGACACATGCTCTAACAGCAAGATGTGGGTCAGTGAGCAATGACAGTAATAAAAAAAGCCAAGAGTGTGGTAATCTGATTCTTTGGCTTTTTTTTGTTGGGAGAAAAAGCTTGCCCTTTGTCATCTGAAACAAAGATCTTTTGCAAATGTGCTCTTAAGACTGAAACCTTGACTGGCAGTGGCCTGCCTACTTCTTCTGTGAGGTATTTGTGGCAGAGGGGAGGTGCTCAGAGTTATGACAGATATTTTATGCAGCTTGGGTGCTGTAGGAGGCCCTCCTGCCTCGGCTCCATTTAGTGTTTCACGTGGTGTTTGCCAGCAGGAGACATTTGGGTGCATATTCCAAGCATGCCTGGCAAAAGGCGTCTGAAATTACAAGGACATAAAGGGGCCAGAGGGTGCCAAGGAACACTGCCAGCATAGGTAGCACAAGTGTCAGCTGAGCAGAAGAGTGCTGGAGACGTGGCTTTCCACAACTGGGGAAGAGGTGCAGTGGCATGGGCCCCCAAGGCTGCTCCCACTTTTGGGGTTGGTCAGAGGGCCTCAGAGGACACGTGAGGATGTTAATTTTCTCTCTGGGATAGATGCTGTATTAATCAAAAACACCTGTAACTGCAGCTCCTTGTGGTTTCAGAAAAATCAGTCTGCAGTGTTTGTGTCTGTCTCATCTAAAGTATCTTCAATTCAAGTATTACTCTTGCAATAAAGTTGGTCTTTGGGGGCTTTTCCCCCATTCTGAACTCTGCTCATGGTAAGGAGAGCATGAATTTAGTTTTGTTCTGTTCTTAGGTGTACCAGAGATGTTAAGCTTATCTAACAGAAACAAGCCAGGTGTGTGCTACAGTGTGTAAATGCCACCAGAAGCACTTTGTCCTTGTCCTAGAACAGAGAAAGAAAACACAGTTTACAGGGTGCTGTAATGCTACTCACTCCAGGTCACCTGGTGGTATTTTGAATCATGATGAAGCTGTAGTTTCTCTGTCATTTTTATGTTCTCTCTTTGCTTCTTATTTACTCCATAGCTTCATCAAAAGTGAGAGAAAATGAGTCAGAGCAGGCTAGGGATAGTTCTCCTGACACTTTAGACACTGCATTTGCCCCCTCACTTGTTCACCGATAAAGCCAGCTTAAGGATTTCCCAAATTGCATTTCATGCCCTGTGCTGGCTCTGGCTAAGATGGAGTTAGCTTTTTCCACAGTGGCCCGTATGGTGCTGTGTTTGATTTGTGACCAAAACAGCTCTGGCAGCACACCAGTGTTTCAGCTGTCACTGAACTGTGGTTGCACAGCATCAAGGCCGCCTCTGTTTCTCACTCTGCCCTCCCCCACCAGCAAACAGGCTAGGGGTGCACAAGAGGGTGAGAGGGGAAGCAGCCAGGACAGCTGACCCAGCTGATAAAAGGGACACACTGGATCCACAGCATCACACTCAGCAGTAAAACCAGGAGAACAGCTACTCCAAAGTAGCTGTTGCTCGGAGACTGGCTGGGCATCAGTCTGTTAGTGGGAGGTGGTGAGCGGTTGCCTTTGCATCACTTATTTTTGTTCTTTTTGTTCACTACTAGACTTTTACATCAACCCGTAAGTGCTTTTCCCATGGTTTCACCCTGCTGATTCTCTCCCTCATCCTGCAGGAAGAAGCGGGTGAGCAAGTGGCAGTGGGGGCTTCACTGCTGCCTAGGATCAACCCACCACACTACACTCTGTCTTTCCCAGCTCAGTCTCCGGTATCAGCAGCTTCTTTCGGAACACAATTGATCCTGTAATTAGTGAGCATTTTGCCCCAGGGAGGGGTGAAGTCCATGTGAGAGGGAGATGGTGCAGAGATCTTTCTGCATCACGTTGAGAAAAGTCCAACAAAAAATGCCGTAATGAAATAGCCATTTTAATAAGATGGACTAAAAAGAGGAATCTGGATCTTTAATAGACCTTATATCCCTTCTGATGCTGAGCACAATGCATTGGCTCAGCAATGAATGGAGCCTGCATTGTATTTTCCCATGACACACTGTGAAGATCCTATCTGTGGAGACATTCCTCTATTACATATTTTCTTAAGAAAAAGCAGCTCTGCTGCTGAAGGTTGTGGAGGTGAGAACTTCTGGCTGCGTTATTGGACATGGGCAAGGATATGCAGGTGGATTGGCAGCTGCCTATGGGCTTCTCTGCTGCAGCTACTGCTGAGGCGACCTTGAGGCCATGGGACACACCAAAGGCATCCCAAGAGCAGGTGGGGAAGAAATGATTGTAGCCAGCTGGACCAGTTTGACAGACGAGCAGGCTGTGGGTTAAGCAGTCCTGGTTCAACTTCTTACCTGTGTAGCTGCTTACTCAGGTAAGAAGCTGAACCAGGACTGCCGTTTGTTTATTTCCCCACTCTGAACTTTGCCCATTGTTTACAAAGCTGTAATGGTTTGAACAAGGGTTCATATATCTCTGCCAGCTGTCAGGCTGATTCCTGCTCTGGCATGTTTGCTTTAGTGCTTTTTCTTTGTCTGTGGAGATGGTAGCAGTCCAGGTACAGAGAGGAGTCTAATCATCAGCCTGCATGGTCCTGGTTCCTGCTCCTCAGTGCAAAGCATGTGACTACTGCCCAGGGATGGGCTTGTAGGCTTGGGCATGTTTGTCCTTGGAAGTGCAGAGGGTGTTCCTCTGCCTGCAGGTGAGTGTTCCACTCATGCTGATATTCACTGTTCTGTTTGCAAAGACTGGCACAGAAGGAGGAAGGAAGAGTGGTGAAGATGTGCAATAAAACTGCATCTCCTATGAACGCTAGCTTGATTCTGTCCATCACCTGCCAAAACAGGGGCTCACCAGTGCTAGAAGGGGCCTGGAGGTAGCTTCTGCCACCAGCTGCAGTGAGGAAAAATCAAAAAATGGAGAGGAGAGGACAGCTGATCTAGTGATAATACATTATGGCAGGAATGGCCAATTTCAAGACACTTAAGACCCACTTACTTGTTTTATGAACAGTACAGCAAATATTTCTTTTTAATCTCCCCATGGCTGTAGTTGTAGAATGAGATTTATAATGGGATAATTGAAGGGAATTTGGCTACCATAGGGATTCACTTTATCCTTATGACAACATTTATTGTGCAATGTGTTCAAGAAGTGACTTAGAGCTTACCTGCAGTTTGGCCTATGTCTTGCAGGGACTTCCTATGCTTGCTTCTGTGCAACAGCATTTCTCTAATGTAGAATATAAAATAATTTTAATAGTCATCTTTCAAAATCAATTGACAGAACAACAGCTGGGAGACTTGCAGCAATCTGCTATTTTTGCTACTGCAGTAACTACAAGTGAAGCACCAACAGCTGTCCTCCTCCTTCTCCTCCTCCTCCTCCTCCTGTAAAAAAGCTGCAGAGGTAGCTAAGGCTTGTCATGAAACTGGTCCATTGGGCGGTTCATTCTTGTGTCCTGTTGGTCCCAGTGTCATCTTGATAGGAATATGGCCATATGGAGTCACATGTAGAAATGGGGCTCTGCTTTCTTGTATAAGTCAGTGGACCTATTTGCAAAAACTAAACTAAACTCTAATAATTTTCTAAATTATTAGAAAATAATTTTTACTACCTGTGCCAACGTTAAAGTTAAAAGCCCTTTGAAAATATCTCATGTCTGTTCACCATTTTCAGCTTGCTTAAACCATATTCAAAGATACTACAGGAACATTTCTTATTGAATTTCTTAATCTCAAATAAATCAAAGTTCTCATTATATTTGGAGGTTTGGGGACTACGTTGTCACCAAAATGTTAACTGCTAGAAGCTAGTTCATAAGTAGGTGGCTAGAGCTGCTCACATAATCAATTTCAATTCTCTTACAGCAGATGTCCTAAAAAGATTAATTTAGTCTTCAAAGATCTGGTGTGAAACTTTGCTTCTCTTTTCTGAATGGTTTATGTAGTTCTACCAAATACAGGTTTGTATTTTTTTTAAATAGGGGAATTTTGCCAGTCTGTGGAAAAATAAATGCACGTGTTCTTTTTCTCCTCACTTGAAATAGAAGATTGCTGTCTGGCAGTGAAGCAGTACTGTTTCTAGGGTAGGCTCTGCATTTACACCAAGAGAACGGGCCTTCTGAGCTCCCTCTCAGTTACTGTCTCCCAGTTACTTTATCTCCCAGATAAAGAAATCTACTTTGATATGAAGCTTCTCAAGACTCATTCTTATGTGACTGCACTCAGACCTGCAGGTTGCGTAACTTTTCCTTGTTGATGCAAGACTTTCTTCAATCACCTGTTATCACCCCAGGTTTAGATAAATTTCCTCCAGAGCACTCACCTACTGGAGTCTTTCTGGGTCTGCTGTGGTTGGATGTTCGTGTGCCGGGCAGGGAACTATGCTGGAGGGAGCAAGCACCTCATGATGGTATCACTACCAAAAAAACCTGCCCCAGGCTTTTTAGAATATCCTGAGACCTGAAGGGTCCCTCTCTGATGCTGTCACAAGATTTTGGGCAGCTGCTCAGCCCGAGGAGTTCAGCCAACCTGTCATTCCTCCTCCTATGCAGTGTCTGGTGTTACTGGTCAGTTTAGCTTACATCCATGGATTAACTCCTGAACAACTAGGACGTTTTTCAGTGACCAAAACTGAATTGTGTTCACACAGAAACGTGCTGTAATTCAGAGTTTTTACCCCTACAGTTTCAAGTAAGGGAGAACAACCTAAGTTAAGGCAGTTGTCTGTTTCCAGTTGAGTACTTTAGAATCTAAATATTGTATACAATTTGTTTTTGCATAGACTTAAGAGCATCCTGGAAAAATTCAGGAAGCTAACCTGGAGATCTGGTGCCAGCCTGGGCTGTTTCTTCTACGCAGGTAACCATTACTTCAAAATACCTATTTTCTCAAGGTAATTTCTCCATGACTTCTTAAAATACTTGTATTTACATGAACAAAAACTGGCTTCCTACTCTGGGCTACTCTTATTTGCAGCTTGAGATTTGTTTAGACTGTTGTGCTTAAGGAAAAATAATGTGCTAAGGGCTCCAAGGAGAGTATGGAAAGAAGTTGGCATAACTGCCTGATGATAACAATGCACAAATGATATATGAAATATGAGCCATTAAATAAATATGTTTTAAACAATGCCGTTTATACATAATTGGATTGTTATACTCTCTCTGAATGAGTCAGACATGATGAAATCAGGAACTTCAGAATTGTCATCCAAAAATCAGAATTCAAAACATCCACAATGTATTTTTAACTTTGGCAATCAAACTATCAGGTCTGTGTAATGGAACAGAGCTTTGTTCAAGTAGCAGAGCTGCTACTTCCTTGTAGGAAAGGTAAGTCCCAACGTTATCACTGGTCACCTGATCTACATAGGAGGCTGTTTTGGGTGTTGGTGTGATGGTACTCCAAGAATGTCTTTGACAAATACATTCTGCAGTAATGTGCAGGTTCCTGTGCTGCAAGAACTTGCCCAGTGGAAGAAATGCTTGCAGTTGAGCAAGGTGCTGCTATGCAGGAAGTAAACAAAAGGCTTCTGAAGCCCTGAAACAGGCATTTCTATTTTTAATTCAGCTCCTTTCCCCCTTTAAGACTCACAAAAAACCATTTGTAGTTGCTGCTATAGGACACAAAATAATACATCACTCAGATGCAGGAAAACTCATCTCATTTCATACCTGTCGGATGAGCAGCAGGGGCCCTTAGAAGGTAGAAGGAAGCATGTCGGGGGTAGTATTATGGGGAGCCCAAGGAACAGCTTTGAGGACAGCTGTGCAGCCACTTGGATACACAGTGGATGATTCATCCTTTTTAGTGTGGGTGAAGGAGGTGGATGCAGTGTCCACGCTATCATTCTCCACACAACATCTGTGTGCAGCACTTGTCCTCTGCTGGCCCTGTGCAAGCAGCAGTACAGACTCCCTGGTCACTTTGGGTCTCCCCTGCTTTGGGTAGAAGACGCACATATTCCCTCCCCAGCCACTGCAGTTCTGAGAGCCACAGATATCACAGAATCACAGAATGGTTTGGGTTGGAAAGGACCTTAAAGACCATCTAGTTCCAGCCTCCATGGACACCTTTCATCAGACCAGATTGCCTGAAGTCCCTTCCAGCCTGGCTTTGAACACTTGCAGAGATAGGACATCCACAGCTCCTCTGGGCAACCTGTTCCAGTGCCTCACCACCCTCACCGTAAATAATTTCTTCCTAATACTTAATCCAAATCTACTCCCTTTCAATTTAAAACCATTCCCCCTGGTCCATGAGGCGTGACAGAATTTTCCGTAACTCCTGGGGAACAGGACCCCGGGCGGCAGTTCAGCGCGGCCCGCGGAGGGGAAGGCGCCCAGGTGCGCCCGGGGGAGCCGAGTACCCTCCGGGGCCGGGCCGCC
>VZRS01009195.1:357431-376095 GCA_013398055.1 Ifrita kowaldi
TTCCCTTGCGGAGCGCCGGGCTGGGGCTCGGGCTGGAACTGGGGCTGGGGCGGCCCCGACCCGCTCACGGCAGGGCGGTGGTCCGGGCTCGCCAGCGCCCGGCTGCCAGCGGCTGGAGCCGCCCTCGGCAGAGCCACGCTCACGCCCCGTCCCTTTCCCCAGGTCCGGGCCCCGCGGGAGAGGACGCAGCCATGGTGCCGCATCCCGGCCAGGAGCCCGCCCGTGGCTAGAGCCGGCCCCGGCCGGAGAGCTGCGGCGGGGCACCCTCAGCCTGAGGGCATCCCTCAGCCTGAGCGCCTCCCCGCGCGCCCCCGGCATGGAGCCGGGCGGCCTGGAGTGGCTGCTGGTGCCCATGCAGCAGCTGGTGTCGTGGGGCGCCGCGGGGGCCATGGTGTTCGGCGGCGTCGTGCCCTACATCCCCCAGTACCGGGACATCCGGCGGACCCAGAACGCGGAGGGCTTCTCCACCTACGTCTGCCTGGTGTTGCTGGTCGCAAACATTCTGCGGATACTTTTTTGGTAAGTTGGCTGTGTTTCTGCTCAGTTCTAAAAGTGCTTGCTTGCTAGCTGTAAAGCTTTGATTGGAATATTTGAGGAACTAATGTTTTACGTACATTTTCCCTTCTCTTGAAAATCTAAATGCTGTCTTTCCATCAGTGCGTGAGTCTGGTTTAAGTAGGATGAACTGGGCTCGTGAGCATGGTCTGTTCCCCTTGCCAGATCTGATTATCAGTGCTCTGATTTCCAAGATGAAACTTTTTAACATGTTGGTAAAGAGTTTTATGCTAAGTCAGGTCTTTTTTCTTGGTGACTGTATTTTACATTTCTCATGCACCCCTAGCTCCATATTCAGAGTGAAAACCTCGGTCCCACACACTTATTCTAGTGTATTGTTGGCATTAACGTCACTGGAACACTTGCCATATATTCTTGCATTTTCCCGGGATGCTAGCTGTCTTCAGACGGGGTTTACTTGTACATCTTCATACACAACTACTCATTCTTGGATACGCACGCAAAAGATGCGCTGCCTTTCAAAAGCAAATTTCTTTTGCTTTCAACACCACTTTCAATACTTAAGAGCAAGCTTGCTTCCATATTTAGGTCTTGTGCTGCTGGACAAAGGAAATGTTATTAGGGCATGATTTCTGTGAATCAATGTTATTAACAGCTTGCTCGTTACTTCTAATTATATAGATGCTACACCACTGAGAATGTACTTGGGAAACCAAAGATGAAATAGTCTAGGCAATTACTGCAACTAAGGACAGTTATTCTGTGATTCTGTTTTGACTACAAAATAATGCTTTGTAATCCATAAAGAACTGATAGGTAACAGGCTGCATCCTTTTGCTGGTTTTCAGTTTCTTTTTAAAGAAACCTCCTCTGACTCTGTATAATGGCTTCCTGGATTCTGCTACAGCAAAATGCAACATGTAAGTGCTGTGCTGGTGTGGCAAAACAGGAGACCCTTTCAGACATCACAAGCTGGCAGTCAAACAGAGGAATCATCACTAGATCAGACCTACTTGTTGCATTGGAACTGTATTTCCCTGGGGAGAAGTGTATAGAGAAAGCAGAGAGCAGAAGGAAAGTAGAGGAACTGGCAGGAGGAGGAGAAGTGAAAAACCTGAGCTGACAGTTTGAGAAAGAGAAATAGTCATATTTTTGGGTTTACTGGAGGTAGTAAAAATATACAAATGACTAACATCCGAATGGAGATGCTGTCAGTTTCCAGGTAATTCAGGTGAGTGCATCTGTTAAGTGAGACTCAGACTATGGAAGAACTGAAAGATCTTTAATTTGAGTTGATTTTAAGTACATCTAGTTAAAAAATGTGCAAAAGTATAAATACTGCAAGTAATGAAATGTTATAATTGATGTCAATGTCGAAAGATTGGTCAATACCTCAAAAGAGAGAGAATGCAGTTCTGTTGCTAGGAGTATGTAATTTTTTTACTGTGAGTATTTAAGCCACATAATAGTATCGCTCCCTGACACGTGTAAGCACTGTGTAGGCTCTGGTCACCTTGGAGCTTGGCATGGAATGGCTTCCCAGAGCACGTGCACAGGTGTGTCTGGCTGCAGGGGTAGCGCGAGGCTTGCTGCTGGCCAGTGGTACAGCCACTCTGGGGAAATACTGCAGGCAGGAGCCTGCAGAAGCCTTTCTGTCTGTACTTGCAATGAATTGTCTCCTCCTAGTTCTGCTGAACTAAAAGACAAAAGAGTACTTGCATAATGATAATTCAGTGTTCCCCAGGAGAGAATATTTTGCTTGTCTGCCTAAAAAATTAGGCATCCCAGGTAGTTAGTAATAAGCACCAGTAAGTCATGAGAACAGCATCGAGGGTGGCTGTTATCCTTGTGCATCTAGATGATTAAAGGAAGATTTTTGAGCAAGAGCCTATGATTTCTGTGAACATGATTAAAATTCACCTACAGAGCATCTTGGCAACTCAATTTTTGCATTATTTGGTTAATGTCACGTATGGCCAATGCATTATCTGGAACGCAATGCTCTTGATAATGACATAAACAGCAGAATTATTTTAATTGTGTATGTAATATTCTTTGGAGGGAATTAGAAGGTTTTTATTTATTTTGTTTTAAATTTCTTAGATAATTTAATCCATTCTGGTGCCAGGACAGAACTGTTTCTATAAGTAATTTTGTTCTGTATATAATTTTTTTCCCCAAGTACTGGTTGACATCTCCTTCCGTTTAGCAAACCCAATATTACTCTAAGTCTCTCTTCTGAAAACTTTACTGCCATATAGCTGCTGGTTTCATTTGGTTTCTCTTCATTTACCCCTAGTTATTAAGCGCATGATTTGAGTCAGAGTCATTTTTCCCGACTTCCTCTCCACCCTGATCCAAAAATAAGTACTTAAATTATTAGGCCTAAAAAACTTTCAAGTTTTAATTGTGTTGCTTTTCAGGACGTAATTATTTCCTAGGGTGGCTGATGTTTCTACTGTTTCTTGCTTGTTTGTGTTGTTTTTAACTTCAAAGACATTTCTATAATTTGTTTCTGTTGTCACTTCCAGGTTTTCCTTGAAATTTCATGTATTGAATTTGAGGCTCACAAGGACAGACTGTTCCAGCCTTTTATGCCATGATGCATCTGTATTTTTGTTCTTGAGTAGTGCTGGTCTTTCTGTATTTGTGTTACTCGTAACAGACCCAGTCCTCCCACCTTTTCCCTATGGCTTTACTATGCTTTGTTTGCCTCAGCTACGGGGGCAATTCCCTCGCGTTCTCTTTATGGAATGACACGTTCCACAGGTTCTTATAACTGTACTTGTTTATTTTGGGAGTTATCCTTTTTTGTTTTAATGTCTGGTTTTGCAGTGGGTTAGGTTTGACCTTTCATCTCCCCTCCAAACAGAGTATTTGCTTCCTAATCTTTTTGGCATGTTTTTTGTGTCAGTAGAGTTTCAGCTGGTGGATTGCACTGCGACAGTAGCCAGTGGACAAAGTACTGCTGAGGTCAAGGGTAACAGTCCTGTTTCGAGTTACCTGTTTTCACAGATTGGGTTTCTCTAATTAGACTGTCTCCAGTGGTAAGCCATCTTGTAAAGTCAAGAGGGCTCCGTGCAATGCCTCTCGTCCTCGTCTTTCTTGCATCTAATCACTTAATTTCAGGGTGTGCCCAAAGAACTTTTAGTTTGCTAGTGATGACAATAACACAATACCCATTTTTCATGCTTCTCTTTCACACAATATCTCAAAATATCATCTTTAAAGAGTTTTTTCTGCTTTTGGTTATGTGTGTTTGGCCTTGCTGTGTTCTAGCAATGTGCCAGAACTTTGTGTAAAAACTTTGGGAAAGGATTGGTCTGGAAGAATGAAGACTGGGTATGGATAGCAATGGACATGATTCTACTTCAGTTTGTTTATGCACACTTGGCGTTTGTTTAGGAAAAAGAAACTAGAAGTTTGGCCTTTTTTAAGTCTTTTGATCTTTTAAAGAGAATTATTTAAAAAAAAATTGAAAAGAAGGCAGTTTGTGCTTACAGCATCACACAAGGGAGTCTCTGTTTACTGGTGTGAAAAGTAGATTTTGTGCTGTACTAGATTTGATACCAAGTTAACTATATTTTTAGTAGTAATCTATTATTACAAGTTTATCTAACATGTCAAAGCAATATTTATTTTGGGGTGCCAATATAGCTGCTGGATATGACTTATGATTGCATCAGCTGCCCCTTTGTTTGTACTGCAACTGTCAGTACTGCTTCTCCTGTCTGTCTTCTCCAGCCTCACAGGTCGTTGTTTCTCTGGACTGGTCAGCCTGGGGAAAGCCTGCACTGTGGATAGACATCAAGAGGCAGTACAACTCCAGGCCTTTGTAATTCTGGTGCATATGAAAGTGTATGACCTGCTCCAAAAAATTCTGATAGCAATTTTCTTCCTTCTACATTTTTAATTAAACACTTCATTACCATTTTTTGATAGCCTGTGCCTTATGTCTTATTACACATTCTTGAGTTAGCTCTGTTTTCTTGCTCAAGGGATACCCTGAGCTTTGAGGTGATTAATTATCTGTTTAAGCTGTCCTAGGCTGCTTTGAAGTTGTGGGATGGCTCCAGAGCACGCCGTGGCACTAGAAATCAGTTGTGACCAAGGTGCACACATCTTCTGGGTTCCTGTGGCCTGCAGGCTGCCAGCTGAGTAGCTTTGCATTGTCATGGTCGAGAACAGGAATGAGAAGGCGGGTGAGAGTTGTGTAATCAGTTGGGGGTGGAGGATGCAGAAAAACTTACTTGTGAGTTCTCCCTCTCTTCCCCCTCTCTCTCTTCGCCCTTTCTTTTTAAAAACAGAGCTTATGATGAGATAAATTACAGTTTCTTGTAATATTAAAATCAGAATAAATAGCTAGAGGAAAAAGAACTGTAGATTTCATAGAAATCAGCTGCAGACATTTTTAAATGTATCTCGACTAAGTGCAGCCAAAAGTACTTACGTTACCCCAGAAGTAACTTCTGCTATCCCTGGAAGTTTTTTGGCTTTTTTTTTCAGTTCTACATTTTGTAAAATGGCTGTCATCCTCTAATATGCTGTGTATATTTTCCAAGAAGATAATGTTCTTTCCAAAGGTCTTAACTGCCATTCCATGGGACACTGTCCGAAAACTCATACATCAATGCCACAGAAATCCAAAACCAGAAAATAAAACCATCCAGTTTTGTAGTTGCTCTCACAAAATAGTTGCCTTAAGACAAACCATGGGAACAAGTTCTGACAGCCAGGGACAGGATGGAGACTATGGAGTGTGTTATTTTTGAGCAAAGGTAACCCTCTACCCATTCCACATCAGCTGACCTGAAACATAAATCTTAAAACAGCAGTATCAGTAGACCTGGGAGCTCTCTGTGCTGGAGTCAATGGAATAAGCTCCCTGTTTAAGAATAGAGGTTTAAAGACTCGGGTATGGAGCTGGAGGTAATTTATAGAGAAATGGTGAACTTGCTCTTGTCAGGGGTAGATTCCTATGTATTTATTATGCTGTAACACCTACAGTGCCACTTGTGGACCAGATTCCTGCTGTCTGGTGTTGCTCTGGCTTCAGAAAGTGGAGCAGTGATGTCTGAAGGACTTTCTGTGAGAACGAGAAACTTGTGCTTTTAAGGCTTCTGTTACTAAAATGGATCTTTCCAGCTTTTACCATGTGTGGAATGTGGGATGATGCTATAAATCAAGCTGACAGAATGACTACAACTTTGAAAGATTGCCTTACGTATGGCCTGCTGGTGGAATCTTGCTGAGATACTGAGAGCAAAAGTGTTATGCAATTCCTCCTCCTTTGTATGAGTGCCAGAGAGCAGGGATAAGATGCGCTACTCTTTTGTGCAGAAAGTAAAGTAGAATTTTGTATGCCCAAATGAGGAGCTTGGTTTGAGATGTTCCATAAAGTCTTGGAAGTTTGCATGTCAAGAGGAACCTCGTATCAAAAGATCCTGTTGCAAAACTGGTTTGTTTCTTCCTGCTTAAATACTACAGGTTAAGTTCTGTAATTGCACAGGATGACTTTCAGGACAGCTGCCATGCTGCTACCCTGGGCTGTCTGTTGTGATCCTGGTGGTGTGTGGTGTATCCTGTGTACTTTCCATGTTGCCTAGAGAGCTGTAACTTCCCAAAGAGCTGAAAAAATTTATAGCAGCCAGTGGATGAAAGCTGGAACAGCATCCAGGAGTGTAGGAGGAAACAGAGTGGCCAGGATGATGGTGATCTGGCTGCACCAACAGTGGTCAGTTTCTTTTCAAAGATTTCTTAGGAAAAGTAATAAGAAAACCTTGTATGTTTGGTCTAGTTTAGGCTTCTTTTCCACAATTGACATTTGCTGTTTCAAGTAGGCCCAGGACTGGAATAGCAGGATTATTGCAACAGAATTGAATTGTACCAATCAAATTACGTAGTCTTTTCAATGACTATTTAGTCTCTGCTCTGGCTTGAACGTGCACTTCTCTTGTCTTCATCGCCCTGAACATGAATTAGTCATTTGAAGGCTGTGGAAACACTAATAAAATGTAAGGCACTCCCTGCCTTTATTTGCGTATTTGACTAGTACAGGAAATAAAGAGTTCTTTTGTTTTTACAAATGAAGTAAACAGTGGAAAAGCTCTTTGTCTCTTTGTAGTCTGACATGTGAAGTCTGAGTTCCTTGAATACCGCAAGTGTCACTGTTCACTTTGTTACACAACCTTGTAGTTATGGGATGAAAATGCAGAATAACAGGGGTGACCCCTCACCCAAGGACTTCAAAGCTGTTCTTTTCCACAAGCCTGTTCTGGTATCCTAAGGCTCTTCATCTTTCTCTCATGGGGTGCTTTAATTACCTTAATGTTCCTCCTCTCCTGGCTCCTGCTTAAGCAGAGACAGGAATAATGTCTGCGAGGCAGAAAGGAAACAGAACATGGAGTGGCACGCTCTCCCTGCAGGGCTTACATCCCACAGTGCTCCTGGCTCAAGCTGGCCTGAGGAGTCTTAAACTGGATTAGTGTTGCTTTGCCGGGCCCTGATATCAGTGCAAAGTAGGGTAAGCAGCTCGGAGTGGTGTTTGTGTCCATGATCCTAAGAAAAATGGGTGTTCTGGCTTTACTTTTATAGCTTCAAGAACTCAGGAGTGGTCCTTGATACTGGTGTTCCCTTCAGTCTTGCTGCCCAGGTAGTGTGGTGTAATCCATGTGGTGTAGTTTGCTCTGCCTGTTGGTCTCCATGGCAGCTGTTTGTTTTCCTGTATATGTGATCTAGTTTAGAGGGTTGTGCTGCCTGCAAGACTCATTCTGGGGTTTGGTGTTTGGGGAGATACATTTCACATGAGTATGTTTTGTTGTACAACCTTTGTTGTCTTTGACTGGATGGTTGTGAAAAACCCTACAGGTAGTGTGCATGGCTTGAAGTTCCCATTAGAATTTTTAAATTTCCATTTTAACTCTCTTGTGCGTTGTGAGTTTTGTTTTACATTTTTCCCCCCTAGTGTTTAAGGGGAGAGGGTCTGCAGCAATAGTTGAATCTCATGACAAATTGTGTGATCAGACAGCAGGTGGCTATGCTTATTTGTGTTTGTAGTGAGTATTTACACTGCAAGCAGTATTTTGTGAGGCACCCATTAGTGAATGACCAATAATCTCATCAGCAGGGAGGAACCAACCTTGCAGTGACCTGTGGCTGGATTTACTGTGATGATAGCTTCTAACTTGTGCTGCTAGCTCAGCCCCCTCTTAAATGCATTACTATATTTTTACATGCAAATACATTTGTAATTGGAGATGGTTTTTCTAAACCTAATGCAAACAGGTTTACAGTTAACTGCTCCGCAATTCTCAGTAAGTCTTTCCCATATTTTTTCTCATTCCCTGAGTAAGAGACAAATATAATAGTATTGAATTCCAGTGGATTAGGGGAACTTTGCCACAGTCAGCAATATAGGCTGCATGAGCTCTGGAATCATGAGCTTGAGACATAGGCTAGGCCAAACTTTTGTTCTTTCCCCCTGCATTTTTAACTAGTGCGGTGAAAGCCTTATCCAGAGCACACACTGCCTATGATTATGCTTATCAGCTGTGTTCTTTATTTCCTTCCTCATAGTGTCTTCCAAATTTGTTACAGTAATGGCTCCATGGACAGTTGAAAGAAGTGGAGGGCTAAGGTCACAGACCCGCTATTCCTGCAGTAGTTACTGGTGGGCCCCCAGTAGTGGTCTGGAGGCTCAAGGTGTTGTACTTTTCCTCAGCTGTATGCCATTAGGCAGGAAATACTTGGCCATTTTCACTGATGTGGGCTGCTTGGCTCTTCTGCACGGGAAGATTTCCAAGGAAGCTAGTCAAGGACTTTCCAGTCTCTCTCCTGTTCCTTATTAGTTGACTCATAACAAAAAAATCTCTCTCTGGTGAAATGGCTGCAGTGGAAATGCAGTGAGAGAGCATGATGTGTGAGAGAGCATGATGGTAGATCTAGCTGGTTTATACTAGCAAGGAGCTCTGCCGTGGAAGTAGCCCAGGCATAACAAACTACATTTTGCCAGGGTGCTACAAAACAGGAACTGTCAAGAAGAGGGCAATAATTGCCTGTGCGCATGGCAATTATTGAGCATGAGGACTCTGGCAGCATGATTTGGTCAAAGATTGACCTTAGTAACTGTGCTGTTAGGAAATTTAGAAAGCCTGTGTGCCTCACAGTGCAGGCAAGGGAGCTGGGGAGCACAGCAATGTGTTCTGACCAAACCACTTCCTCAACATCTCTGTCCTCAAGGCATAGAAGGCAGAACTGAGCACAGAGCAGCAGCTCACTGTGATGTGTGTGTAACCCTCCTGTTGTAAATGCAATGCGCTTCGAAAGCTGCATATGATAAGCGTCCACCCTTTACCCCTAAAGCACTTACTGAGTGTGTGGTGGGGATTGCTGAGCTTTCATCAAGTAATGTAGGAAGAGGAGCTTGGAGCATTACTGATCTCCACTGAAGGGTTCTCCTTTTCCTGTGGCAGAATCTTGTGCAATCACTTAAGAGTAAGCTCTTCAGTCAAGACCAGCCATAATCCAAGTTCACCCACTCTGTTGTGTGAAGGAAGTGCTCAGAAGCTCCCATCACACATCATCTGTACTTCCTTACTTTCCCAATCTTGGTCCAAATAAGACAACAACTGATGAAATAGTTGGTCTGTTCTGCAGACCTGGCTTTTCCACTCGGCTGTCTAGACAGGGCTGTGGGTATTTATTTCTTTATAGGACAAGTGCTATTGTTTTTATGACTTAATTTAAAAATGAAAAATTGAGAAAGAGAAGTTTTGCGCAGAAGTCCAAGGGAAATCTTTGGAGTGTGTGTGTGGAGAGCACACATAACTGGTGTTAACGTGGCATAACTCTCTGGTCTCTCTGTACTGACTGCTTAATGAATGTGCTTCTCCTTTCAAAATAATAGGTTTGCTGCTGGCTTTTGAAGCAAAGACTTAAGCTTCTCACTTCAGCATCTCTAGGATCAGTCCACTGGGGTGTTGAAATAAGGTACTCAGATACTAGATACTCCTGCCCTGAGCTACTATATGTGCAGCTAGGTTTGTGTGATGACTCTGACTTCCTCAGCCTTCCATATTTGTTACTTTTAGCATTTCCTTTTCCAGGTGCTTAGATGTTTTACATATTTTCTTTTCGGTTTTTAGGTTTGGAAGGCATTTTGAATCCCCTCTTTTGTGGCAGAGCATTATCATGATCATTACAATGTTACTGATGCTGAAACTGTGCACTGAAGTTCGTGTGTCCAATGAGCTGAACGTGAAACGCCGCTCTTTTGCAGGTCAGTGATGGGAAATGGCTTTTGCAGGATAAATATTTTTGGAAGTATGGTGTGCTGTACTTACCACAAAAGTTCTGTTTTAATTGCAATCTAGTCTCCCCACTGTGGCACTTCCTGAATGTTTTTTTTTGAAACTGCTTATTTTTCAGATAAAAATGTACAGCTGAAATTTTATTTCTGACAGGCCTTGGTTCAGTCTAGAAATTGGAGTTCTCCTTAATATTTCACACCACATTCTGAATATAGAGCTAGTTGTTACGCTATTGTGTTAGCCCAGATTTTATGAAGATCTTGGCTGAAATACGAAGTTACTTTCTTCAGCTGTACTTTTTCCCAAGTTCTTAGTTATGATCGTACACTATTATCTAAATGTTGCAATTGCAAACATTTGCTTTTGTAGATAATAATTTTCTACTTACTTGAGTTACTGACTGTAAAAAACCAGGTGCTTCTTATCATAGTTGCAAAACTGTCTCTTTTTGTGTACCATTTCCTTTGGCTTTAGTGTGGGATTGGTTGGGATTTACGGGAATTTTCCCATATTTTTTATTTCGGTTAATTTTGTTAATTTTTAGGCATCGATAATTTCAGTTGGGCCAGACTGTTATTCTCTGTTTAATAAAATGTTCAGTCTTTGTGCAAAGTCCTTGCTTTTTTCCCTGCAGATAACAAATGTGAAAGGGGTAGGTTTTTGTTTCTCTGTGTTGACTTTGACTTACAATATTCTATGTAACAGCTTATTACCAACAAGAACAGAATTAACACTGTCAGCTTTCTGTCAGTTGTTTTGCCATTAAGGGTGTTTAATTTATTCTCTCCATCTGTTCTCTTCCACACTCCCTAATAATTGAGGGTCTGATCCAATTCCAGATATCCACAGCCATCATTAGAAGGCAGCAGCTCCTGGCTGTGCAGTAGGGTAATTTCTATCTAATAGCTAAGGAAGCTACTTCCCTTCCTGCTCATTGTGGAGTGTAGTGTGAAACTATTCAGGTAAGTGAATTCATGTGGAAGAGGAGCTGCACTCCAGCTTCCAAACACAAGCTGCTGTGTTCACAGGGGTTGTCAGTCTGGCAGGATGAATGACTTAAAAGCTATTTTCAGCCAGATTTAGCAGCAGCTAAAATCCAGGAAGCATTTGGGAGGGGTATGTATGCTTTCCTCCTCCTCTGCTGTTTGCGCTAACATTTTGTGGAGTGACAGAGAGGTTTCTCTGTTTGCCCTTTCTGAGAGGAAATTGTTCTTGTGTACATGTACACACACATACTTGCAGGCTCCTTCAGTAACCTTTGGACAAGAAAAGTAGGCTATTCAGTTTAGTATATAGCACTCTTTCAGCAACTCTCCCTGAAAGACATGCAGTCTCCTAAGGGGTAATTAGTCCTTCCCTTGACAAATGATAGAAACTCCTTAAGGTTGCATTGTGTTATTTGATCCTTTTTCCTAAAACTCAGTTTGCCATACAGAATTTGCTAGAGAGATTTTTACCTACTTGTGGTCTTTAATTATTTGTTTTTATCGAAAGGCTTTTATCCTTCCGCAAACATTGAGAATAGTTGGAATATTTTTCTTACATGGGATTGATTTTTAGTAAGGACAGCTGTATGATGGCTCAGAATAAACATACAGATGCATACAAAGCTCCTTTCAAGCTGGACAGAATGATAGGTTTCAAGCACAATACGAGTAGGAGTGAGAACTGTGTTTCTAATCATACACCTAATCTTATCTCTAAAGTTTTATGGTGATCTAGGCAAGCTGATTATTCTGTGTACTTACTTTCTTTCCTTATAGCTTACTGAGGCAGTGAAGGGCTAGGTTTGAAGTCGTTGTTTCTTCTTAACCTTGCAGAATCCTGAGGGAAGGTACATCATTTCTGTATGATAATATAATTTATTATTTCTCATATGGCTGGTCTTAATTTTAAATGGTTTTTTTCTATCCTCCCTTCAAATGTTTCTGCAAAATAATCAAAAATATTTCAAAAGAACTGAATATTTCAGTGGAAGGGAGTTTGCTGTTTTCTTATATTATTGTTAAATGTGGTATTTCTTCCAAGTGGCATAAGTATATGTTTACCAGTGTGTTTTCAGTTATGTGGGAATTGCCTTTTTTTTTTTTCCTCACAAATTAGGTCCCTTAAGTAATAACTAGTTCAGAAGGAAACTGATTCCTGTCTTGAAGCATTAAGAAGCAATCTCTTCAAATCCTGACAAGCTTGTTCTGTATTCTTTAGCTTGTTTGGTGGTGTTACTGGCTTAAAATACCCAAAATATCAGCAACGATTCAGAACATAAAGAGCCATTCAGTCGATTTGCTTGTACTTTGATTTGTAGGGTAACTATCATAGCATGAAAAATGCAGTCTCCCGTCTCCCTAGACTTTCTAGTAATGTTTGATTTTTTTTTTAAATTTTTTTTACTTTTAGACTCTATATAGAGAACTTAAAGAGATTATGTGAGTTTTCTTAAATTTTTTCCCTTCTCACAGTTACTTCTCAATTATGGGATTTTGCCCCCTGCTCCCTTTTAGTATTGCAAAATGAAATTAAGTTGAAAGTAGTGGAACCCATCTTGTATTGTTCTTGCCTTCTCTGATTTTTTTGTTTCGGATACATAAACTTTATCCTTCTGTACATGCTGATTGAAAACAGACCAAGTCCTCTTCATATATCCAACTATTACTTTTTCTCTATTACATTCTTTTTGAACTTGGACTGTGTAGCCTGTTTTTTTAACAATTCAGATTGGGAAAAGCCAGTACTGCAAACAGGCAAAATACGAAAACAATAAATATCCCCAATTTGATTTTGAAAACTCCAGTGATTGGACAGTTCTGTCCCCTGCATATGAATGCTTTGAAAGCTACATGAAAGTGTCTTCAGATGAAATCAGCAGGCATGAACAATAGCTTCTCATCTTTTATCCTGTATTTAACCTCACTGCATCTTAACTGCTCTAATGCGGATCTCCTGGTACCATTGTTGTGGTAACAACAGCTTTCCTTATTTGTTCCCCAGTTTTAAAGTTGTATCTGTGCAGCCATATGTACGTGGCATTGTTGGCTCAGTACAGAAGGGGCCAGGGCTCTTGTTATCTTTGTTGTTGTTGTTTTTGTTCAAAGTATTGTGGTATTTTGGGGCATGATGGAGCTAGCCTGCTAAAGAGTTGAATATTGAAGTGCAAAATGTGCATGTGCTATGTCTTGACTCGAGACCCTTGAGGTGGCTGAAGCAAGGTGGTCACAGATATAGACAGCTGAAAACATCTGGTTACTCTTGGTAATGTTGGCGAGCCAGAGCAGTCTCTTCATGTTCTTGGAGAGACAGACACTCTATGAAGAACCTTCTTTTTCTTTCCCCAAATCAGCCTCCCACCTCTCTCCAACAAAGATTTAGTTCTAGTTCTGCTCAAGACATTGTGACAGATTTTGAGCCCCTGAATGTATGAACTACACTGAAAACCAGTGGATAGCATTTGTTAAAAGGAGACTCTTGGACATCTCTCCTTACTTGTGCAGCCCAGGCTCCACAAGTAGAACATGGGCTCCTGTGTTTTTACATGAAGATGATTTCCTGTTGTCATTCATCCAGTTTTGCTGGTTGACTTAATCTGCTTATAACTTGTATCTTATTATAGCACTCTGATCCTCTGAAGAGCTTTGGTTTTGGCACTGGAAAACACTCTTGTGTAATACATGGTTTTCGACTGGCAGAGGAAGGTTAGAGTGAAAAAAGTTTAGCATGCAGCATGGTTGCAGATGAGGTCTGTTCTCTCCTCCTTGATGTTGGGCTTTGTGACAGCATTTTTTAACAGCATTTTCCACTGGAGGCAAGGCAACTCCTGTCTCAGCTGTTTATACATACATATCTACACACGCAGTGTTGCTGAGGTAACAGCTTGTTTTCTCTGATCATGAAAAGGTAGAGTTTATGTAGTCTAAAGTAAGAATCAAGCTGTCTGTTTCATTGGTTTTTTAAGCCTTTATTTCCCCCTCATAGGTACACTACTGCTGGGTTGTGCACTGAGACTGTTCTGGGACTTCCTACTGCTCAATCCTATCTTAACATCATGGGGTGGGAGCCTTATAGAAAGCATGGGGACTAAAATTTCTGGCATGTTTTGGTCTGGATATTACTTTTTAGTGAATTAAATGTACTAACTGACTAAATGGTAACTCAGATAACCACTGTTGCATTTAATCATAAAAGTCTGTCTTTCCTCTCTTTTTTTATTTCCCTTCAACTCTTCTTTATGTAGCTGCAGATAGTAAGGATGAAGAAATCAAAGCACCTCCCAAGAGATCCTATCTGGGTATGTACTGTACAAACCCATTCTGCATGAAGTTGTCCCCTATTTCATGATTTGCTACTTTTTGTGATCATTTTCGGAAATGATTGCATGATCATTTTTATAGAGAAAGTTTGCATTATCTTTTCTTGACATACTAAACCCTGGTGTCTGTTTTTTTTTTTTTTAATTTTTCGTCTGCCCACTTTTAACTTTCATAGAGGAAAAGATGCTTTCAGCTCTATTTCAGAAACCAGTTCTTTGACGGCAGTTGAATTGACCACATTGTGTGTCTCAAGGATATCTTCCTTGCTCCTTCCCCAAGCTGGACAAACAAAATATTACATGATACAGAGATCCACCTCTTCAGACTCAGTTGTCCTCTTTCAGCTCTAATACTGGAGGAAAGTATGAAAAATACAGAAGAATCTTCCAGCAGTGCTCAGAACGCTAGATAAGAAATTTCACACAACACTTGATATTCAAGCAAAGTGCCTGCATCCTTGCGAATATTCCTCTCTTTCATTATAGAGCAGCCTCAGAATTGTTATTTGGGAATTAGTAATGCCCAAGGCGAGAGCTTCCAATCTTCAGTTTCAGAGTTGGAATCTATGTTGTTTAATTTGCCTAAGGAATAGGAAATACTGAGTGCAAACCAGCCTCACAGTATTTTTTCCACTCTTAATAGTTTGGAATGACAGTTTTAGTCAAGTAATTGTAATTTTGTTTAGATTAGTTGGGGTATTGCATCAAAGAAGTTATGCTGACACAGAAGTTCCCCAAAATCAACTTTTAGACTGGTTTTAACTGAACTGATTCAGAATCTCCCATTGGTACCAGTTGTGCTCTGTTGTAGTCCTTGAGTTAGCGAGGGATCAAGTGGAAATATCCAGGGCACAGAAGAACATTACTACGGCCAAAGGAGAGTCTCTGTATTTCTCAACACACAGTTAATTAAACTGGAGTTAGCTCTGAGAAACACTGCCCAAGAGTAGTATTAACCTGAGTGCTTTCTTGAAGCCATAAGGCCATCCCTGTTTAGGTTAAATAAGGCTGTCTTTTAGTGATTCATCTTCTGCATCTCCCCTTTCAGATTTAGGGGCAAAGTCCATGCGTTGGGTAATTTATCTTTTTTTTTTGTCTGATAGCAGTATTTTTGCAAAGCACCTTTTCCTTTTGTATTTTCAAAACCTTGTTTTTTCTGGATTTGGTATCAAACTATTTTTTTTCCCTGTTTGTCTTTAACTCTAGTTTGTGTGGTCATTCTCACTGGTTTGCAACACTAACCATTGGAATGTAATGTTTAAGCAGTTCTGTCTTTCTTGTGCCTGCATTCCTGTTGTCTTTTACTAGTTTTCAGCAATGCTTTATTTACAGTGTCAGAGCTAGAAACAGTTGTCAGCTTCAAGTGGTTAAAATTAAACAGAAATAAGTAACTCAATGTGACCTTTTACTTACTTCAGTCAAGTTTTTTTTTCTTGTCTTTTTGGTTAAAAAGTCATTTGTTGGTAGTTCGATAGCTTAAAAAAATGTAGAATAAAGCACCACACATCTTAATCCAGCTGATCTAAGTCTGAAACATTTGGTTAATAGGTATTACTTGACCTTTGTTTTGGAATTGCTTAGCAAAATGGGATGAATTGAACTATGACTAAGGCACAAGACAGCCTTACACTACTGCTCAGAAGTTTGAAGACTGGGTGGGCAGATTTGAAATGTGACAGTTCTCACTCCTATAAAGAAATCAGAAATGTTTTGAGCTGTTTGTGTATAATGTACACACAGAAGTATGTGCTGGTGGTTTAAAGAGTGGGGTGGACAGTGCTTTATGTCACAGCACATGTCATATTCAATTTACAGAGGGCTTAACTGAGCTGTGTCCTGCAGTGCTGTGTTCTGCTACAGCTCCGGGGAAGCTCACTTAGAGATTAGCTGAGGGGAATATTTGCCATACTTTCATGTGCTAGTGCTTTCTCATTATGTTCTTTAATGAGTTTTAATTAAACTTCTGTTCAAGAAAAAAGACTTGGTTTTTAAATTTCCTTTGAATATTTCAGTGATGTAAAAACTGTTTTTCAGTATATTCTTAGGGTTCAGAATGATTATATTACACTCTTTTTCTGGTCATATATTAAATTATGTTTGTAATTGAAGATGATCTATGAAACCTGTTTTGTTACAGAGCTGTTGAGCAATTAATCTGAAAATGTACTGGGCTACCAATGAATTTTAGATGAACTTGTTAGATAAATACAGAGGCATTTCTTGGTGCCTCTCTTTGAATGGGAACTGAACTCCTGCTGAGCTCCCCGCGATTGCTTTTAGGTTGGTTTTATTGTCAGCAGTTCAAGAAACCACTTAATGCTACTGTTTTTCCACATGTTATCTGAAAAAAGCCTTTATCTCTGTCACATGACTCTGAAAAGTGACTTTCCAGCATCAGTACTGAGAGAGAGTTGAGGGTGTGGGGGGAAGGTTGCTGCAGTTCGAGTGACCTAAAAAATTTACAGTATGGTTGGCCCCAGGGTGTAGGGTTTTCTGATTCCATACAGAAATAAAATTATTTCCCTTGTTTTTCTTGGCAAAGGAAAGATGAAAAAGTAGTTCCAGTTCTGAAGGATTAATGCTTTATTTCCTTTGTTTTCTAATGCAGGTATCTAGTTCTACCTAGTGCCTGCTAGCATGGCAAATGCTGAGGCTGAGCAAGCTGCAGTTGGGTGAAATTTGGGTTTTTGCTTGTTTCTTGTTTCATGATGAGATGTTTTAGAACAAATGTGAATAAGTGTATTAATCTGTTTTGCTAAAATACGAATTCCATAGATGTATTTTGAGCCCTGTGAGTGTTGAAGACTGTTTGGGTAACACAATCACTAAAGAAGTAACACAACACTACCATTGCTCTAAAGAGCCTGTATTGTTTGCAGTTGATCAGAGTGGTTTCAGTGGTGTGGCAGGTGAGTGTCAAAGTGGATGGGACTTGTTGGGTTTTTTTTTTCCTTCTAAATAGACAGTTAAACATTTTGAAAGACATTTCTGGGATTTCCTTCCCTTTCTGAAGATGGTTTTAAAACTTGGCTGTATTACTGAATCCTGAACCTTGGTTTCAACTCTACAAAATCTCATCAAATAACATTAAATTTTAAAACAGGAGTAATAAAAACTGGTGGTAATGAAACAACAAAAAGTTAGATTCACCAAATATCTGTTGCAAAATATTTTAAACTATGCTTATAAGGGGGGGAAAAATGTCAAATGTGTGTGTAGTTGACTTCGCACACTTATGTCTGCATAATAATGAGAAAATAGTGATGTGAATTTAGCAGGTGCAGGCATCTGCTGCATGGTTTCCACTGGCAGTGTGACAGCCTGGTGAATAACTCACACTTCCACCTCTCCTTTGTCTGTGCTCTTTAGTTAACTCAGGGCATCAGCTGCCGTGTGTTGTTCAACACCACCACCACAGTGTTAACATATTCTAGAACAGCACTACTACATTACATGTGCCATGAAGGATGTAAACTTTATTTAATCAGTTCTCTGGTGTCTTCTGTTCAGAGTGTTTGGTCTGTTTGGGTTCAGCAGGGCATCCTGCACAGCTTGCAGGCGAGCACTATGCTTTTCCAGCTCTGTAAGTAACATTCACAGTGTGCTTCTCTGTCCAGCTCCGACACCCTGAGCAGAGCTAGGGACACAGCAAAGGCACAGCTTTCTTTGCTGGCTGTGGGCAGCTCTTGGGTTTCATTGGAAGTGTGTGACTTCTGCACTGAGCTGCCCAGTAGTTGAATTCCCTGTACAGCTGGAACAACGAGAGCAGAGTTGTTGCTGGGCTGTCACCACCTCTGTCTGTGCATAACTGAACATGGAATTGCTCTTGGAAGGATTTCGATCCCTTCTCCCCAGGATTATATGAATCCTTGTTAGACTAATTCCAGAGTGCTTTTGTTAGTATTTTGGGGAGGGGATCCCCAAATAATCTCTCCAGGAGAAGGGATTGTAATGGCATGTCTGTGAGAAAATAGGATGCCTAAACATTTTTGTTTGTTTTGCTTTGTTTAGTTTTGTGGGGTTTTTTTGTTGTTGTTGGTTTTATTATTATTATTTTTTATTAATGGAGTTCTATTTGTTGAAGAATTCAGGTCTACTTTGCCTGAGAAAATGGCACCTGTCTGCACTGATACTTTGGTTGTAGTTCTGTGTATGGTGGGAACAGTTATTTCCCCTTGTCTTTCTCTGCATCAATTTTTAGACCTTTCAGGAGACAAAGGAGAGTAAGAAATGGAGATTATAAGGATGTAGGGGCAATTTTAAATTTGTTTTAATAAATACTTACGTGGTAAACATTGGTGTCTTTTTTTAATACATAATTTTGGTTTCTTTTTAGTTGATGTTGCAAATGAGACCAACACAAGTCTGGAAAATAATTTGTCTTTACAGGTATGGGTCTGTGCTGGAGGTTTAAGTTACCTATTATTCATTCAAGTGTTTCAGAATAATTCAGTCCACATAGAACACTGTTGTGTTTTTTTTTAAAGGAGCGTAGAAGTTGTTTGCATACTGAACAGATAACCTTTTTTTTTTTTTT
>VZRS01009195.1:376136-509412 GCA_013398055.1 Ifrita kowaldi
AGAGAGGGAATAGTTTAATTTAAAAAGTTGTTCTTTTATTTTCATGGGGAATTTGTTCTGAACCATTGCAAGATCAACATTAAAACAATTTCCTCTCAGAAAGCTTGAGAAAAATGGGTTTGGATCAGTCTTTTTTCTGGGACCAGTTTTATGTTTTCCAGTAGATACTCTCCTTCAGGCTTTGAAGTTCCATTCAGCATAAATCTTTCTTCATGCCCTCAGGCTAGTGGGCCTCAAAAAAAAGTACTGTTGCTTTTTCTCTCCTGTTGAAAATGTTGGAAGTGGTTCAGTAGGAGGGCATACATTTTTGCAGGCTTATCTGGTATTATTCAGAAGGTATAAAAGGGAAGGATAAGTTTAAATTCTGTATTCCAGAGAGACCTTTTCCTTTCAGAAAAGACAGCTGGGAAGGGAGAAACCCAAATAATGATTGTTGAGGCCTCTGAGTAGCTATAATCCTTGCCTCTGGCAGTTTGCAGTTTCCTTGAGGTGAGAGATCCAGAAATACACACACATCCCCTCTGCATCGAGGTGGTGGCATGAGGCCACCTGTTTCCTGCATGCCTGTGTGCTGTGAAAGCACATTCCTGACCACAGTGGTCAGGAATGGCTTTTCTTTTATTCTCCCCTTTCCCTATGCTGGAGGCGACTGGGCCACGTGGCTCTCTGTAGGGCGGAGCAAGGGGAGAGGGAGAGTTGCAGTAAATCCACAGATTTACAGATGAAGTGGTGAGGGATCAAGGTGGACAAGTCACTCTTGGAATGCATGGCATGTAGCAGGTTTAGGCCTGAGAGACAGGTGGCAGCTTTCATGAGAGTAAAGGTGGTCACCTTTAGAAAACATAGGGGTATTTCTTTTCATGGGTGCGTGGATGAACTGGGCATTAGAAGTGGAGGAGACTGACATTTCCTGCAGGACTGATATGGAAAGTATGAGGCAATAGGTTTCAAGTCTTAAACTGATCTCAGATGTGCTGTTTCATTCATGTGCTGCAGATTTACCATCAGTAGTTGTAGTTAAGCCTTAGGGAATAATCCTGGGTTGTGGGCTCACCCTGGCAGGCAGCTCAGCCCAGCACAGCCACACACTCACTCCCCTGCAGTGGGTGGGAGGGGATAATCAGAAGGGTAAAAGTGAGAAAACTCCTGGGTTGAGGTAAAGATACTTTTAATAGGTGAAGCAAAAGCTGTGCATACAGGCAAAGCAAAATAAGAATTTAATTATCTACTTCCTGTCAGTAGGCTAACGTTCAGACACTTCCAGGGAAGTAGGAATTCATCGTGGGAAGACAACTCCATAATTTCAGACATCCCTGCTTCCTCTTCCTGAGCGTGCTGCTTATACTTTCTGTGATCACTTGATGAATGTGTGAGCCAGCACAGGCAGGCTCTGCTGTGATTTGGTTACCTCCAGAGCAGGGCAGGAATCTCAGGCGTGTTTGATAGGGTGCCTCCTATCACAGGCCTGTGTTACCTAAACACAGATACTTGAATTGCCTCTTGGAGAAATGTGATGAAATGTGGTTTATATTAAAAAAAAAAAAACGCAGCGTTTTTTCAGAGTCCAAGAAATGCCAGGGACTCCTGTCTTAAATCTGCTTTCTGGTTTATTAGTGTATGAGATCTGTGGAGCGCCTGTTACTTCATGCTAGCACGTGGGTCCTTATTCCCAAGTCTTACGTTCTTAGTCAGCATGCTTCATAGTGGATTCTTACTGGGTCTGCCAGTTATCTGAATATGGAATGACGTGTCTGCCAGGTAATGGCTTTTTTGGCTGCTGACCTGCTGTTTTCTTTATGTAGGTAGCATAATTCAGAGGAGAGGGGGTCTTGTTTGAGTGGTAACACTTACTAATTTTTTCCGAAATTTTGGTTAGCACGATGATGGTTGAACAGATTCCTGCTGATTTCGGGCTTTGTTTTGGAACCTAGGTATTTTACCTTAATTTAAGATGAAACTAGAATTGGTAGACAGAGTGGTAATATTCTTTAACAGACAACTTGGGGAAAAAGTGTTTTCAGCTTTGCAAGTTCTTGTGCGGGTCTGAAATAGAGGCAGTGAGCTTCAAGCTCCATTCAGTTTGGAAGGTGCTTTTCTCCAAGTTTAACTTGTTTATCAGTTAGAACAGTTAAGCAAGAATAGTTGCCACCTGTCAGGTCATTGTCACCTGTGGGACGGAGAATGAAATGAACGCCCACCATGGAATGTGGATGGGTGAGTTACATTTCAGGTTTTATTTTTAGCAGGCAATGAAGCCAACAGTTGTAGAGTCTGTAATTTTTCATTATCATTGATGAATTTTAGTTTCCAGACTTCTTGTTTGGCAACCTGACCAAAAAAAATTCATCTTTGGGGCTTCATTCAGAGATCAGAGTTAAGACAAAGAGACACTTTTGACAATAAAAACCCTATCTGGCCAGTAATGTTTCTCTCCTTAGTTTGTATGTGGGAGTTGGTGACTAGTGGTTGTTTCATGTTAGCCACATGTTTTGCACCAGCACAACTGATACACTAAATGAAGTATTTTGCATTCAGTGATAAATGCAGTAGTATTCCTGTGCTTTGAGACCCGTATTGTAAAAAGTACTCTTTCAAAACACTTGAGAAATTGGAACTGCCCCCTGCAACTTCTTTTGATTATTAAACTGAATCCTCTGAAACCTTAAGGACTGAAGGGGTTATTCTGATCTCGTGTAATGTGGACAATAACATTTTGCGTATATTTTACTGTAGTGCATACAGTAGTTTGTAGTCAAACTGGTTCTTCATCACAGTTTAAAAATTTACCTGTTCTTAATCAGCAAGGTTCAAAGTACCACTTGGTAAAGTGAAATGTCCTCGGTTTTTAAATTTTTAATGGGTTACCATTGAACAGAGTGGAGTAGATGTCCTGCAGAAGGCTTTTGCAATCCAAACTATTGTGGGATTATAAATAAAATACTTGTAATTTTCTCTGTCAACTGTATTAGCTTTGTAATGTTTTGTATAACATGTTAATTCATTTGGCTTCTGTCACTGGTGAGATACATCTTCTCTATCCCTAAAACAGGGAGTTGAGAAGGTGTTACCTGTGTTTACTTGTTATCAGGGCAGGGGACCTGGAGGACAGCGTTCTGTTTTTGCTGCTGCCACGTTTAAAAATTATTATTTAGCTCCCTTTAAGTTTTCAGCTTACAGGCAGTAGGGAAATAGCCAACCACAGACTTGTAAAGTCTCTTCTGAGTTAGAATTGTTTCTGTAAGGTGTTACTTGGTGGTAGAGCAGTATGTTTGGGCCTGAGCCTTTTGACCTCTTCTTTGTACCAGCCTTGCTGCTGCTTTTGAATGGCTTTGACATGAAAATGTGGGTAGGATGTTGTTTTATGAACTTTTAATGCAGTTTACAATGCTTGTGTTTATAGTTTAAGAGGATCTGGCAGACTAAATGTAGCATGTGAAGAGCTCATGCCTGTTCCAAAAGCCTTACCTGGTGGAAGGAGAAAGGGGATGGACAGGCAGGCATGGGTTGGGTGGGGTGAGGGAGGCGTGTGCAGTGTCAGGTCCTTTCCTTTGCCGTGCAGCACGAGGAGCACACTGCAATGGTTGGGAGAGCTGGAAAGAAGCAGTGCAGCTGTTGTTCTCCCAGCCTGTCTTTATTAAAAAAAAAAAAAAAAGGTGAGCAGAGAAAAGAAAAAATCTTTATCTGCTACCAAGAAATTTCAGTGTTTCCTTAAGCTGAAGGAAAACAGTGGAGGCTTCACAGGAGGCAAAGCTCAGCACCGTGTTTCTGGAGTGTGCTGCTCAGGGTGCCTGCTCCGGCTGCTGGTGCCGATGAGGTTGCGTCTGGCAGGCCTGTCATCCAGCTGTATGTACTCTGGTGGGAAGAAGAGACTTGAGACAGGGTCTGTTGGAAGAGCTGTGTGGCAGCAGAAATATTATTTATGGCATAAGAGCCATGCTCAGTTGGTGGTGTGGTGATAAACCTGTGAATAAAATGTGGATTTTGCTTGCGCCTCACGCAATTCATACGGAGGAAGGAGAGCTCCTGGCAACATCTAGCCACATGAGGGTGCTCTGGGGTTTCCAAAACTTGTCTGCTGAGCCACTCAGCTGAAACCTCGGAGAGGAGGCTGATCTCGCTTCCAGAGCTGTGGAAATAGTGAATAAACAGAGATGTTGCTAAAATATTTTCCTTCTTGTTGGGAGCCAGAATAATAAGGTGCTTTAATAACATCAGCGATGAAACATCTAAATGTTCAGATAGAGCTGGTTTGTCTGCTCACCCTGCACATCAGAGAGCAGCAAAGCTGCTGCTTCAGTTTGGTAGAGTTTGGTTTGCAATTGCCTACTTCTTGAACTTATCACATGCTGTTGTATACTTGGTCACATCTAGATCTGAATGGTGAGCATCGTTCTTTAAATTTGGCTTGGAAGGGACTTCTGAAGTTATTTGGTCCAGTCCCCTGCTTGAAGCAGGTCCAGTTAGATGAGGTTGCTCAGGGCCTTTTCTGGGTGAGTTGTGAGTATCTACCTCCTTCCAGGTAGTTGTAGAGAGTGATAAGGCCTCCCCTGAGCCTCCTTTTCTCCAGGCTAAACACTCCCAACTCCCTCAGCTGCTCCTCATCAGACTTGTGTTCGCAGCCCTTCCCCAGCTCTATTAGTGGACACTCTCCAGCCACTCAATGTCTTTCTTGTAGTGTGGGGCCCAGAACTGGGCACGGGACTTGAGGTGTGGCCTCATCAGTGCCAAGTACAGGGGTCAAACACTGCCCTGCTCCTGCTGGCCACACTATTGCTGATACAGGCCAGGGCCATTGACTTTCTTGGCCACCTGGGCACACACACTGGCTCATGTTCAGCAACTGCCAAGCAGCACCCGCAGGTCCTTTTGCTCTGGGCAGCTTTCCAGCCACTCTGCCCCAGCCTGTAGCTCTGCATGGGGTTGTTGTGACTGAAGGCACTTGGCCTTGCTGACCGTCGTACAGTTGGCCTTAGACTATTGATCCAGCCTGTCCAGATCCCTCTGCGGAGCCTTCCTACCCTCCAGCACATCAACACTCCCACCCAACTTGGTGTCATCTGTGAACTTGCTGAGAGTGCACTCCAGTAGGTGACTCCAGTAGGCCAATGCATTTCTTGTACGTGTAAGCCCTGAACACATTACTCCAGATAATGTGTCTTGTAGGCATTGAGTAGAGAGGAATAAACACGTCCATCCTTCTGCTTGCTGCACATTTGCTGAACTGTACAGCTGGAAAGCGATTGATTGCCTTTACTATGGGCTTACACTCTTCGACTCATGCTCAAATTGCCTGCCAGGCTACCCTCTGCTCTTCTGTTCTCTAGTGAGTCAGCCCTCTGCACTGGTACTGTGGTGTGTGGTTACTCCTTCCCAGCTGTGCAGTAACCCTGAACTTCATGGTATTCTGTCAGCCCATCTCTTCAGACTAAGATCCCTTTGAATAGCAGTGCTGTCCTCAGTTCATAGAACCATACAATATCCTGGGCTGGCAGGGATCCACAAGGATCATTGAAGTCCAGCTCCTGGCCCTGTAGAGCACAGCCCCAAGAATCGCACTGTGACCCTGAGGGTGTTATCCAGACACTTCTTGTACTCTGTCAGGCTTCGTACTGTGACCGCTTTTCAGGGGACCCTGTTCAAGTGCCCAACCACCCTCTGGGTGAAGAACCTTTTCCTAATATCCAACCTAAACCTCCCCTGACACAACTTCATGCCATTTCCTCAGGTTCTGACACTGGTCAGCAGAAAGAAGAGATCAGCACCTGCCCTTCTGCTTCCCATTGTGATGAAATTGTTTATTGCTCACTCTCCCTAATTTAGTATTCACGAACTCATCATCATTCAGGTTGTTAATGAAAGATATTAAAGAGCATTGGCCCTAGTATTAATCACTGTGGACTGCCTTTTAACTGGTCATGAATTGTATGTTTTTCCTTTGAGAGGAGAAATTCTTTGAGTCTGATGGTCCAGCCAATTTTCTGCCTTTTTTGTTGTCCATTTACCAATCAGTAATTCGTTAATAAAGATACTGCAGGAGACTGTCAGCAGCCTTGTTAAAGGCACTGTAAACAACACCCACTGCTCTCTTCTTGCTCTTAAAAGCGTAAATTCATAGTATGTTAAGGGGTTGAAATGGTCCTCAACGACCATCTAGTCCCAATCCCTCCACCATGGGCAGAATACGTCCCACTGGACCAGGTTGCTCAAGGCCTTATCCAGCCCGTCCTTGAACATTTGCCAGGGTTGGGGCATTCACAGTCTCCCTGGGCAACCTGTTCCATTGTCTCACCACTCTCATAGTAAAAAATTTCTTCCTAATGCCTAACCTAAATTTGCCCTCTTTCAATTTGTACTCATTACTCCTTGTCCTATGACTACAGCTGCTGAAGATTCCTTCTCCAGTTCCTGGTAGGCTCCTTTCAGATACTGGGAGGTTGCCATCTCATAGGTCAGGTTGGTCAGTTGCAGTTTGCACTTGGCAAAGCCACGCTGTGCTAGTCACCTTCTTACTCTGCCTGTGTTTTGAAGTGACTTCCATGAGGACTTCTTCCATAACCATCCCAGGGATGAGGTTATCCTGACTGGCCTGTAGTTCCCTGGTCTCCTCCTTGCCAACAGGTGTGATTTTTTTAGCTTTCCTTCCCTCTGTTCCCAGTAATAAAAAATATCTCCTAATACCATGATCTTTCAGAGATGATGGACTAGCCTTGCAAAGACATCAGCCTGCACCGTTAACACCCCCACACGCATAAATTTAGGTACTCCCAAACTCCTGCTTTCCTGTTCCTGGGTACTGCTTCACTCCCTTAGCTTTGCTAGCAGGGCTGAGGAGCTGTAGGGGGCAGACTTCACCAGTGAAAGCACATTAAAGCATTATTAATGCAAGAAGGCAAGAGGTGAGTTTAGAGCCATGCTGACAATTAGTTATCTGGCTTTCACAGTGACGTCCTGCTTTGCTGCCTGCCAGCTCTCTTTCAGTTTCTGTAGGCAAAAAGATGAGAAGAGAAATGATGATTTTCAAGATGATGGCCAAGTTGCCAGTTCAGTGCAAAAGATATAAGTGAAGAAATACTTAAAGTGTGACTCAAACTCCCCACAGAGTTAAGAATAAACTTTCAGGCTGAGGGGGTTTTAATTGTTAGTACAGATACATTGATAGCTTGCTTTTTTAGTTTCCTAAGTGGCTTGTAGCACAGGCTGGCATAGTGTGTGCTTAAGGAAGCACTGTTGCCCAGTGCTGCCTGTTCAGACATAATGGATTGTCTAGACAGCTTACTAGGGAGGAAACTTCTGGTTGCAGCACATTTTTACAATCTTTTTATAGGTTCTGGAACATCCAGATTTTGTAGATCTCATGAATTTTTAAAGAGCCTTATCTTTGCATGTAGGTAAGTGGTATGGAATCAACAGTTCAATGCATGAGCACATCACCAGAGTCAACATCTGCCAGTGTTCTCTCCTGTACAGGAGATGGGGCGTAGCTTGCACTCACTTTCTGCTGCTGACTCTATAACATGTACTCCATAAGAAAGGCAGATGTTGTCACTCTGGAAAGCTGCTCATTTGATATGTTAGGGCCTTGAGGGCACTTTTTACTGGGGAATTTTGTTTCTGTTGGAGATGAGCCTGCTGAGATAACCTTACCCACTGCTGTATGCAGTGAGAGGAATGGACAGTGAGGTGACCTGAAGTGCTGAGCTGGTGGCAGCACTCGGTCCCAACTAAAATGCTGCAAGGGGCAGGTGTGACATTGGATATCTAAGCTGTCATAATTTGCTCTGTGAACTGTATGTGGAGGTCGTGCTCAAGGTACAACGTGGTTGTTGTACACACCTGATTTATTTTTTCGCTACATTTCATGTCCTATATGTTTTATTAGCTTTATTTAATTATTTAAAAATCACTGGGAATATGAAGTTACTAGTTTCTAGTAAGCTAGAAGTAGGGAATATATTTAATAAATCAATGCTTCTGAAGCCATTTTAACAAGACATTTCCTTATGCTGGAGATTGAAAGGCACTTATCACTGAAACATCAGTTGTTTGCCATTTTCATTACTGTATCAAGGGAAAACAAAATAAACCCTTTTCTATTTCCACACAAACGTCATGCTTTTAGCCTGTAATGCAGGACACTGACCATCCTGGACTGAAAACAATTGGCGATAGCTTTATTTTATGAAAAGATTCTCATTTTCTCCCCACTCCACACTCCCACTTTACAAGCAGTGATGCACCAAAGGTTCATTGGAAAACGGTTTTCAAAGTCTAGGAGGACATTTCAAGTGAGAGAGAAGAGAGGTCTTAGCCAGTCTCCCTTGGCTGTTCGCTTGTGAGGGATGACACAGGAAATGCTATTTTGTGTCCCATCTCTGAAGCAGGAAAATGAAGCAGTAGAATGTAGGTACCATGTATCCCATGGGAGTGCTGAGCAAGGACAAATTAGGGTAGGGGGCTTAGGTGCTCCTGCTTTCCTGTGTGTTCTCAATCCCCTGTAGCTACCACAAGAAGATGCTTGCAGCTGGCTCTGTTTAGCCCTCATTGCCCATTTAGTTTGTGTCTGTCTCTGCCCTTGAATGCTTTTAGCTCTGTAAAGACTGGAGCTGAGCACTCCAGTTATACAGGCTGCAAGGCAGTATCATGGCTCGTGGGTGGGATACGAGAGACTGAGCTGGAGGATCCTGCTTGCACAGATAACTCCCAGTGTATTAGTGTGAGCAAAGTGGCTCTGATGTTTTCCTGGTAAGCCAGGCTGCAGACAGCGAGAGGGAGAGCCCTCAGTGGGAGCCTGAAGCCAGCATCCTAACCCTTAGGCTGTTTAGGTACTGCTGGTTCCCCATCTTTTAATGTTAGTGTGATTTTTTCCTGACTTGGGATGGAGAAACATCTGAAATGTCAGTGTTTTCCATAACAGAAAAAGGCATCCTGTCTGGTTCTATCTGTGACTTGCTGACTGGCCTGCAGAAGCTGAAGGCAAGCCAGTCTCTCTCCATGAATTGCAAAAGGCCTGAATCTGAAGCTCAGTCTGGTGAGTTGGACTCCAGATCTCACGTCTGATGCGATGAATACTGCCTTCTGTGGTGCTGAGATCAGCCCTGCGTCAGGGAAAACTGCCTGCCTCATGAAGTTTTACTTACTGATTTTCTTTTGAAACAGTAAGTTCACAGTTGGCTTTATCTATTTTTATTTTTTGAGTAATATTTTATGAACCTGCGGGGCCAGGGTTTGGTTGTGCTGAAGAACAAACACCAAACCAAACACCTTTCTGGTGTAGATGCCAAGTTGTCACTTCTGATGTTTGGCAGTTAACAGGTGCCCAAAGAGTGACTTACAAATGCTGAAGAGAAGAAACTTGTTTACAAATTATTTGTCAGTTCTGTTCCTGCGTGTTGGGGAGGTGGGCGTTGTTACGGAAAATGGTGTAGACCTTGGCAGTAAGTGTGAAGGCTGTTTGGTGGGAATGCTGCAGTGGAGCAGGTTTGGTCTAGGTATCAACTATGTTCGTCTGCACTGAGATGTGATGGTCAGCTTTCAAAGACAGGCAGTACATCATCTTCTCCTGCATGCACTTGATATAGATTATTTCAGGTTGCATTAGGTATTGGGGCAAATTATTTGGACATTTAGTGGTGTGACAGCACAGTGTTGAGCAGTGCTGGCTTACAGCCACATTCTAGATTGCAGCCAGGACTTCTGGAGGGTTGGACAGGACATTGTGTCAAGGAACAGACAGAATTAAGGTGGAAGGATTATTTTGTAAGTCATAGCAGTTCCTGAATTCACTTCAGAGTCTTGTCCCACCAACAGTTATTCCTGTTTCAACCGCCAAACCATCCCCTTTTCAGTTCCAATCACTCTACTTCATTAAAGCTGTGATGAGGAAATCTTACATTGTAAAAGGTTTTTTTCTCTTTGTGCAAAGAAAGGTTAGTGTTGGAGCTGCCTTTGCAAATCATGGTTTAAATTACTAAGCAAGAAATACGAGAATAAAATAAATTATTTTGTGTCCTTACTAAAGAAAGTTTGGTTTATGTGGTGATATGTATAAATGGAATAACTATATTTTAGTAATGATCCATTTAAATTGCATTTTTTATCATCTTAAAAAATTAATTAAATGGTCAAATATTGCATTACTCGTAACTTACAGCAAGCTGTTTGGGTTGAAAATTGATTTAAAATAGAAGTGCAAAATGACTTAATTTGTATTATAAAAAAGTAAATGAACTGCAGTATTTCTTCTGAAGGTTCATTTTGTGGAAATGTTTCTTTTTTAAAAACAAATGAAGGGGATATTACTTTCAGATGGATTTTTAATAAAATTAATTTACTCTTTTTTTCTCATTCTTTTATACTCTCAGTCACTAGTCAAAGACACAAGAACAAAGCAGATGTTAGTCAGCTCCAGTCAGTTTCTTGTTGCTAGACTAAATGAGATATTTTCACTAAGCAAAACTGAAAAAGTAGAAAAATTGTTCTTGCAGAAGCAGACAAAGCCTTCTAAGCTCTGGTTCCAGTGCACCAGCTAGTAAATCCTCAGATGTATTTGACTCATTGAAGCTGTGCAGTACTGGTTTAAATGATATTAATAGGTTGGCAGATACAGGCCTTATTAGAAGGGTGGATTATCACATTTCAAAATCTGATTTTGTTTTATGCTTCAGAGCAAATGTTTGTAGCTTCAGAATGTTACCTTGTCTTGTAACTAAGAGAATGGTGTGCAGTCTCTGTCTGTAGGAGGAGGTGACATCGCACTCAGCGAGGCTGGGAAGAAAGAATGTAACTTAGCTCTTCGTGAGAAGCTGCTTCCTGTATCATCTCGAATCAGCAGCAGAAAAGGTGTCATTTTTGGTGAATCGTGAATTTACAGTGAGGGGCAGGGTGTACACAGTCTCCCTCCAAACACTTGGATTACTAGTCAGCAGCATGTGTCCTTCCATGCGGAGGGAACTAACCATACCATTATTCCTGAAGTTATGAAGGCCTCCTTTCAGATGCAGTTATTATGTGCCCTACTTTCTCTTTGCTCTGCTCTGTGATCAGTATGCATTACATCTACTGCATCGGGATCCCATGTCCCCTCCCAGGGGTAGGGGAAAAAATCCAAATCCCAGAATTCGGTTCTGACAGATTTATTTTTACTTGCATGGTACATTTACAAAAACGGGTCTTGTTCATCCTGACCGATTCCATGGAGTGATAGAAATCTGTGAAAGGAAGACAGATCCTGAGTATTTCAGGGAAACATTTTTTATTTTTGAAAACTGCTTAAAGCTGTCTTTTTTGCTGTTACCCATTGCAACTCAGAAGTCTGAAGAGAATTTGGGAGATGGAACATTTTAAATATTCAGAACATCTCTGTTTCTTTGCTTAAGGTATGAGTGTCAGGTTTTTTTTCACATCAAAATCAGGACCAGTGCTGCTGTTTCTAAAATACATAGAGTGCTTTGGTGTTGCACACACTTCAGTAGCCCTTGCAAGCTTGCTGCATTTTTTTTGTGTGCATGTGCGCATAGTTAATCTTTAAAACTTGACATTTATCTCTATGATAATAAAAATTATGCCATCCTCTCCTTTCTTAAAGTGGCTTTTTAGTAGGTTGCTTTGTAAATGTCACAAACTCTGCAGTTGTTGCTAGGTAAATTTTTTCCCCTCCTTATCTCGAGTTTGTATAGCCTTTGGAAAAAACCAGTTGCTGGTCTTGAAATTCTCTGCTTCCCTGGTTTTTTTGTGCTTTTATACAAACCATGACAAACTTGCAGTGACTCCTTGCTTATATCAATGTTTTCCACTTTGTCTGCCCTTTGTCTTTGCACCCCTTGGCATGTAAAAATCAGGAGCACTTATTTTAAGAAAGTGTCTTTTGCCTTAGATTTTTTTACTGTGTCTTCAGAGACACTGTTTACTCCTTAATGCCTTTCTTCACCTCCTGTTGGGAGTAGGTTGTAGTAGAAAAAGTAACTGCACTTAGGGAATAGAGCAAACTTAATATGGTAATGGCTTAAAATAGTCTTGTACACAAGTTGCCCATTTAATTTTTGTGTACAGTAGATGTAAAGAACTGATCACTCTTTAAAGAAGTGCACTATTTCTTCAGAGGACAATTCAGAAATGTAATGAGGATTTTGTGGATAGGATTGTTGCTTGCAGCTTATTGTTTATGGTTCACCTGTCATCATTCTCCACATCCCCTGCACTCCTGAGTACACAATACAAAAGGAACACAGCAGCGGAGGGCAAATCCCAGGATCACTTGGTCAGGGATAAAAGGATGGTGCCCTGTGGTGGCAAAGTCATCTCTTTGGTGAACACTTCCAGTGCACTCTCTTCTGCTTGTTTTGGTTTGGAGGTTTTTTGTTGTCCTTCTTACAAGTAAAAATATTTATAAAAGGGCATGATAGCCCAAGTCTTTTGCCTCCAGCAATGGCTGGGTGCCAGGATGTTTAGCTGTAATGCTGAAGATACTCTTGGTCCTCTTTTTCCCCCCACTCATTCTTGCCCCCTCACTTGTACTGACAGAACAGTTGTGGGATTATGTTTTGAACCAAATAAGTGAACCAATCATGCTTAAAATGCAGGCTTGTTCTTTTTTTGTGTGTGTAAGATCTTAAAAAAAGAAAGAGAAAAGCCCACGTTTTGTGGCTTCAGTGGGAAATTGTTCAGGGAGCTAAAGAGTTGTCCTGTTACAGATTGAGGTGAATGAGAGGGGATTAAACTTCTGCTGGGAAATGTGAACAATTTGTGAAGGCACACCTCTGTTCGCATCAAACTCTTCATGACAGAGCCACTTACTTAAATCAGCCACCTTTAGTTCTATGTCTTGAAGGTTTGTTAGCTCTGCAGCATTGAACTGCAGGCACATGGTGTTCAGAAAATGTGGTATTCAGAAGTGCACCTCACATAAAAACCACTGGGCTTGTCAAAACAGGGATTTATCTGTGGTCAAACTAAACAGCTGGGAAGTCGAAGGGGGAATTCCGTTTCAGGGAAGCTCTGTCTCGTTTGGCTCCTCCAGTTACAAGTGCTGTAATCACTAAGGCAGTCTGCAAGCACTCAAGTGAAACTCTCTACTGGTCTCCCATCCTATAAATTTCCTTCTGCTAATGCCGTGAAAATTCCTGCTGCTTGGTGTCCGTATGCAGTAATTTAGATGTGTGCAGACTTGCTGTAAATAGAATGAGTTTTGGTTTAATGCTCATGAGGGGACACTGTGGGCATGGAGGTTCTGGAAAACCTTCTGCTACCTGAAATCCTTTTATTCCCTTTTCCCTAGAAAGTTGCATGGAGATTGGAATTACTGCCAACTTTATCTACACATATATATATATATTTTTTTTTTAAAATAACAGATGAATTTCCATAGTCACCTTTGCACTTTTAAGTTTCAATATACTTAAATAATGTTTATAGTAGCAAATGAGAAGTTATAAATTGAGATTTTTTTTTGCTACTGCTAGCCAGAAATTTGTGAATTGATTGTTGGTGATAAAGGTTGTCACCGGTGAATGGTCATGTCTTCACAAACACACATACATAAATTATTTTAATGAATTTGGTCAAAATTGGTCAGAATGTAGGAGATACTTCCAGATCTGAGTGGGTAATAGCTTCATGACCTTGTGCCATAGGACATGGAAAAACCCAGGTGGAAGGTCCTTAATTCAAATCAGAGACATGAAAAGTTTGAACTGATTTCCCAAATCCCATCTGTATGTTTGCCTCTCTCTTCATCCTCCCTCAGATTTCCAAAAGTCTTCCTTTTTATTCCAGCATAGAACAAAAATCCAGAAATACAACTTTTTTTTTGAAAACAGGATTCTTGTTCATCAGCCTACCCTACTATTTTTAGCTATAATAGATATTTGAAAGGAAGCTCTATGAAATGGAGTAGACTGTGCCATAATTTTGAGATACTAGCATCTTTGTAATGCAGTTCAGATAATTAAAGAAAACATGTCTGACATTTTCGTGTGTGTAGCTGGGACTGGGCAGAGGAGAGAGGCAAAAAGAGGCGAAAGCTTACTACAATTTCCTACATCCTTGTGATGACTTTGAAGCATTCAGCTATTGATACTAAAATGGGTTATTCTGAGGTTAACTGAGGTAATTGCCGAGAGATGTTTAGCAGGCCACGTCACATTGTTTTAGCAAAGGAGGCAGCTGCACAAGGCATTCTTCTGTTTGGATGCTGATTTAGTAGGGCCAGTTTGGGGGCTAGGACTTGTCTTGGCTGGTGGTGGGTTACCTAAGAAACAAGGATTAAACTTGCCCCCAAAAATCCTAAACGAGGAGATGAGTTTGGATTTTTATGAGGAGTGCTTAGCTTTGTGTTGTGTGCATACTTACACATGCATTTATGCATCTCTGACTTTGGTGTCCAAAAAAAAAATTCACAAACGCCTTCTTTTTGTGGTATCTTCACAACAGAGGAGATAGGGTCTCAGGCAAGTCAAGCTCAGACAAGGCTGAAAAAGAGAGGGATCACTTATCAGCATTTTTCATAGAGATCTGCAGTTCCAAAGGTGGTAAAGTATTACCTGGCAGTTACTTCCAGAATTTTTGGAAGTAACTTGCTGCATTATACATGCAACCTGGCATTGTAATCTTTGGCATGGTGGAATCTGAGTCAGGCTGCATCTGGTCTAATGCAGAGCTTAGTTTTGTAATGTTTAGAAGAACTGTTATTCATCTCTTTAATTACAGTCTTTCAATGAGAAAGGGCATATTGTTTCTAGTATTATAGTAGTCTTGATATCTTCTGAGACATAAGCTGCAAAGAGTAAGTTTCAGTACTGTTCAAAATAAATTAAACTGTTTTCACAGAGAGTTTATAACTCCCAATTACAAGAATTTTAGAGTCAAGGCTGCATGCTCTGCAATGCTTAACTTACTCCATTTTAGTCTTTTTTGGAGGCCTTTGTGTACTGCCTGGTAGGGCTGTGGGTGATATCTTCGATAAACTATGCTGATGATAGTGTAAAATATTGTTAAAATTATTGTAAAAATAGAAACTTGGTACTACATGTTCTTCTTGCTGTGACATTCTCATCATCCCTGCTTATCTTGCTGTCAGGAAAAGAAGTCTCTGTCTATAGTTAGCATAGGAAGGCGTATCTGACCAAAAGAAGAGTGAGCTTATCTCTTATCTGCCGCCTCCATCACTGGCACAGTTGGGAGCAAAGGCCTGATTTCACAGCTGTGCTTGCGGGTGAAGGGTTGGGGCACTTCTTTAGTTTGGCTTGCTCCAGGGTTTTTGATGCTCCTGGTGTAGGAGGTGAGCAGAATCAGGAGTATTTGTAGTGAAAGCAAAGGCTGCCCAGAGTCATCAAAACTCTGCTATGGCATCCTCTGGGCTTCCCATTTCACTGCCACTATTGCAACTTTAGAGGAGGATTTCCTCCTGAGGTCCACACTCACTCTGATTGATGTGGCTTCTAAAGCTGTTCATGCTGCTTTCGCTCCACCTTTCAAATACAGAGCTTATTTCCGTAGCACTAAATCCTTTGGGCCCCAGCTGTCTTATTCCAGTGGCTTTCCAAGCCCCATGATCTGCCTAGTTAGTAGGCTGTTTTCCTTCATTGGCCATAAGTCAGCTAATTGCTGCATTTGCCTGCTGCTGCCACAATCTCATGGACACAGTGACTGAGAAGAATGGTCAATACATTGGGATAGAAGGCAGAGAGACTTCTATACTGAGCAGGCAAGAGCAGCAGTAACACAGTGGGGGAGTTTCAGTAGTGGTGCTACTGGTGAAGCCAGTCTTTACAGGGGCGATACAGGGCTCTAAGTACCTTGATTTAGATGTATCTAGCCTTATGTTAAGTGCCTTGCCCTAGTAGCAGTATTGGCATGTGTGTGGTGCTGGCTGTCATTTTTTCTTACCCTAATCTTACTGGCCTAGTAGTACACCAGGAGTGGAGACCTGGTGTTTTCTCTCAGCTGCACTTGGGAAGCAAACAGTTTGGTTAGCATATGTTGCACAAGGTACTTTGCTAGGGGGCTTGCATGTGTACCTGCTGCAAGATTGCCTCAAAAGCATCTTCCATCTGGAGAACTCCAAGAAATGTCCTTGCTTTGGAAGAGACTAGTCCAGAGTGCTCTTCTGCACACTTTTTGTGCGAGAGACTGGGGTAGGAGTTTGCTTCTGGCTGCCCCCAGGTTGGTTGCACTCACTCTGCTGTGATGTGCAGAGATGGCTGGGCTGAGCTGTACTGCTCCATGTGGATTTCCCAGCTCAGCTAGCATTCATCAGTAGTTTCTGAGCCCAACAGTTGGAACCTTGTTCACTGATACCATACTTGCTAAAACTTCCTCTGTATTAGAACAAAAAAATCTTTGTTTTCCCCTGCTTGCTTTTATAATTTTGCTTTCTTTTTAATGCTTATAACATCAGCAGTACTGTGAGGAAGAGGTATGTATGTGTGTGCAGGCGTATTTAGGTATAAACACACAAATTAAAATGTTGACAGGGCTGGTATCAGTGCAGCACAACTGATGTAAACAATTCTGCATCCTTTTGTAAGACGGTGGAAATTCTCAAAGATGAGGTAAAGGTCAACCTAATTTTGTGGGTTTATATAATTGCAATTTTCTCTAAATTTTTTTTTCTTCACTGTGAGACTCCCATAAACTGAAGCTGTGTACAAAGCAAATTACACTGCAGATAGCACAGCAAAGGCTGTCAGCTGCACAGAAGGTGCCCAGGGTACGAATATTTTGATTTAGCTTTTCATTCCTGTTGTCCTGTGTGTTGTTAGCAGCAGGGGTAAAACTTTCAGAATAAATTGTAACTTTTAAATTGCTGCTCTTTAAGTGTCACAAAATGGTCAAGATAGGCATTATTGCTGATTATCTCTGGTGAGGACCACTGTGCTGAGTGGTATTCAAAGGTTTCCCTTATACCAAAGGCTGTAAAGTCGGGGAAGTAGCACATGAATGGGAAAGGCAGGGTGTTAAGAAATAGAGTATGGATTGTTTGACTTTTTCATATGTACTAGTGCATTTGTGTCCCATTTTTCTGAAGCAGTTGTAACTTACATTGTTAATTGTTTCTTACCCGTGCAGTTGCTAATTCCCTTTGGTGAGGAGGTAGAGTGGACCCTGCAGAACCCAAAGGGGAAGAATGGAGCAGTTGCTGATACTTGTAGATGTGTGTTGAGGGACAGTGTGGAATATGAGTGAGAAGCCCTGGATGGGCAGGATAGTGCTGAAAAAATGTCAGCCTACTTATATGCAGGTTTTTGAGGAGGAGGAAGAAGAGTGGGTAATAATCCTGGTGGGAGGGAAAAAACATGAACTTGATGTGGCAAAACAAGAGACCCAGCATAGAAGATTTTAGAAGGTTGTGACGCTACATAAAATGAGGCAAAGAAAACCAAGGCAACTACTTGCCTTCAAACTGGAGAAGATGAATGAGGGGAGATAGGGATAATGTTGATGTAGAGGAGGTTTCATCAGACTTGAACTTCTAATCTCGGGTGTTCTGTCCCCCATCAAGTACTGAAAGCTCCATTGAGCTTTTAAAAACAAAAGTTCTTTGAATGTGTCTTCAAGGTTTGTGTGTGTCAGGCTTTCAGCCTTTTTCTCTGGAATTAAGATTTGACATTTCCCCCCTCTCACATGACAATCTGCTGGTTACGTTTTGTTGACTAAAGGACTCATGCTGGGCTTTTAAGGAGAGTCAAATCCTAAGAGGACTGGCTTCAATGAACTGACATTAGATGTGGCCAAGAGAAGGCACTGTATGAGCCAAGGGATATCAAAAATGGATTTCATTGGAGGAAAGTAATTTGTTTGGTATAGGCTGGGGTGATATTTTCAGAAGAGGTTCAAGACCCTCCAGAATGTTATGCTCTCATCTTAGATGGGCTAGAGAGGAAAAAGTGACAATGTTTGGGTACAAGTCAGTGTGAAGACAAGTCAGATAGAAAGCAATGTTTGAGAGATGCTGAAGTACTGCAGTGACAGGATTGAGCAGATACGTAAAAGTAACTCAGAGTTTGCGGAATTCCTAGGTCATGGGCCTGAAGGAATGGAGATGAAAAGCATTGTCTCTTTATAGACAGTGTCCTTTCAAAAAAACAGTGGTTTGGATCAGAGCCAGAAGTTTTTGGTGCTAAGCTCTCATTTCTTCTCTTTTGTACCATGAGTGAAAGATAACAAGTCCCTTCTTAGTCCCCGTGAGTGTAAAAGAAATGCTGGCTTCAGACAGCATTTGCAGGTTTCTATCACTTCTTGAAAAAAGAGGGAAGAAAATCTAAATGTATCAACTCTCACTGTCTGTAATGCTGCTTCCTTCCTTCTTTCTGGAAGGAAAGAGGAAAGTGCCTAGCTGGATATGTGGATGATTGAGAGTGAGAGAAAAAGTTTTGGATCACCCAGTAAGAGTCATGCAGAGCCTTGCTGCCCCCCTTGTCACCCCAGTTATTTCCTGGGTGCCCTGTGGGGTACTCAGGAATTTCAGAACAGAGCATCAGAGAAACCCAGGTTCTGACTGGGAGCTGCTCAGAACGAGCGAGGTGAGGAGTGCTGGCCAGCATGCTTCTCTGCAATCCTGATGCTGTTTTTAGATGAGACAGCTGAAATCAGGATTGCCAGGGAGACAGATAATGCCTGAGGCAAATGTCTGAGGATTTGCTGCAGCTGAAGAACTGTAAGTGTAAAAGTCTCCTTGTTAGAATCCACTGCCTGGGCCCAACCTCCTGTGGCAGGTGCCTCACAAGTCCTCTTCAGAGAATGTGGCAAAATTTATTATTAAGATGCCACTGCTTAGTGCAGGACCTGTGCTTAGCTTAGAGCATTCATTGGAAGTGTGAGAGGTCTGAGTTAAGCTTCTCTTGTCAGCCTGGGGACAGAAGTCTGCATCTTCCAGCTGTCCAAAGAGTTGCCGTTGTTGCCAGGTTGGGATGAGGAGCAGCATCATATTTGCCTGCAGCTCGGAGCTGAGCCCCTTTTACAGCAGAGACCATGAGTTCTGGAGACGAGCAGAAGAGCAAATGAGGGAGAGAGTGTTGTACTGTAGCCCAGAGGCTGAGACCCACAGGCAGCACAGAGAGTTGCAGGTTGCAGCTCCTGCATCTTCAAAGTGTGTACATTTTACAGTAAACAGACCATGGATAATAACCTGAAATAATTCCCAGCCCTGACTGCATTTTGTAACTGTTCCAGGTTGGATATATTACTGTTATCAGGCTCTTTCACAGCATCTAAGCCCTCAGGTTTTGGATTGCAGTGTTGTTAAGGGAGGCATTGGACATCTGACTGCTCGGGCTGGGCTCCTTTGATCGTGTGGTAGGAACAGGTCAGGTGGACAGGCACTGCGGTCTGCAGTCAGATGATGGAGGTTGGATGTCCTTTGGACAGCACCACAGTCTCACAAAACGTAAGAATTATCTGTGTACCAAGGGGTAGGAGGATTAACTACCTGGTCATCTGTTTAGAAGGGCCCTCTGGGGTACGTCTAAGGGCGTGTGCAGCATGCTCTTAGAAGGAGTTAGTGAGCTGTGTTTTTCATACAGCAGGTCAAGAGTTTAATTACAGGAGGCAGTTTGGGTGAATGACTGCGATGTAATGGCGTTCATAAGGAGTGGGAGAGAGAGTAAAACCAGTAGCCTTCATAAGAAGAAAAGAGTTTATTTCCTTATCAAAGCTATACAGAGGGCTTGCGAAGACAGGCAGTGGAAATTGCAAGCTTTTCCTTGACCTCAAAACTAGGAAGGAACCAACCAAAAAGGAGGAGCTGGGTCAAATGTCTAAGGACAAGTGTAAGTGAATGTAGTACAAAGGATGTAGGTACAGAATTAGAAAGGTCAAGGCACAAAATAAGATTCAACTAGTAAGAGAAATTGAGAGCTACAGTAAATAATTTTTAGGATGTCAAAGTCTTTGCTTCACTTTCCCTAAAGGAACTAGCATGGTAGCTGGCTTGGTATAAAATGCATCTTGACTAAAAATAATGTGACTGTTTGGACCTCTGTGTCATCCTCAAGTGGAAGTTGATACTGTGGACTCTTCTTTGTGTCACTTGGCATCTATCCCACACCAGAATCTTGGATTTACTTCTTTCATTTTGGCCCAACTGATAATAACCATTGTTATTTACAATGCAGTCTCTGCCTGTTTTGCATTTTTCATATCTGACATGCAAAGTGCCTCCCAGAGGAGGCCTTTTAATCTCATCCTTCTTCACCCTCAAGCTGTATAGAGTTTTCTCCAGTCAGTGCACAAAAACCTACCGAGCTGCTCCTTCCCCCAGCATTAATAGGATTTTCTAACATAAATCTCTCATCTATCAATGGATTAACATGCTTAAAATGCAACTCACTGAGTGGTTTAAAGAGCTCAGCCATGGGTAATAAAGTACAGTACCTTTCACCGCAGTAATGCCAATTCTGATCCACACAGGATGTTAGTGACAGGGAGTTACTGCTTGAACTGAATCAGCTGAGTGTGGTTACAAACCCATGTCAGGGATTTCTCTGAGGGCAGAATGGAGTGAGCTGTGCAGGCAGTGCCTTCCCATTTCAGGGAGTAGAAAGATATACACCCACATTTAACTTAGACAGTTTTCAAGACATTTGCTAAAAATAAATGGCAGTACGGTGGGATTTCTTGTTTTGTCCTTTTAAAGAAAAGAGATTATGGGGGGGCAAAAATCCCAATATCATATTTATTTTCATACTATTCTTCAAACATGAATAATGGTTTGCAATGATATTTATAACTTTGTTCAGTTCTCAGATGGCATTGTCTGGGGCACTGATTGGTGTCCTCTGACTGTCTTCTTGGGATAGGACTGGTTTGCATACACATGAATTTTGTTCTGTTTTTAAAACTAATTTTTTTGGTTTTTAAGCATTTAAAAGATGGGTTTTTTTGCACATACCTGTCACTGTACTCAGCAGAATCAACATTTTTTTCTTTAAAAAAATATCACTCCCATTACAGAACTAATGTGTTTGGACCCCCTTGAGATGGGAGCCACTTGGAAAAATGAGTCACAGTTTATTTCCAGACTTTGAAGTGATGGGTATGTGATTTTTTCCCCTCTGAATTTCTTAAACCATTTGTCAAAGAAAATAAACTTTAGCCTTGGTTAAAAAGAAGCAGTCATGTGGCAAAACATTTTAGCAGTTCAAATAAGGGCTAGAGAAGCTACAACCCTTATGGAAAGTCAGGTATGTCATTCTCTAACTTTTTTTTTTTTTTTGGTAATGCAGAGTGTGATGATGTGTAGTGTCCTAAAATAGACTTCTGCATCTGGAGAATCCATCTGTTAAGTAGAGCAATTAATAATTATATATTGGGTTGTTTTTACAATAACTCAGACGTTTTTCTTCAAAACTGTTACCAAAGTTATGATTGCTGTTATCTCTTTTGTTTTCTCTTCTCTTCTTTCTTGAATACATTACCAAGCAAAATATATATTTTTAGAACTTATAAACTACTGCAGTGAAATGGAGATTGTCTAGCATCATGATAGTTTTGAGCAAAAGAGACTCTCTGTGCTAGTAATTAGTTCTCCTGCTTCAGCTGAAGTCCTGTTTCACACAGTGTTTTTCTCATCTGTGCTCAGGTGTTTGCATGGATCCATGGATTTTGTAGCTTGTCTCAGGGTAGCTGTAGAAATGTTGGCATTTTTGGTTTCATGAACTTCCTAAACTTTTGCTGCTTCGATGTAGTTTTAGTTCTTTGATTTCTATTATGAAAATGAACTGGGGAAATTAGGATTTGGTGTCCAGAGATCGGTATTTTAGAAAGGATCCTTGAGCATGTGGAGAACGCAGGAGGAAAAACACGGTGTATGCAGGGCAGATCTGACAGCTGGTAGGAAGGTTTAATGAGTGAAGGGCCATGGACCCTTCATCTCCAAAAAGGAAAGCCTTCACAAAGCTCCAGAAATGCATGAGGCTCATGTGCTTTGGGCTGTGCCAGCACTGGGTCTAACTTTTATTTAGTCTTGTGTCCCTGAATTTTGAGGCTGAGGAGCCACTACCATAAAATACTGAAAGTCAACATTTACATTGGCAGTGGTTTTGCCCCAGATCATTTCATTCAATTCTGGGTGATGGCCGACAATGCTGCAGGTTGGGTATGGCTCCTGGCCAGTTGTGCCTTCCTCTTTGGGTGGCAAAATAAAATGGTTCAGCTGGGTGCAGTTGATGCCTTTTCCTGGTCTTAAAATCAAGAGTCAAACACGGTTAGAAGGGGAAAAGGGATTTTACCTCTGTATTTATTTTAAGGATCCTTAGGTGCACTATGTCCAGGTCGAGGAGGTCAGTCGTCACAGTCAGGAGGTGTCCTGAGGTGTGGGTTTGCCAAGTACTATAAAGAGAATAGTTACTAAAGGGTGTCTGAGGACCAGACTGATACTGATATGAAGGTATAAAGAGATGCAGAAACTGAAACTATTACTTGGCGTGCATGTGTATCCTTAGGCAGCTAAGTGCCTGTATTCCCATCTCACTGAATTTGCTGTTAGTGTTAGTGGAGGTTGATGTCTTCCTTGCTTGAGTCAGCAGTGGGACTTTTCTTTAGCTTTCTCTCCTAGTTCTGAAGTGGCAGCAACAGAAATCTTGTAGTGATGTGCTGTGTGTTGCACGGCTTTGGGCTGGTTGTAATGACCCTGTTAGGACAGTAGTTCATCACCTTGGTAGTTAACAGAGTCCAGTTGGTCTGAAGCAGGTATTTTTAACTTAAAGTGCTTCTAAGAAAGGAAGGCAGGAACAGCACCTGCTAATGAACAGGTGTTGTAGCATTTTTGTTAAAAATGAAGTTGTTATTTTGCTATACAGTCAGTGGCTGTGGGGTTGTGTATTTTATTATTCATCAGTAAGACAGCTACATATCTTCCAGTGATATGCTGTGAATGTGCCAAGCAAATGCCCTGGTTGGTTTGTTCCTTGTCTCCTTCCCTCAAGAGGGGTATTGTGTTTTGTGGCTCAGCGTTTTGTTGAGACAGATGCAGAAATGGGTGCTCACCCTGCACTCCTTGGTGCTGGCAAAGGCAACAGCAAAGTGTCTTTTGTCCTTGGAGTGAAAGCAGTGATGTCTGTGGGAGGCTTTTTTCCAGGGAAAATCTTGCCACAGTCTTGTACCTGTCTCAGTAAAAGTGTAGCAGCTGCACTGGCATCTTGCCCTTCACCACAGGCAGCTGCACTGCACCAGGGAACAGAGCTGTGGACTTCAGGTGACCTTCTAAGCAGCTTGGATTGAGGCACTTGGAAGATAGAGATAATGACCTGAGAGAAAGAATGCTTACACTGCTGTGCTTGGGGCTTGTTACTAGTATTGGGAAGACTTTTGTGAAACATCTCTCATGCTAGCTCCACTAGAGCAGTTTCCAGAGTCCTTCATGTTTGATGTGGGAAGGTATTTTTTAAATGCTTTCTTTTAAAAAGTTATCTTTGTAAATACTTCGTTGGCTTGCAAGCCTTTGTTTTGTTGTTTCTTTATTGAACACAGCCCAAAAAATGTTTTTGAAACCAGGACTGTTATTCTTTATTTTTCTTGTTGTTCTTGTGGGGATTTTTTTGCAGGGAGTGGTGGTGATTGTGAGAGTGTTTGGTTGTTTTGTTTTTATTTCTTTTCAATCCTATCCCTCATTTTCTACTATCCACCAAAGACTGTGGCTACCTCATGCTTCCCAGTTCTCACTTTCACCTCGATTAACTTTGAGTTGGTTGGGAAAACATATTTGATTCTTCTTGCATTCCTGTTCTGTTGCAGATTTTGACTTGAACTATTTTTGGCATTGGAGCAAGTTTACAGACTACGTGCAGTGTGTCCTCACCTTCACTGGTGTGACTGGTTACATCACTTACCTGTGGCTGGACTCCTCCCTCTTTGTGGAAACACTGGGCTTCCTTGCTGTGTTCACTGAGGCCATGCTGGGTGTCCCCCAGCTGTACCGCAACTACCAGAACAGATCGACAGAAGGAATGAGGTACGGTGCTTGTCCTACATCGAACACGTGCGTGTGCCTCCGTGGGGGTTGTCTGTGCAGTGTGGGAATGCTGTGCCAGGAAGGGCAATGTCATCTCTACAACTGTTACTCGAAAATACAGCAGCGGTCAGAGTAGACTCTCTGTCAGTAGGAGCTGGTGCAGCACTGCTGAGTGGGAGTTCCATGACACCTCTGAAGTCTGACCCATTATCCAAGTCCAGCTGGACAGTTCCAAGGTGAAACATGTTTTAGTGAAATAAACATGTGAAACCACTGTTGTTGCCATTAGCAACACGTTGCAGTTCAACTCAAGCTGCGCTACACTGGTAATTAGAAATTGTCTAAAGAGATCTTGCTTATCAAAAGTAATAAAGAGAATAAAAGTATTTTGAGCCTGCAGCCTATAACTATCAGTGTAAAGCATATAATTAGCTTTTTCTCACGTCTTCTCATCACTTCTTCATAATCAGTTACTACATTTGTAGCAAATTACATCAGTATTTATTTTTGTGTCAAAGCTTGAAACTGACATTTAAGAAAGCTCAGATGTGACTTTTACAGTCATGACTAGGAAACCCTCTGTAAAAAAATGTGGGACAGAAAACTTTAATCTTGTGCCCACTCTTGAGTCACTAAATCAGATTATCTTTTCACACTGTTTATTGGATAACTGCAATGGTACCACTAAGATTACAAAGGCAATTTGTGAAGCGTTTTGAGAGAGGAAACCTTCACTGTGGTGTATCAGTGCATTGGTCTGTAGAAACAATACACAGCAAAGTCAGTTCACAGAGTGCTGTGATCATTTGTGACTCTGTCTTCTCTTTCTTTGCTTTGTTATGACTTCTCGGCATTGCTTTTAAATTTGCTGGGATAATTTTTACTTTGGTCAAAACAAATAACCATGCCACCACCAAACCAAAGCAATTCTGTCCTCTGTTCACATTGCTCCCTTTACTTGTTTGGCTTGCACATGCTTATACTAGCTACTCTGAGATCTTTTCTAACTTGAAATGTTGAAATGTTCAGAAATTTGCTTTGATGCTTCAGGCATTTTCTGACTGAGAGCCCCTTTGGTACGGAATGAGTCAGGATTTGCTTCCAAAATACTGGGGTATTTTTCATGCGTGTACAGTTTTCCTATTTCCTGTATATGCTATTAGCAAAAGGATTTTTAAAAAACCCTCTTTGTTCTTTGTAAACTGCTAAGTGTAGACTTGAAGAATTCTCATCTAAGACTGCTTGGCAAAAGAGCGCTGCATATAGTCAAGAGAAACTAGCATAAAAGCCCAGGTTTCCTTGCCGTGGAACAGAACCAGGTCAAGGGTAGCCACACTCTGTATCACTTGTGTCCACATTCCAGAATGCATTCCTCTCTCTGGTTCCACTCTTGAAGCAGTTCTTTGTGTGGCACTGGACATTGATGGGTCTGGGGACTGATAAGGTAATGCACAACTTCATGCTGCTGTACTGCAGTGGGAGGCTATTCATGCACATGTTGGTACTCTTTCATTTTTTCAGGTTAAATTGCAGTTTTGTGTATCTTGCAGGTACCACACACACTTTGTAGTACCATGCAATCCTAAATTGACTGGATGTTCTCTAAGGATTAGTGGGCTGTTCCTCCTGTGAGAATGAGTGACTTCTGCCAGTGTATTGCCTTCTGTTGAAGGAGCTGTTAGAAATATTTCCTCTGAACTTGCCCTCCTGTGCCCACTTCTCTAAAAGCACATTAGAGAGGAGACCCCGGTCATGGAAGCAGTGAAGGGAGCATGTAACAGTGCGGCCAGCCTACTCGCATGGGTATTTCCCAGGTGGGGGCTGGCTGATGCCCAGGATAGCTGGTGCCCACTGCTCTGTGCAGTTACGTACAGCTCAGGGCAGAAATAACCACGTGCGTGCATGGTTACGCTGTCGGAAGCAATTGCACTGGGGATCTGGGCCAAAATGGCTGGCGGCCAGCCATGCTCTTAGCAAGCCTCAGTGGCAAAGTAAAAGAACTGAGTTTCAAGTGTCTCTGTGACTTCAGGCTTAATGGGGAGAGCAATGAGTATTAAGCTGTTCTGTATAGTGACCTTTTGGTCAATCATTACATCCTGGTTGGAGGTGGTAACTTCTTAAACCACAGTAATTCTGTCACCCAGTGCAGGAGTACAGTCTGTGTCCCTGATAAAGATCACAGCCTTTACTACTGCCAGAGAAGTGGTTGTTCACAGGTCCTCATGGCTTGGCTGAGAAAAGCAGTAACATGCATCTGTCTCTGAACTGGGACAGAGCAGCTGATACATTAAGTCTATTTAGCAAAGAAGTCCTTTGATAAAGGTTAAGTGCTGAAAAAGAAATGGAGAATAAGGTTACAGTATATGGCCCCATCTGATCAAGGTATCCTGCCAGACTCCTCTGATACTCTTGTTTCTGAAAAAAGGCCATACTACCCACAACCCTTCCCCCCCAGTAACACCTGTTTAAGTGAGAAGTTGAGGACATCTCATACTTGAGGTAGCAGTCATTTGCTGATAAACAAACTTGGAGACCAGAGGCCATGAGAGAGGTAAATGGGAGAGATGGCTGCAGTGGCAGGCAGGATACCCTTTAGGAGTCTGTTGTGGAAAGGGTCCTATCATCTCACCTCTGTATTTCCATCTGCTACTGCCTGGAAAGTCCCCTACTGAAAATGTCCTCTGTGTTTGAGGTAAATATCCAGAGGGCATCTGCAGCTTAGTCAGTTATGTTTATTGTAATGGAGCATGGCTGGAGTGAAGGAATCACAGTTATGGGCTTTGTAGTGCTCCTGGGAATGAGTCTGCTGGTTCCTTAATATCTCTGTTCTGCTGGATAGAGCTCCTCACATCTTATTTTAAAGTTTTCATTTTTCCCTTCCTCTCCCATTTTCCTTCTTTTTGTAGGATTATTACTACTAGGTCATGTAGCTTCCTCCTCTGTTCTGAGAGGGTGGAGACCAAAGGAGAAGCTGGAAAGAAATGGGAACAATAAAAGTAGAAAGGAGATGCATGCTGAGTAACAGCTTTTGTGGAGTGAAGATAGTGTAGTATGTCCTGGTGGGCTGATGACTGATGGGTAGAAATTTTCCTATGATTAAGTAAACAACTAAACTAGTCAAAGGAACAGAAACTTTCACCATGTTCTCTTTGACAATTCACCTGGTAACTTTATGGAAATGAGTACTTTATGGAAACTTGGAGCTCTGTTTAAGTGTTAAAGTACTTTTGAATGGTTGCAAACCTAAATAGTACAGTAGTAGTTATATAAATTGTGGTACTAAACTTGACAGAAGTGGTTTGTAATGAATTGTGTTAATACCTATCAAAGAAATAATTACTTAATCTTCATTCTTTTCAAGAAATAAACTAGTTCTGTCAGGTCACCTAGTAAAAGAGTAATTTAATTACTTTATTTATTGGGGTGGATTAGAATTATAAGTGACTATGTTAGAAAAAGGACAGAAGCTGCCTCAAAGTTAAAGAGTGTTAGAGTATTTGAGAAAAAAAGGCACTATGAGGTTAAAAGATTGGTCATCACTTGTAAATTTTCTTTATATTATGTGGTAAAATATTTCAAGATTTGACATCCAGAGCACCTCCCCTCTATCACCTTTTAGGAGGCAGAGCTGCTGAGTGCTACAGTTGGGATGTGATGCTCCTTGTATTATTACCTGCTTTTGTTTTGTGACAAAAACCATAGAGACAGCAACTTACTCTGTCATTTATCTCTGCGTCCCCACTCCTTCTAGGATAGTTGCCTCCCAGTCACTTTCTAATAAACTGCATTAGTGAGAAAAGGTGGTGTTAAACAGGAGGCAGTGGAAAGGGCAGGAATGTTGGCTCTGGATCTGCACACAGAGGTCAGGGCGTTGGGAGAATCACTTCCTTGTGTGGATGTGATTCTCCTAGCTGTGATTCTCAGCAGCTTTTGTGGAGTTCCTGTAGGGGGGCAGTGTGTGCTTTTGTGCAGGTGTGGGGAGAGCCTCTGAGGGAGGCACTGCTGTTATTATGCACTCCTCATAATCCCATCTGACTTCCCTTCACCAAAGGAGGAGGATGGAGGGTGTTCCTCTGTAAGGTCTGTGACCAAGTTGTAGGCGTGTGGTCCTACCCAAGGACCATGTTAATCTTGGGACTGCATGAGGGTTGATTTGCTCCAGGACGGTATTGCATTCTTGTCTGCTGCCCTGCTCCAGAAAAAAATAACTGCCCTTCACTGAAAGTTTCTTGCAAAAGCTTTTCCAAATCACCTGGCAGTAACCCTTTTGACTGCCAGCTGCTACTCCAACCCCATGGAGAAGCAGTTTCTTTTCAGTCAGAGCTGTTGTGTGGCACCATCTTCCCAGGTCCAAGAAAGAGGTCTGGCAGTAGGACAGAGCTGGGCTGCATATCTTGAAATCTTAGAAGCCACAATCCATCGGATACCCAAATGTGCCCATCAGTTGTTAGCGTGGAAATGTGTGGGTTCAATAAAGCAAGGTCTTTTTGCAGCAGTAGTTGAGGTCCTGGTACACTGTTGTCTCTTCCCTGGCTGCACCCTGGCTGGGATGGCCCTTGCTCTGCCTGGCTCAGGGCTGCACTTGCAGCTGCAGGGTCAAAAGGACACAACCAGGGAAAGTCTGTGTCATCCCTCTGCAAGCAGAGTCCCAGGTCTCTCTTCTTACTCGTGGACGGCTTTCAGTCTGCTTGGAAGGAACCTCCTGTCTGCATGACTTTGACTGTCATGTTTGGCTGACATTGGGTCAGGGGCTCAGAATTTTACTGTCTGGAGGCAGCCAACACAATCAGTGACTCTGCTTATATGTTGATAGGAGACTGTGTTGAGAAATCTAGCCTGAAAAGGCTGAATGAGGATAATCTCAGGATTTAATTAAATCAGGTTATTGTGCTATGAAAGAAAATATTAATTTAGTCCCTCCAGTGGCAGTGCTGGGTCAGTCACAGTGATTATTCTGTTTTAAGAAGCGCAAGTCACTGAAGGAGAAACAATTGGCATTGATTGTCTCAGAAGCTGCTGGAGTCAAGAGCTGCAAATTCTAAGCTTTTTCATTCAGAAATATAAGGTGTGCTGCAGCTGTGAGGTAGTTATGAGCAAGTGTTTATCTGAAATGTATCCAATGAAATGAGTGTGGTATAAAGAGGTATGAAAGAAATAAATTATATTAAATGATTCTAATATGTATATATATATTTAATATATTCTTTACTTTTCTCCTCTATAGATAATATTAAAAATAGCAGAAGACAGTATTTCTCGGGAGATAATATTTTGTTGTTGGGTGCTTTTATTAAATACTGCTCTATAGCTTTTTCCTTTATGAGACGTGCAGCTCTTTATATCAGTTTTCAGGAGAAAATTTTGACTTCTGAGAACAGTGTTTGTCCCAGAGACAAATGCTGGATTTATTCAAACGCTGCAAAGATTAATGAAAGCTGCTGTATTTTTTCTGCCTGTATTGGATTAACCAGGTGCTGTGACGAGCAGATGTAGAAGGTTTTATTCAGGACTGGCTAACCAATGTCTGGCCACCTCATTTAGTGAGATTTTAGATTTAAGGAGATAGGGCAAGTGCTCTAAAAATGCCCCTGCTGTGGTTTCTTGGGACTTTTTGGCCTGAGGGAATTTTTTATTTGTGAATAAGTAAAACAGCTTCAATGAGTTACTTCCTTTGGAGTAACTTTTGAGTTACTTCCTTTATGCTATTTAAAAGAAAACAAAATCATATGCTAGAGGGAGGTAGCAAGAGTTGTGGATATTTCTTCTCAGGCACCAACTATTAATGAATTTAGTTCCATTAAAAAAAGAGGCAGTTCATATCTGTTATGGCAACTTTGTTACATATCTGTGCTTCTTTGGGGAGGCTCAGTAAAGGAGTAGGAGAAATTAACTGGAAAAGAACTTAAAATGTGCTAAAAAGAAGGGAAGTTAAAAGAGAATGATGCAGGCAATGGCAATATTGAATATTATGGTTTTTTTCTTTTCAGCTCCTGTTTCTCACTGTCAGAAATTGCATGGATGAGAGCAAAATCAAAGAATAGGAGTAGGGATAATGAATGCCTATGTGAAAGATTTCCTTTTCTGGGTGTGCCACATACACAAAGCAGACACTGGCCAGTACAGTGGAGACCTGAGTTGGGAGTACATTGTGTCCAGTCCAGAACTAACACTGAGGAAGATGCTGAATAGAGAGAGAATTGTTTCCCTCAGGCTTTGGCATTGTACCCTCCAGGTGCTGATGAAGCAGTGTCTGCTGTTACTCTTAAAATAGCAGCTGCTTTATATATTAAACAGACAAAAACAGAGAACGTGGAAGAGGGGTATGGGAGGTGAGGGCCGTTCAATTAAAAACAAGCAAACAAAAAACCCCCAATACAGCTTCGTGGATTCAAATCATCTGGCCCAACTGAGAAGCAGGTTTTCGTTGCATAAAGCATTATGCAGACAATCATAGGGACTAGGTTATGAAAGAGAAAGTAGTTCTCAAGGGACTAGTTAGGACCTGAAAGTTAAGTCTGGGACCCTGGCAAACAGAGAAATCAAGGTCTTTAACATGAGCCAGAACTACACTGGGTAAATGTAAAATTATTAGCTCTACTTAAAAGTGGTTGGTACTTAGGGCGGTATAGCCTATTCCTTGGTTTCACTGCCTATTGCACTAATCAGAGCTGTCTCTCTGTGCTTACAAATTGCCTATTTTAAACTATACCTGTCATTTACTGTAGTTCTGTGATTGTCTTCTTTCATCTTCCTAAATGTTCTTCCTACTCAGATTCTGGTTTTCTTTGTGGGTCTCCAAAAATCATTGCTTCTGTGGCTCCAGCCACAGGAAGTTTTACTTGTTTGATTGCCTTGCTTTGCCGACCTTTCGTCTTCTGCTCCTGGCACTGATCAGCTGGTTGCTATTGTCCTTTATGGTAACTTTTATATAAAATATTCCAAGGTTTTTCATTTCTGGACTTTGCATACATAGCCAGGATTGCATAGTAGTCAGTGAGCAATTTTCACGACTGGATGGACCAGGTTTTTGTACAACTGTAAGGCTTACTACAAACAGCTTGTCTTCTCTCTTAACCTTTCCATTTGTGGTTCTAATAGGCAACAGGAACATCAGATTCCTTTCCTGAATCTGCCTATTTTAAGGCTAAGATTGAAGAAAGTCATCTCTAGTCCTCAGACGATTTCTAGTTTCTTCTCCCTTGGAAGTGTTACTACATCAGGAAAATAAACAGGCTTGGTCTCAGTGCACTCAGATTGAGGGCAGAGTCCTGTCAGCATGTGAACAGATAGACTGAAACTATTTTGTTCTGATCCTAGGAACTAAGTGGATTCTCTCCTCTTCTCCAGACCCTCCTTTCACTTGGAGCAGACCTGTGATTGATGCCCCAGGTTCAAGGGCCTGCACTTTCTGCTTGACTCTCTGCAGATCTGTGGCCTGTGGGTTGCTGTGCTGGGGTCAGCACTGCAGTCATTCTGTGCTCACCTGTTGTGTCTCCCCAGAGCTGTTCTCTCAAAACCTGCAGCAGCACAGTATGAGGCTCCAAAGACAGTTCTTTGTGCCCTGTGCACTCAACACATCTGAGAATTTCAGGAACTGAAGGAAGAGGCAGGTGGAAAAATCCAGGAGGGGGACCTTTCTTCTCTCAGCCTCCCAGCACTTCTGACAGTGTGAGCAGCAGTATCCACTTCCCTTAAGCATCTCTAAGGTTGTAGCACAGTGTGGACTGCTAAAGCTCTTGCACATATTGAACCTCTTTCTCATTTCTCTTCCCCTGGCACCTCATCCCCTCAATTCAAAAAGTAAATTCAAAGCAAATGACTTCAAACCAAAAGCATTCCTTTTTTACAAATAGTTCAAGGCTTCTGGACAGTAATAGGAATAAAGCTCTGCTGGCATGTTTAATGAGTGCTCTCTCAGTTGGTGCTTTTCTCTGTGCCCTGAAAATTTGAATTACAAGAGAAAATTTATTGTACTTCTGTTACAAAACCATTCCATTAAGTTCAGGTGCTCCATCTTCCTCTAGCAAGGAAGTGTCATGCAAGGTATTTTGCATAGTTAAGGTCAGGTCAAGGCACAAAACGTGGGAATTGAGCCTGTCATGAAGACACCTGAGAGATGGAAGTTTTCTTAAAATGTTGTCTTCCTCTGTTACCTAACAAATTTGGGAACAAAAGTGCCTCGGTTCTTGAAATTCCAACACCTGTATTGTTCTGTGAGAGTTCACCACAGCCAGTTGCGTTAGTGGGATAAGTTACCTGCTTATGTGGTTGCAGAGCTGTCTCCCTCAGTTAAGTAGGACTGAGTGGGATTAGAAATAAGGAATGGAAGTAAACTGATATTTGTGTTGGAAGAAATGTAGGTTGAGATGCAAGGATGCAAGTATCCATAATGGTAATACTGACTGTGATGAAGATCTGTAAAATCAGCAGAGTGGTGAGTAATTTAAGTAGTTAATAGATGAGCCAGAACAGCCAAAAAAAGAGATCAAAGAACCTCAGGCCAGGAAGTGAGTTTGCAGGGTGGTCCAGAAAGGCAACCTAGAAGAATTGGGTGGAGAATGGAGTTGGGCAGATCCAAGTGGGTCAACCACAGAGATTTTCTGTTTCAGCTTTGACCTGTAATGGTGCATTTGGTCCCCTGCTCCTCAGACACAGAGGGACAAGCAAACAGAAGAAGAATGGGAAGTGCAGTGACTGACATACTGAATGATCTGCCTGAAAACTGAGACAGGGGAGTAAGTGCTCATAGTATTCTTGAGTGGAATGTAGAAAGAAAAAATCTTGGTGTCAGAAAAGCCTGTTTCAACAAGACTGAAATGTAGGGTTTTAATTTGTTCTGGGGAGGATGGCTAGGAATGATATATGTCTACATCACATGAGGGAATTACATGCCAAGCCAGATGTCCTGGCATTGTCAGGCAAGCTTTCAGGGTAGTTGTGGAAGCCTTGTCCCTTCAGATACTAAGTCTTATATAAGAGAATTATGAACAGGATTCATAGTGTACAAGGCAGCAGATGGCAAGAGTTTGGGAATGAAGATAGGGTAGGGGATGTCTGTCCTTGTTGAACTGCAAAGACCCTATTTGGGCCGAAATTTTGTTGCATGCTACTGTGTGTGGGATGCAATCATGATGCTTTCATTTCCTCCCTACAGCATTCAATTATGCCTGCAGCAGGCCTCCAAAGCTCTGCAACCACTGTGGCTCTGTGGCAATGCTGCATGTATGTGGGAAGTGGCTCAGAAAGGGTTGGTTTGTGGTGGCACCTGCTGACAAAGCACAGCCTTCCCACTGGGCTTTGCTTTGAGAAGCAGCACACAGGTGCATGGTGTGTCACTGTCACCAGTAACTTCACTTCTGCACCTCTGTGTGCACATGAGCATGTGGAAGTAAGGGGAGAAACCTGGCATTTCAGATGAAGAATCAGGTGGTGACATACTTCCATACAGAGCTTGCAAGAGATTATTTCACAGAATCAGTAAGGTTGGAAGAAACCTTAGATCACTGAGTCCAACCATTGACCTAATACTGCCAGGTCCACCATTATTTCCTTACTGTGCTAAGGTGTTTTGGAGAAGAATGCAAGCTTTGTTCTTGCAAATATCTGTAACTTCTTTCTGGACAGTAATCTGGACTTTGTTCCCTGAGTGATCACTCCTATTTTACCCACTAGTGTGTTTGGGATTTTCATTTCCCCAGTGTTTTCCTAGAATGTGAGAAGCATTTTTACTAACTGAAGGATGTGATTATTCATGAAAAGTAATGACTGCAACATCATTAGATTTTGTCCTTGTGGATGTTGGCTTTGAAGACAGCTGAACTCCAGTCATGTAGAACAAGGAAAGCACTAGAGCTGGGACTGTTACCTTGTGTGTGTTGACCGAGAGGTAATTGCAGTTATTGAAGTGGAATACTAGAAGTGTACTCAGGCTATGTACTCGTTACTACATGAAGTTGAAGAGAAAATGTGCCCAAATTACCTCAGGTTGAGTTGGATGAAGAATCTGATGATCTCTTGGTTGTCTAGGGCAGGAAGAAAGGAAAATTGAAGAGCATTGCTTTGAGCCTTGGGATACACAGCTGGGCTGAAGCAAAGCTTAATTCCCTCACATCTTTTTATTACCTTTCAAATTGGATTTGTCCCAAGTTATTTAGAACCAGAGCAGGAAATACACTGAATGGTGTTGCACAGGGACATTAACGTTGCCACCTCTTGGCATTGGCCTTGCAGGACATAGCACTGATGTCCCTCCTGGCAGTGGGCAGGCTGCAGCAACTGGGATGTGGCAGGCCAATTCACCCTGTAGGGCAGCGAGCCATGGGCAGGAATGTTGCTTCCTGGGATTTGTTTCCCCGTGCCCCTTGCATGGCAACAAGTCCTTTTATCACCCACCTTTCAGTGCATGGTGTGGGGTCCCAGGGTGGGCTGTGCCAAGTGGCTGGAGAGAAGATGGGCAGCATGAGAGCATCTAGAGCAGCATGAGCCAGCAGCTGTGCCTGCAGCTCCACCAACTGCAATGCCGTGAGTGGGAGGTGAGAGACAGGGTAGCAGGGACAGATCCTCAAGAACAACTTCATGAGTGAGATGTTGAAGGATGGTGTGATTTAGGTGTACTCTGCACCATTCTCATTAAGTTGACAGTACCATGTGTGTTGGCAGCTGACTGTGGTTATTGCGAGAAGTGCAGGACGTGATTTTCTGCCCTGGCACCAGAGGAAATCAGCTCCCTGCCATGGCAGCAGGTCTCAAGCTTCCCAATTCACCAGCAGCAGAAGCAGAGCCTGTCTGATGTGTGTTCATGCCACATGTCTGAGCAGACCTGAGCTTTGCAATCTGGCTGGCATCCATCTGTGTCTCCTGCAGGAAGGACACTGGTGTGAATTGTGGCTCAAATCTCTCCTCTGATCCACAGAAGAGATTTATTTTCACACCCGCTTCACAGAACTTGGAGTGTTTTGGGCTGTTTAGGACCTGCTGTCCTTTCTGCAGCACAAGCTGTAGAGTACTTTGTAGCTGTTAAGGGTTACCAGTTTCTGGACCCCTTCAGACAAAACTTCAGGTACAGCTGCTTGGCATACCTGAAGGCCAAATTAGTGATCCTGGACTATCCACCGGCCCTGTGTGGCATGTCTTGTAGTTTCCCCTTGACTGTCCTTTCATATGCCTGACACTTTGCCATTCTTGGGAGTTTAGAAAACAGATACTCGTGAAAAAAATTGACAAATACCCATTTACCCTGTTTTTCCATGAAACTTTGTTGTTTAACTGCACCTTTTTGGGTTTGTTTGCCTGATGGTGTTTCAGAGTGAAATCCTGCATTTCATCTTTCCTCAGTGATGAGTACAGTCCCTGAAAATCACAGGAACTTTCTGATAGTTTGCTCTTGGATTGCAGCTGACTGTGGTATCAATTGCTTGTGGATATGGCTTTAACTCGACTGCTTCAGCTTAGTTACAGAGGTCCAAAATAAATGCTGGATCTCTCTTGCTGCATGCTTCTCTTAACTCCTGCTAGTATTGTGGGGCTGTACAAATATCTTGTTCTGGGGATGGTCAGTGCTGCTCCAGCCTCAGAGGAATTGTTGAGAAGTGAGGTAAGGCACCAACACCAAGCAGGGCACGTAGGGCTGGTGAACAGTTTCATGCTTGGATTCCCAGCTGGCTGTGCAATATTTAAAACAAGATCTTTGCTTGTTCACACAGAAGGACCTGTCTTAGGATATGCACATTTAGTTTCCATATTTTCAAACTTCAGACACTTCCGATATCTGATCCCTGTGTTTTCTTTTTCTTCTTTTCCTTTTAATAGTTTCTGGCAGGCTAAGCAATTTGCTTAGCATGAGGAGAACCCATTTTTTTGTTAAGCCATATGGCATTTTGTTAGAAACAAATGCTCTGTTTATTAACTTTCGTTTGTTTTGTGCAGTGTTAAAAATAACATGGCATTCGTGTTTCGTGTTTTCTGGTCTGCTGTAGGCAGGCCAGCCTCTGAGTGAAGTGCAGTGTTATGGATGCTTGCTGTCTTTTCGAAGTAGACTATTTTGGAGCTGCAAATCGGAGCTGAAAGTTTTCCAAAGTCAGGATGTTACAACTGAATCTGTGTTCTCTTCCAGACATTCCTATGCAAATGGCTTGTGGGAGTTAGCAGCTTAAAAGGTTGCAGGAGAGATACCTTCTGTACCTTCTTCCTCACTTCCCAAAACCAAATACAGTGTAGAAAATACTCACTGACAGACTGTTTTCGTGTGGACTTTATTCCTGAATAAATACTACATTGTCAGCTTTTAAAGTATTTTATTCTTCTTTTATATCCCATCATTCAAAGAACTGTCACTGTGTTTTAACGTGTATGAAAGTCAAGTGCTAATATATGAAGGAATGTCTGAAACTGTGGCAGTCTAACCACATTTTCAGATTTGGCAAAACCTGTGTCATGGTCAAGATGTGGGGAAGTTGGCCATGATGTGGGGCCATGGTGTGTGGAAGTTGTGGACAACTGCCACTGATTCTTGAACAAAGAGTCCAGACTAATTCTCCTCGTTAAGTAGGTAAAGGTCAATAAATTATATTATTTTCTTCTATTATCGAAAATAACTTAGAAGTTTTGAGTTCATCGAGTGTCTGAGCACAGTTAGCCCTAAGTTTTTGACAGTAGCAGGATGTAATTACATCAGGGCAACACGTACCTTCTGTTGCTATTTGTGCTGAAATGTCTGCTCAAACCACTACAGGATTTTTCAATGGAAGTCACTGTCTAATGTCTGATTCTCTTTGTGCCTTCCAGCACGCAGGGTATTTTTGGGTTTGTGTGTTAAGCTGCAAACATGCAGAGTCATAACATCAGTGTGAGAAAATCTGCAGTGCAAACGGGAAGTGAGGGCTGCTGTGTCTTTTTTCTTCTGCATGTTTTGTGCTCAGTCCCAGCCTGTGTTCTGCAAACTGCTGCTCTGCAGCCCTGCTGCTGTTTGTAAGCTGTTTGGATGGAGGGGTGCAACAGTCTTAAGACAGACTGGTTCACCAGGGAAGTGGAAGAGGGGGCTTCACATCTCATATTTTTTTACAAGATTCTTCTTTTTGGTAGCTTTTGTTCTTTCAGATGAAGGAAGAAGAAAGGTGTAATGACCCACAAGTGACTAATGTTGAGCAGAGTCTGCAAAGACTCCGAGGGAAAATCAGAGACTGGAGACTGTTCCAGCCAGGTTTTGTGCAGAAGGAATGAAGATGCTGAAAAGCTTTGATTAGAATAGTATTAGTCCTGGATAAGGCAGACTGAGCCTGAATATCTGGCTGACGTAATTGTTTTTTAAATTACTCAGCCTCTAGTGTAGTTCCACAAAAAGAAGCAACAGAAAATGTTCTGGGGTTTTTTTCTCTCTTTTGAATGCACTTTACAAGCTCTTTCTACATCTAAATAATTCCAGAAATAATTCTGTAAAAATTAAGGTTTGTTGGCTGACTGCAGATACCATGTTACTGATAGCTGGTTTTTACCTCCAGTTGCTGTCACTTCATGATTAATATACAACATACAGGGAACCTGAATGAAGCAAGTTGTTCCATGAGAAAAGTGAATGCTGTTTTCCAGCATGTCATTTATTTATTTAGCAAATGAAGATGGGTACAGCTTGTTAATGAAATCTGCTATCAGTGGTAGAGAACAGCAGCACCATAGGGCATTTTCATATTACCATATTAAAAAACAGCATTTAGCAACCCACCCCTAGTCTAGTGTCTGATCAGAAGGGCTGGTGTCTCTCTGAGAATTAATTCCAGCAGCAGAATAAATAAGTGCCCTTTCAGATTTTAGAAACAGTTGAAAAAATACCAGCTTTTCCTCTTTGTGGTCATTTGCAATTTACGCAGACTTGGCACTGGCTCTTACTACATTACCAACTCCTTCTATCGAGCTCAGCTGTGAGGAAGGCACTTGCTTTTTAGGAGGTTTGTTGTCATTGGATACTGCGGTGCTGATGTACATTACTGGGAAGCGCTATTTTTACCACAAGTCTGCCTCAGCCTCTGGCAATACCAGCTATTTGAACGCAGTTCCTGCCTCCTGCCTCTCCAGTTGGCATCTCTGTTGTCACACAGACAAATGCTGCCATTTGTTTATTTCTGCATCCCCAGGTTGCTCTCTAGCACTGCTCACCCCTAACCTGCTTGCTCACTTGGCGCTAAGAGCAGTTGTGCTGTCCTACTAGAGCATATCCTCCATATTGACAAGGAGAGCATTTCCTGCCTTCCACATCGCCCCAGCTTAGCTTTGGGCTATTTCAGGAAAGAAATATTTACTCCTAAGTCCTGCTTTGCTGTGTAGCCAGTGCTGCACAGAACAGCTTGGCTTGTGTGACTTTGCAGATGTCAGGAAGATGGAGCGTGAAGTTGGTATTTGTGAGATAGGTTGGGAAATTTTTGGTGCATGCAGCCTCTTCATGCTGTGCTCTCCAGTCTCAGGCAGTGTTGATGGTGGGCCCTGACTGCCTATTGTAGCAAAGCCTCCTCTGCATTAGCAGTGCAGCATTTTCTCTTGCGCTGGGAAGCCAAGGGTCAGACTCTGGTGTGCCAGTGGGCTGTGATCTGCCAGCCCATGACACCTGGCACACGGCAAAGGTGCAGATCCGTGGGCTGAGGTTGGTTGTATGAGCATCGCCAAGACCAAATGCCAGGTCCTGCACTTGGGTTGCAACAAGCCCAAGTTACAGGCTTGGGAAAGTGTGGCTGGAGAGGTCCTCAGCAGAAAAGGACATAGGGGTGCTGGTTGACATCCATCTGAATATGGAGATTTTTAAAGATGTGCAGATGCATCACTTAGGGGTATGGTTTAGAGGTGGACTTGGCAGGGTTGGGTGAGTTTAGGTTAATGGTTGAACTCAATGATCTTAGAGGTCTTTTCCAACCTAATGGTTCTATGATTCACTCAGCAAATAGAGGGTTACAATAGAGTAGTGGAGCAAGGGCTTAGATGTGCTCTTCCCTTTTTATTCTTTTTTCTCCACAACCAGTTGAATATTCTCATTTCTTTTGGGCAATAAAACACTCCCTTTCTCACAGACACTGCTCTTTTCTCCACCAGGGCAGGTAAGGTTCAGCCATCTGCCCAAGCTAGATTGGTGTCTTTCTTGTCTACCCCAGAAGTAAGAACGAATGTAAGAATTACCTCTCTTCTCCAGGTGACTGGGTGAAGTTGAGGAGCTGCAGACAAAACCTGTCTTTCCGGTGCAATGTGGCATCCTGAAGTGACACAATAGCTGGAAGTATGAGAACAGTGATGGTGTATCCATACTATCCATTACTCATAGTCATATACACACCACTGCATCATTGCAAGTGACATCTGCATTTGCAGCAAGGACAGATCAATTGCAAATCCGAAATCGGGGGGAGGACCATTACTACTGCACTGAGTATCTGGAAACTAGGACTTGATAGAAGGTGTGTTGGTGCTGTAAGCTTCATCCAGTCTGTCTCCCAGCCTCCTGGAGCATGGGCCTGTGATGTGGTAGTGGGGGCAGGGCCAGCTCTGTTTCCCCCAAGGTGCCACACAGACACTTGACGTGTTTCTCAGCAAGCTGAAAGTTTGAGGCTCTGTGTGCAAATGGGTGCTGGTTGAGATGGGAGAGAGCCAACAGCAGCTGTAGCTTTTCCCCTCTGTGGAGTGGGCACTGGAGGAGTGAGACACCTACTGAATTGGAGAGGGTGCTGGGGGCATTCCGGGATGCTTGGAGTGATGATGGGAGGGGTTCTGGGCCAGCATACACCTCTTCCCTACCTTTACCCCCATGGTGGGTTGATGTTGGCTGGATGCCAGGTGCTCACTAAGCCACTCATACTGCTCCTCCTCCTGGGCTGGACAGGGGGAAAGAAAAATGTAACGAAAGGCTCATGCGTCGAGATAAGGACTGGGAGATCACTCACCAGTTACCATCACAGGCAAAACAGACTCCACTCAAGGAAATTAATTTAATTTATTGCCAATCAAAATCAGAGTACAATAATGAGAAATAAACCCAAATCTTAAAACAGCTTCCCCAGACCTCTCCCTTCTTCCCAGGCTCAATTTTATTTTATCTTCTCTGCATCTTCCCCACAAATGGCACAGAGGGACAGGGAATAGGGGTTGCAGTCCATTCATCACGTGTTGTTTTTGCTGCTCCAACCACTTCATGCTCTTTCCCTACTCCATCCTTGGTTCCTCCCAGGGAGACAGTGCTTCATGGACTTCTTCAGCATGGATCCTTCCCATGGTATGCAGTTCCTCATGAACTGCTCCAGTGTGGGTCCTTTCCATGTGTCCTTTCCATGGGGTGCAGTCCTTCAGGAGTGGATTGCTCCATTGTGGGTCTTCCCTGGGGTCACAAGTCCTGACAGAAACCTGCTCCAGCTTTGCTGCTTTGGCCTGCACTCTCCACGGGCCCACAGGTCTTGCCAGGGACCTGCTCCAGCACAGACTTCCCATGGGGTCACAACCTCCTTTGGGCATCTACCTACTCCAGGGTGGGTTCCTCCACATACTACAGGTGGATCTCTGCTCTCCCATGGACTTCCATGGGCTGCCAGGGCCACAGCTGCTTCACCATGGTCTTTACCATGGGCTGCAGGGGAATCTCTGCTCCAGTGCCTGGAGCACTTCCTTCCCCTCCTTCTGCACTGACCTTGATGTCTGCAGGGCTGTTCCACTCACATATTCTCGCTTCCTCTCACCTCGCTGCTGTGTAGTGCAGCAGTTTTTCCCCCTTCCTAAATACGGTATCCCAGAGGTGCTACCACCCTCACTGATGCGCTCCGCCTTTGCCAGTGGCAGGTCCATCTTGGAGCCAGCTGGCATTGGCTCTCTTGGACTTAGGGTAAGCTTCTGGCAGCTTCTTATAGAAGTCACTTTGTAGCCTGCCTCCCTGGCCCCTGCTACCAAAACCTTGTCACACAAACTGTCCACCCCAAATTCAGGGCATTTTCAAGGACTTGTGTACCAAGTTCTCTTCCGTTACTGTCATTCCCTGTCCTGCTCCAGTCTCTTTTTGTATTGTCTTCTCATCTGACCAACCTCTTGGCTCCTCTGCTGTCTCCTTTGCTTTGGTCTGTAGCCCTTCATTGCCTTTTCTCACCTCCTGCATGGCACTGTCCCCATTTCCTTGCTAAGCTCTTTGTGATTACCCCATGCACCTTTTGGTCTGTGCTGGACACACTCCTTTTGTCCAGTCCCAGCCTCTCCTCTGGCAGAGCAGCCAGCACTCCCACAGTCACTACTTTGCATCAGCCCTGAGAACCTCGGTGCAGCTGCAGTACTACATTTTGTGGGATGTCAAATGTTTTGTATATTTTGTTTTTATTGTACCTTGGTGATTTGCAGGTTTTCTCTGCTGTTTGTCCAAGCTACTGGACAGAGAAGGATGTGTATTTTTTGGTGTACAGATAGACCAGTGGCATTAGCTTCTTAAACTATCTGTAGCATTTTATAAGATCATTTTTGTCAAGGACAAGTTGAGATTTTCGTGTGTGTGGAGTGTTGTCATGTCCTAGTGAGAACTCTGGGCATGATGATGATGTCCTTGAGTGTCAGGTGTATGAGCTGAAGTGCGGGCTCTGGAACATGCAGAGGCTGTCAGAACATGCACCAAGTTTTCCAGCCGGTATTGCAGACTGTTGAGTTCACAGGTGGCTTCCTAGCAAAACACAGACTTGCTTTGGCAAACTTGGCACAGCATGTGACACAGCTAGAGGTGTGCTTGGTTCCTGTGGCACTGCTGAACTGCACGTGTCCTCAAGTTTTCCCTCAGTGATTGATCATACTTCCTTTCAGGGGGTTAACTCTTCTGTAGGCTGTACATCTTCTGACTGTGTATCTTCTCCTCCACACCTGCACTGCACTGTAAGGTCTCTTAAAAAACCCAGTAGCTTTCTCCATAGGGAATGTGTGGCAAATATCCTTTGCGTTAAGGATATTTGTTAAATTCTTACTCAGGTATCTCACAGTATCCCTGAATTGCCCTTCTGTCGACAGTGAGCAGTTAGTTTGATTGGCCTGGTTGAGCATGTGCTTTTAGTGAGAGTGCCTAGCCATGCCAGGACAGATTCACAATTAAATGGTGATCGACTGCCCAGCAAACACTAATAAGCTTAAAATCAAAGGAGGAGGTGCCAGTTTTATTACCCTCAGAGTTTATTGCCCTCGTAATTAAAATCTCCATCAATCCCAACCACCACCTGCATCTATAAATGTCCTGTAAGTGTGATGTAAGGTGACTTGGTGTGACTAGGAATGTGCACAGGGCAGGTGGTGCGGGCTGTTCGCACCAAGCACAAATGACATGTAGAGTTCAGCAGTTGTTTCCTTTCTGTGATTATTGATTTACGTTTTTAGAATGACCTTGGCTGGGGAATGACTGTTCACTCAACCCTATATCCTTGCTTGCATTTCCACACAGGTTCTGTGGAAGGTCCCAATTGTAGACCTGTTTTGTGCTCTGGGCCATGTGACCTGAGTTACAAAAGGCTCGTGTTTCCATAGTGTGAGGGGGCTGTGCAAACTGATGCTCTTGGCCACCCTTCCCATGCAGGGAAAGAATGGGCTGCAGCATTTGGCTTGCAATCGCATTGTGCGCTTGTGTCCAAAACACAAATCCTGCTAGCCCCTGCCTGAGTGTTTGAAAAGGGCAGAACATTAAGTCCTGCCCTGCTGCATGGGCTTGACTGTGTGTGATGAATTGGAGTCTCTGCTGGCAAAAATGTAAATTGCTTGTAATTATGACAAATCATGTGCAGCGCTCATACCGTGAACTACATAGCTTTTGTCCACTGCCGCTTATCCAGCTGCTTAAAAAGCTCTCCTGATAAAGTGCATGAAGCTCAGAAACAGCCTTCCAGGTTTGGTTGTTCACATTTTGTTGAGGACACTGAAAATAATTTGGTCTGTTTGAAGAACTTGCTTCTATTCCCCAGAGTTTCTCCTGATGTGGGGGAGCAGGAGCTGGACTACAGGACAGGGAATGCTCAGCAGAAGAGCAAGATGAAAGAAAGTTTGGCTATTAAAAGGAACTCTGAGCATTGCTGTTGATGTGTGTCCTTGATAAAAATCCCTAGTGCTGTTCATCCTTCCAGTAACAGCTGCAGGCATGTAATTTCTCCTCTTTCTGTATTACTGAACCATCTGTCTGTCTGCTTCTTTTGGTTATGCATTTTCTGCAGTAAGGAGTGGTTTTGTCTATCTATTTTGTTTGTTTCAGCAAATGCTAGAAGTGTGCATGCATGAGAGAGCAATCTGTGTGTTATTTTACCTTGCATGAGCACAGAATGGCACACACAGGAAGTTACTGCTGGGATGAATTGCTGTTCTCTGTGCACTGCTTTACTTCGGTTTATGGTCAATGCTGTCAGCATGTGGCAGTCATGTTTACAAAGCACCGCTGAGTCAAATATCCTAGCTGGATATTTTAAAATGTTGGATACCTTCATAGCCACAGGTATTGGGAGCTGTAATTGCTGAGATAAGAGTGCTGCGGTTTGTGGAGCAGAGAATTTGATCCTCCCTTCCAAGTACAGGGCTGCCTGTCTCGGCTAGGCACGCTGTCTGCCCGTGTCAAGGGGAGTCCCAACCCACTGCTGCGTATAAATCCTAGCGAAGTAGCTGGGATCCTCTGGCACAGCAGGTCTAATCCAAAGCCAAGTTCTTCTCAGTTAACACTCTTCTCTTTTCTCCATCTTTTAGCATCAAGATGGTGCTGATGTGGACCAGTGGGGACACGTTCAAGACTGTTTACTTCATCCTGAATCAGGCCCCTTTCCAGTTCTCCATCTGTGGACTCCTGCAGGTTTTTGTGGACATTGCTATCCTGTTGCAGGTTTACTTGTACAGCCACTACCCTCAGAAGCCCGTGTCCCACACTGCACATCCAGCCAGCACCAAGGCCCTGTGAGGAACTTGGCTGGACAGGTTGCAAGTCAGCAGAGTCAGCCATGGCATCTTCTTCCACTTGTAAATACTCCTGTGTTGCCGAGTTGAAAGCAGAAATGAGAACAAGGGTGGAAAATATGGCTGCACTTCCAGCTCGGGAGGTTCTGTGTTAAATAGCTTGCTCGCTCTGTTTTCTGACTTAGCTGTACAGAACTGTTTCTTGGTGGGGGGAGGGGCACTTTAATTTTGCATACGTACCTATGAGCCTTATCAATTCACAAATGTTTGTATATTTAATCACAAGGGCTGGATGGTTTGTGGTTTTAATGCTATTTAAAAATGTTGCACCACAGAAATTACAGGATATTTTGTCTGAAACTTCTACGTATTTATATATAATATAAAGTCTGTATATTGGTGGGAAGTTTGTGGCATATACTAGCATTCAGTATTTCCACGATGGAGGAAGAAGTATTGAAGAGCAATCCAGGAGCTTTCTCTTCTCTCTTTAAGGGTGTCTGGTGAGCAGAGAAGGTGGGGGTGGGAGGCCCTGCAAAGAGGTGAGCAGCCAGAAATGAGCTGATCACAGAGGGTGTAAAGCTAAAGAGTGAGCAGGTGTTCACCCTCCCTGCAGGAGGACACATGGAGGAGATGATGGAGGGGGTCTGATGGTGCTGGAGCCATGTCTAGAGCTGGCACAGCCAGTCAAGCATCCAGGCAAAAGGAGGAGCTGGCAGGAGACTGCAGGGAACTTAGGTAGTCGTGCTTTGAAACCATGGAGTGTGGGAATAGCCTGCCCTGCACTTGGGGGGCAGCCCCTGCAGCTGTGCACAGGACAGAGCTGGCCTGTGGGGTGTCTTTCCCAATCCAAGGGGCCAGCAGATGGCTGTTGCCAGTATTGCCAAGCAACTATTGCTAGATGGTGACTGAGCCACAAAGACAGAAGCAGGTCCACTTTCATTGGCTTAGAAATTAAAAAGTTTGAGACAAAGAAAAAGCTGTATCCCCTGGAGTAGGACCAGCATCTGACAGCTTGATTTGTTGAGGCTGAGATTTGTGTTCATGTTGTTCAATGCCAGACAAGAACCAGGTTATGTTTTGGGGTGTTTCCTGCATTGGCCCAACAAGGAAGGAGTCCATGTTTTCCTTTTACTGTTGTGAACTTTTAGGCTCTTAAAGAAGAGATTCTACTCTTTTAGAAGAATCAGCAGCCTGTACTTAGAGGGACTGAGAAAGCCAAAAGAGCAGAGTCTATGTAGATGCTGTCTCTAAAGGCCGTTTGCCAGCATAGGTCACCGTGCTCTGTCCGTGACGTGCAGCTGCTGGTGCTGCGGACCCGTGGGGGCTGTGACCAGGCCCCTGGGCTCCTGTTGTGACACTGCTGTCATGAAACTGCCCCGGGTGATGTGAGGAGGCCGTAGCAAGGCCCTTGGTCCAGAACAGCTATGCCTGTGCTGCTTCCTTCATGAGGCTTCCTCCCTCTGCTGGGTGAGTCTCATCTGACCACAGGCAACGCGTTGGACAAATTCTTCAGAATCATTTTTTCTCTAAGAACAGCACAAGAGCTTATGTTTTCTTACCAGTGGCAGCAAGTCTGAGGTTTGACAACTTCAGTGTGTAAGTCAGATACTTCCCCTACTGTGCTTTCTTTGGGAACCTCACGATTTGGGTCTGGACTGTCTTCATTGGTGGCAAACTGTCCAGTGGAGGGGAATCACACTGTGCCCAGGCACTGACTCCATGCTCTTTGTTCAATACCATACTCTTCTAGGCCTGAAGTGACCTTACAAAGACAATGTACTCAGCATGGCAGACTATGAATGTTTTGTTCCTCTCTTTTCTCCAGTGTTCTGGTTGTGTTACAGGAACATCTGGGCTTTTGTCTTTTTTAATAGAAAACTTAACAACTGGCTTCTCCGGTATGCTGCTTTAATGAGGATTGTATTTCTACTGTTTGAAAACAAACACTTTCTTGTGCGTTTTAAGGGTCTGAAGGGTTTTTTTAATAACTTGTAATGGTAAGACTTTTGTATTTGGTGGTCTTTTTCTAATATTCTGCAAAACGGGGATGTAAGAAATTAATGGTTTGTAAGAAGCATACTTCTGTATGTTATAGCTTCATCTGGGAGTGCACACTTTTTGGCCACCTCTTTGGCTTTGAACTACAGATATTACTGAGGGTAAAACAATTTCTGTTTTTCCATTTGGGATTCTTCCTTGTGCGGATTCTTGAGTCTCTTGTCAGTACCCAAACCAGCAAGCTCTGCAGACCAGTCTCATTTACACTAGAGCAGCAAATGCTGGAAGAGAAGCCAGTGAAACCATGTCCAAGTCATCTTCTGTATGTGGCATTTAGCAAGTAGGACTCTTGGCCAGGAACTCTGTAACTTCTTGCAAGGTACTTTAGGGACAAAGTGTTACAGAACTTTTCTTTTGTTCTCTGCTTGTCAGGAAGTATCTGTTTCAATGATCACCTCAGAGGATAAGAAATCAATTACTTTAAATACATCTCTTTGAATGTATGGCACATTTCATGGACTTTATTTTTTCTGTCAGTTGCAATGTTTTTTTAAATAAAAATTACCAATTATATATAACTTGCCGTGTTGCTTTGTTTTGTTCAGGTACAAAATGTGTGCTTCTTAGCTCTTACTATAATTCATCTTGTCAGGAGCATTGTTGATAGGAATAACTAGTGTGCTTTTTCCTTCTGATGAGTGGGTAAGCACAAGGCATAAACTGTCCTGAAGTCATGATGCACAGCAGGGATTCTGAATTTCTGTCCCCTGCTCTTCCATACGTACTAGGGTAAACTTAACCCTCAGGACCACATAACTTGTTTGTGTTTGCAATGCTCACAGTAAAAACCAAATTACTAACAGATTATTACATAGCTTTTAAAGAACCCTGTGTCATGCAAACTGCAGAATGAGGCTGAAGATGGGACGGAGATGGGGGATGTGCTCCTGGCAGCCTCTGCGGAGAAGATGAGGACACTGTGTCTGTCATCTCATGGCCAACTGCTGCCCCAAGAGAAGTCTTGGCCACCCTCCCTGTTTATTCTGGATGGGAAAACAAGCCAAGACTGTCAGGAGTGGCCTTGCAGCTGCTGTGCATCTCCTGGATCCTGCCAGGCTGCTGATCCAGGATGCTGGGCTGCTCTGGCATGGGGAGGTGGTTTGCTGTTGCTGTGTGCAATGGCTGCAGGAGCTGGAGAAGGGGAGATGGGGAGGAGAGAGGGCTGGAGGCACAGGAGAGGGTTGGGAAGGGTGGGAGGAGAGATATGAGGGAGACTGAGCTTGCTCAAGTAAGGGGCTGAAGGGAGATATTCCTGAAGGGAAGGGAAAGAAGGAAAACCAAAATCTGAAGGGTAAAAGTAGGTAAATCAGCAAAGTGGGGAGAAAAGGAGGAGGAATGTGAGGGTGGGGAGTTAAACCCTGCCTGCTCTGTTGCAGTCTGCTGGCAGTGGAGACCCAAGCAGTTCTCACAGCAGCTGAGCCTGCTCAGCACTTGCAGTGCTGCACCTTCTCTCCCAGATAGTGCTGGTGTTACTGGCTGCTGCTTTGGTATTCACTGTGGGGAAGCCAGTGGTGGGGCTGGCCCTAAAGGAAACAGTGGGGAACCCCATCTCTGGGTGCTGCAGCAGCCGAGCCCATGTCCTGCTGGCTAGTGAAGTGCTGCCCCAGGCTTCCCTCAGGGCAAATCTCTCCCTCTGCTGTGCATGGCAGGCAGTGGTCTACACTGTGGCTCCATGGACGGAGAAATGTCATGGTTAGATGTTTGAGATGCATGCAGTTAGGTGCGATTAAAAACATTCTAAGACGTAAAATAAAGCTCACATTCGGTACTGGGTATTAAAGCAAAAGTTGGCCCACAGGTTCTGTTTGTTAAATCTGATTGTGATCCTTATCTTAGGCTTGAGAGCCAAGCAGGCTTCAGGGACCTGACTGACAACTGTAGCTTTGCTGGAGGCTTTCTGTAAGAAAGAAAACATCAATATGTAAGTCAACAGTGCACCAATAAATAAACACTGCCTGGGTATCTGTGCCAACGGCAGTAAATAAGAGATGGGGACTAGAACACAGTGTGAGGTTCACCCTGGAGCAGGGGCAGGTCTTCCTGTAAACAGCCTTGTAAAGCAGCCAGTCCCAAGTGGATGTCATTATCTAGAAATGCACTGACAGCAAACAGCATTTCAGACCCCCATTCTGCCCTTCTGTGTCTGTCTTGCTTGCATTTGGCTCTGGTAGGTGCTGGCTGGGAGACTAAGGGGCTTTGCTCAGCCTCAGATGGGCCAGCAGAACCATGCTGGATTTCTCTATCTTGTCAGCCCTTCCATGCGCCTCTGTCCTCTTCCTTGCCAAGGCTTCATAGTCCTCTAAGGCTCTGGCTTGTAGGTGCCAAGGGGAAGGCTGAGGATGCTTTGCCCCTGAAGCATTTGCTGTGAGGCTGCCATAGCCTGTGCCTGTTCTGGCCTCAGCAGTGTGGGACAGCAGCCTCTGTCTGGCTTACAGTTGAGGAGATGACACCAGTGTCACATTTTTCTTACCACTACTGCTTTTTCTTAACGGAGGCTGCTGTGAGGTAGGAGGTGGCTGTGCACATGCGCTGTGTGACTTTGTGCCATTCCCTTTAACTCTGTCCCTTTTCCAGGTAAGACAACCTTAATTCTCCTGAGTTATGGTTTTCATGACTATTGTTGCCAGCTGCCAGAATTTGTAGGTCCAGGTCCATGCATGCTGCCAGCAAGGTGGACATGTAGAAGAGGTGGCTTTGCGCACATGTTTCAAGTCTTTGTCCCATATGAGAGAGAAATCTTTTTCCATTTTTTTTTTCCTTGAGGCAAAACTAGTGTGCTACAATCGTGAAGCACTAAGTTGTTCAAAGAAACAGGTCTAACTACCTGCTGGCACTGGTGTGCCTAGAGACAGCAGTGTGGCATTTATTATAGTGAGAGATGAATGGCGTTGAAATTATCTGAGTGCTGTGGCAAAGAAAACCCACCACCATACACAACAAAACCAACATTCTCCAGCAGCTGATCAAAAGTAATAAGCATCACCCATAACAACAGCTGCCCTGGGTGAAATTCATTCTCCTCTGAGTGTCTTTTATGTCTGGCAATGTGTGCATCACAACTTTATACAGCTTCTAAAAATAATTTGTTTAAAAGGTTCCTGGTTTATATTTGCTTCCTCATCTGTCATCCCAATAGATGAAATGAAACTTTATTAAAAGCCAGGCTTTGACTAGGAGACATAATGAGTGGGTTTTGTCACTTTATTAAAACTCTGTGCGTGCTGGAATTAATTATGTGCCTTTTGAAAAATACAAAGAACTCACTGTTGTAGGACAATAGCAACTTGATGGAGAACAGTAATAATCTGGTGTATGTCATCAGTCTGTTTTTCTACACAGCTGCTGAGCTGCAGTTTGATGTCCCAGTGCTGGTGTTTTTCATGCCACAGAGCCAAAAGCTGCATTGATTCATGGTTATTTGCTAGCACTGCAAGTGTGAAACTCTTCATTCTGCAAGGATGTCTACTCCAATGTGGCTTTTCTAGTAGTAAGGTATGGGTGCTTGCAGTTTGTGGGCCTCACCACCCTGAGGAGATGCATTCTGCACCCTCCATGCACACTAGCCATGGTCACTTCTCACATTGGAGATGGAGCATGAAACACACTTGGTGTGCATGAACCAAATCACCATGAGGATTTGAACTTGTGAGTCCACCTAGTGAGTCTGACGGGTGCCTCCTTAAGACAGAGCACCTGAATGCGACCAGAAGAGGCAGTGCTGTCCCTCAGCAGCACCCCACACTGTCCCCCTGCCACTGCTCCCTTTGCTGGTTTGCAGTCAGCCGGCTGCAAAGCTGTATCCCTGATGTCAGACCTTAATAACCCTTAATGAAAGAAATGTCTGCATCAAGAATAAAAAACCAATAAAAGTCTTTCATGAGTCACAGGAACCCAGTGCTGGCTTTGCTTTGCCAGGAGTCTGAGTCAGCCCACGCATCAGCCACCAGCCCTTGGCCCTCCTCTCCGGCACAAGGAGCGGATGTGTTCCCAGTGCTGCTGGACTGTGAAGGATGGGCAGAGCCCTGGCGTGGGCACCTGTGTTTGGTGTGCCTGCAGTTCAGTACAGCTGGGGCTTTGCTGACCATGGTGCATCCTGCAGGGTAGGGGGGCTCAGTTTTGCTGCCTCCATCTCTTGCAGTCTCAGCAGCAAGTAACACGTGTCACTTCAGCAGGGTGAAACACCACCTCCCCCCACACCCAAATCATCAGACACAAACAGTCAGCAACAAAGTTTTCAATTTTTATTAAAATAAAGTGTAACCTTTCCATTTCCCTTGCTTCATTCCTATAAGGAATGGCTTAATATGAGAGTTTGCTAATGTGAGGATTGGTTTTACGACATATGCTGAGGCAAAAAAGCCCAAACAACAGACCAAAACAAATCCCATCTTCAACATATCAGGTTTTGTTCCCTTTCTGGCAGGAGGAGAATATGGAGGGTGACACTGCATGGCTTCAGTACAAATAGGGGTGTAGGTACAAGAGACTGTTCGATTCCATCTCCCTCCATTCCCTGATCACATCCCAGCTGTAGGAGCATTGAAAGACCCACAGAGCATCCTGACTTGGACCAGCTACACAGCTCCTCCAGGGTAGGGGCTGGAAAGCTCATGCATGGGGCTGGCATCAATAAGCAAAATGCAGATGCCACCATATGATTCATTTTCCCTTTAAATTTACTTAAATCCTTTGAGAATCAGGAAGAAGGGCCAGCCAGAACACTTGTTCTAATGACAGGATTGTCTTTTTATTAGCAAGAGGGCAAAACCCAAAGGCTACTCCTAACACAGAGCACAGCTGCTGCACTGCAGCTCGGGCCAGAGCCCACTGAAGGTGTCTCGCTGGCTTCACTGGGTTTGGACTACTCCTCTTCTCCTGTTTGCACACGACTGCACTCAGCGCAGCCACCACCACTGAGGAAGACTATGCAGAGCTGGGAGTCACTGCTAGTTTAACATCACCCTCCCCTTCTTGGGCTACATGTAGTTCAGACTGGTTCAGCTGCCCATTAAAACACATTTCTTCATACATGAGAGATGGAAATAGTTAACAGAAAGTGGAGAAACATCATCATTTGTAATGGTATTTGTTATATTCAACTGTTAGCAAAGGAAAAAAACCAAGTTAATATTCAGTACCACAGTCAGAAAGATTTTTTTGTACGTATATTTCTGTCATGGGGCTAAGATACAAAGCTTAGGATGGTAAATATGCATCTCTACTAAATAATGCAAACTGCTCACACACAATTCAGGCTGCGCTGCCTCATCTGTAGAAGACAGAACCAAGCCCCTGGTAAAGCTGAAGGGATGCTTCTGCCCTTCTCTTGCCCTCTCCCCTTGGCTTGTGTGAGGTTTGTGTTCCTCGCTGGGGCTGCCAAAACAAACGTGCTGTGGGGTGTCACAGCACGGGGAGCCCCTTGCCCAGCCCCTCGCACAGGCAGTGCCACCAAGCAGGGCAGGGGGGAGGTGGCACGCTGGTTGCTCTGCCATGTGGCACCTGGCACGGGCTGTGCTTCACATTACATTCTGCTGGCCGGCTACGTTCAATGGCTGCTCCTTGGGCGTACCCAAAAATACTTGCTCAATAGAAAAGAAAAGCCCTAAGAAAAGCAATGGAGCAGAGCTGTACTTGGTAGAATTTCTGGGGTACTTTTAAGAGGTCCCTTAAGATCAGAAGTTGGTCTTTAGAGAAACCTCGTGTGTCTGCCCCTCATTTATGCAGTTCATGGGGTTCCTCTTGCAGAACTGACCTCCCTTGTCCACTGCTCCTTGTGCTGCCAACATATGTCCTCAGCTGTTCAGGGTCAAGAACTTCTCTTGGCTTACTGGTCCCCCAAAGGCAGACCCTCCTGCCCACCAGCACTTGGTGGGAATGTGGCACTGAGCCTCCTTGTACTGTCACCACCTGGGAGCTCAGCATTCTCTTGCCGCTGGCGCACCTGCCTGCTGGCTACTCGCTGCTGCTGCTCCTTCAGCTCACTGTAGGAACGGGAAAAGGTATGAAAGATGGACGTGACCGGGAAAGCCATCAGCAAAATCCCACTCAAGATACTGCTCAGGGCTACCACCTGTCCGGGGATGCTACGAGGCACCATGTCCCCGTAGCCAACAGTTGTCATGGAGATCACAGCCCACCAGTAACTGGAGGGGACGCTGGTGAACTCCTGCTTGGCTCCCAGTTCGCTCTCAGCCAAGTACACCAGCGGCGAGAAGAGGGCCATGGCGACGCAGAGGAAGAGCAGGAGCAGCCCGAACTCGCGGGTGCAGCGGCGCACGGTGAGCCCCAGCGTCTGCAGCCCCAGCGAGTGCCGCGCCAGCCGCATCACGTACAGGATGCGCAGCGCCCGCAGGAAGCGCAGCACCAGCCCCACTCGCTCCAGGTACTTGTTCCCAGCTCCCCCGCCAGGCTTGCTGCTGTTTTTTGTGGAAACCACATCCACGATGAGAGAGATGTAGAAAGGCAGAATGGCCAGGATGTCAATGATGTTGAGCGGGGTTTTCAGGAAAGCACACTTGTTTTCTGCCTGGATGGATCGCAGCAGGAACTCAAAGGAAAACCACGCCACGCACACCGTCTCCAGCACAAAGATGTCATAGCACTTTTGTGAGCATTCACCCTGGGGAGAAAAGAGGAGCGGGAAACACATAAAAGGGGGAAGAAAAAGATTTAGCCAGGGCATGAAACAAAGAAATAGAGAGTGTCACTTCTTAAGTAAAAACACCACATGAAATTGGTATGAATTGCGATATACTGAAGTAAAATCATGGCTGCTGAGAGGTATTAAAACCAGAGGCTACATGTTTGGCTCCAGGACAGGCTATATGTTTGCCTACGGGACAAGTCAACAGTGCTTTGGAGTGTCCCAAAGCTGCCAAGAACTTGGTGTGATCTTATCAGCTGTTGGCCAGAGAGGCTACTGCTAAAAGGCCAGGGGCTCACACTTCATTTCTAACCAAGACTTTAACACCTTTTAAAAAGGATTAATACAGGATTCATGGATTGTAAGAAATGTGTGATCCTTCCCTTCCTTCCTGATCAATAATAAATTGCTTACTAATGGCTCATAAACACCTACAGCATTTTAAGTTATATGCTTGGAGTTATCTATAATCTATTATTCACTAAATACAGTACGTATTTTATATTCCAGTGAACATTTATTAACACTCTACCCCTACAGTCAAAAGCTTATATAAAAGTACTGAGAAATGTAGGCATTTCTAAAAGAAAAAATACCACAGGACGGAGTGGGGTATGGAGAGGTAAGTGTTTTTAGTTACCTCACCTGTAACAACTAGTGACCACAATGCCTTCCCCAAGCTTTCTGAGGCACTGGAAGCAGTGCTCTTCTCTGCAGGCTCACTTGGTAGCAAATAAAGAGAGCTCTGGCTCTTTCATTACGATGCTTGTGAACAAGTCAGCCTCAGTGCACTGGAAAGGCAATAAACAATAATGCTGGTGATGGCCACTCTTCAGTTGTTAATGCTGTGGCGATTCTGTGCTACAGCACTGTTGGTACCTCCAGCTGAATAATAAACAACTTCTCTAAATAAACAGATTTTGATGTGGACAATTATAGGGCTGGTGCTGTTTCTTCTGTAAATGCTCATATAAAAGTGTGAGTGCTCTGGGGGCTTTGTGTGGAAGGCAAGTGTATATTTATTTAAAGGAAGTGTCCATTCATTGTGTGCCGGTTTGAACAGTTTGTGAAAACTCTTCTAAGGAGTCCATCCATGCTAGTGGGGTGTGTGACTCCCACTGGTTGCAACACGTATTAGGTCCCAATGCCCAACCTTGTCTTACTTGCCTATGCCAAATTATAGCAATAAAACATCAGCTGAGAATGACAGCGAGGCTGTGTCAAGCTGGTCCCCATTTCACCACTGGAGAAGCTGAGAACCTGGCACATCGATTAACAGCTCTGCCCCCATACTCAGCCACAGGAGTCTTTTGCTCCAGAGAGCCAAGGAAATTTTTACTGCACAGCACCACATCCTAACTTCATCCCTCTCGAAGTGTGTATGCACAGGCTTTTTCCCTGTTGGGAAAGAAAGCAGCAAAAGACTGATGAGGCCTTTTTCCTCTTCGCTAACTGCAGCCTTCCCCAAAATGTTGTGGAGGGACTGGATACGTTTCAAGGGCTGTTGCACTGCCAGCAGTGAGAGCAGTGTCATCACACTGAATACAAAGCCTTGGGTTAGTTACCTCAGTATGTTAACCAGAATGCTGAGGCACCCTGCACCTCTTACACTTAGGAAGAGATTGAGACAATAACTAAAGAGATGTCAACAGGAAAAGCAGACGTGAAAAGGAATTTATGGTCCTTGTAGTAACCACAATAAAAAGTTGTCATGCCTTGTGTTTATGGATTTTTGTTATGTATTCCACTTTCAATTGGCATATGATGTACCTCCCACTGTTTCCCAGGGGGTCATGCTGATATGGAGAGAAAAATTACTTATCCCATTGAAATTACTGTCAAGATTTTAGGCATTTTGCAGGGAGGAATGATAATCTTGTTTTACCAGTATAGTACCTCAGATAGCCTGTCTTTACATTCCTAATTTTGATATGTGTGAACACTAGAAGGAGCTTAATTTATATCTGCCTCACCAAACTAATTTGGTCATAAGTAAGTATTTTTGTCACAATCATAATACATAGGATATAAGATTTTGTTTCTAGGAGCTTTCCTCCTATCACAGCATAATTAAGCTGTTGGGCTCTCCTATCAAATACAGAATCAAGATGCTTTCACACCACAGCACAAATCTGGCTCTGTGAGCCAAAGCTCACAAAGTCAGTGGAAGGACTCTGTCTGTACCACTGTAACTTCTCTCCTTATGACCCAGAAACCAGCCAACAGACCAGTATTGTCCCAGAGCTCTGCTGCCTGGGAATCTCTCATCAGGATATGCTTGATCTCACACCTAAGGGCCATCCATGGCTGAAGGTGATTTGCAGCTCTTCATCCTATCCTTGCAGGTGCTCAAAAGGATCAGTTTGAGGTGTTAGGATGACAACCCAGAGAAAAATAGCTATGGCTTGAGCAAACCAACAGCAATGACAGGATAAATACCCAAATGTGAAAATTTGCTTTCACTGACAGGTGCACCATTACTTGGACCACCATCTGTGGAAACTCATGTATATCTTGCCTCAAGAGCCCTATCTGGCAGGAAGTGTTCGGGATTCTGATGTACATGTATAGATTTTTCGTGCCACTGAAAGTTTTAGGAAACTCAGTGAAGCCTATGGAGAATTTAGCCTTAAAATAAACCTACAAATTCGCTAAGGTGATTAATAGCTAATCTGGCACCTAATTCCCCCAGCACTTTCTATTAGCTGCATATGGAGAGGAGACTCTCCAAAGTGCTTTTGTGTGTGAGTTTTGGTGTAGGAGAAAACAGGAGAGAAGACTGTTCCTCACTAATGGGCTACCAGTGAAGATGGCTTTCAGAAGACTCTGTCTCTCCCACACTCTGACACGTTTATCCTGTATAGGTTCACAGACGTAAAGCACTGCTATTTCTGTCTTCAATCTTCCTGCAGAACTACATCCCAAACACAAGCGCGGGAGAAGCCTGGCAACCTTTGTTCAGCCAATCTCAAGAAGCTTGGTGGCATCTGGAGCTTGGATAATCCAATAATGCAGAACCAAGCTGCATCTTTGCCCATCAAGATAATGAGGAGCTGAAATTTCCTCCATCCAGAGTCAATGCTGGGCCCTGGCTTTTTTCCACTCTTCCCACTCTCCACAGCTGACAACTAATGTGAAAGTCGAAATGTTTACCTTCAGCAGAGTGGAGTGAAAATGCTCTGCTACACAGAGTTCACTTTGATGGGATGCAACAACCCCCCCTTCCAGCTAATGCATAATTATCTCCAGCAAAGTGCTGGTCTTGCTCTGTATCCTTATTAACCTATCACAATCTGACCAAGCCAGGCTCTGTCCAAAGGCTGTCCTGAGAATAAGAGGGTCTCAACAGGCTTTTAAAAAACAGATCTGTGTTATCAACCAACCTGCCAGAGGTCTCTTTTTTTCACTAATTAAATGTCTTCCTGTCCCTTGGACTATGTTTCAGTATCATCTAGGTGTGACCTATTATTATCCTCACATGATAGCAAAAACAGCAACAGCAAAAATGTATTTCATGCTCTTTGTTCTTTGTTTCTTTCAGCTGCAGCTGCTTTTCCTTGCAGGTTTTTTTCCTGCTTGAATACAGCATTGGTTAAGAAAAAAAAAAGGCACATTTTTGCTTTCTAAAACTTCTAAATATGTGTTCCAGTCCAACTGGATGCTGTAACTCTGCTTAGGCTTTTGAGGTTTTTGCGTTCAAGTAAAACAAAGCAAAAATTCTCAGAAAGGCACACACACAGATGGAAAAAAAACCTCCCAGGAATTAATCAGCCATTGAAACACAAGAAAAACAAGTCCTAACAGAATAGGGCATCCTGCCCAAAATAGGTCTTCATCAAATCTGTATGTTCTCAAAGAAGATTGAGCTATACCAACTTGTGGCCATAAACACATCCATTAACAACTACACCCTGCTTTTTACTTTTTATAAGCAAAACAGCTCTCCCTCATACCAACAAACCAAATTTCTTCACCCTGTAATCTAATGGATACATTTTTATCACTACTTTTCCATATTTAGATTGATGCAATTGATTCCACGGGAGAACAGTTGTTCTTTACAATGTGTGTACATTTATTTGTGTACATTTGTTTCTTTCAAACAGTGAGTAGGGGTTTTTTTCCTTCAGAAATTACTTGAGTATGGGAAAATACCTGCAGTTGCACAGGATTTGGGGGCTATATACTAATGTCAACACAGGGCACAAGGAAAGAAAGTAAGAAAGGCTTCAGTGAGTAATTCTGCGCAGTCAAATTAAAGTGAGTCTCCTTCATTAGGACCTATAGAAATTTGCTGTCAAAAAGCCAACCACAGCATCTCTCTTCTGGAGAAATGTTTTCTTTGCCAGAAGTTCCTTTGGCAAAAGGAAAATTACAAAACGAAAAAACGGTGTCACTGGAGTTCAAATCCATCTGTATACATTGTTCTGTATGGCCTGTCTAAAAGTTGCAGACGTCTTTCAGAAACATTTTGGTTTGGCTTGCAGGGTCCATTTCACTTGTACCTCCCCGTACTGAACCTCAGAAAAATTCTCCACTGTGTGTTGTGTTACTTCTTGGCCCTGCCTTTGTCCTCTGGTCTCCTGACAAGAAATTGTGATTCTTCCTTAGCTTCTTGCAGGCTTTGACGCCATCTTCTAATCCCTCTGCATTAGAAGATGTCAAAAGCCAGATCACCTCTAACTGCCCCAGTTCTTGTGTTGCTTTCCATGCACTTTTTGTCAGGTCAGCAGCTCCACAGCACTTGCAAGGAAGAAGTTTCAATGCTGCCCACTTTGACCCTGTAGTGAGATATCCCTTGCTGCCAAATCTATATGTTATGAAAAAAAGAAACCCCAACATGAGAGATATTGCATACAAAAGCACTTACATAAGCTTGAAAATCATGACATTTCTAAAATGATGTTTCTGTTCACGTCCACTTGCCCCTTGTTACTTGCGCCTTTCGGGTCACACATTTCAAGTGTTTCTCTGCGCACATCAGATCAAACTCTTTTTTAGTAACAATGTGGAACTTGAAATTCTGATGCAACTGAGATCTCAGCATCAGAGATCCATGTTAAGAGACCTGCAGACAAAGTCCCTGAGGCTGCTGACAAGTCTGCCTGCAGTCCCCAGTCCAGAGGCTTAGGGTGTTCCTCTTGGATTTGGGTGGGAGGCTGAGCTGCCTGTTTCAATGAACATCTGTAGGGTGACTCAGAGGACAGACACTCCTCCACTACCAGTTATTCACCAGCCCAACACTTGGAGCCTTTGCTGGGCTTCGGAGAGACCCAGCTCCTACTCCTATGAGAGCAGGCTGGAAGCTTGCACCTGGCTCTGTCCCATTGTGTGGGAGCGCCTGGAACACTGGGTGCTGGGTCATTTGCCCTCTCGTCATTGTAAAATGAAGAAGCCTTTCCTGAGAAAAATTCCAGCAAAAGAGCAACATTCCCAGAAACATGCCTCACCAACGAAACCCAAAGATATTGCTCATGCTGGCACCTTCTGATGAAAGGCAATTTTCTGATGAAAAGTGATTTTCTGGTGAAAGCATCCAGATAATTTTCGCAGCAGGGATGAGTGCACGACTCCTGCGATGTGACCTACCTTGGAAGGGCAGCATCCCACCCTGCCCTGGGGCACAGGCACGCTCCCCTCGCTCAGACCTCCCACAGACACGGTGATTGTAACTCAGTGCCTCTGCCATTAACGCCGGGGTCAGGCTGAACTTGCAGTCAGCCTGCTCCGAATATTTCCTTGCGCTCCCGAACAAAGATGATTCAGACAACTGCACAGCCTGTCCTCAAAGCTGGCTGGCTGTGAAGTCAAAGTAACAGTTTCTGTTTTTAAAGTCATCGAAGGGCCATGAAAGAGTCCTCTGCTTCTTGCTATCCACACTTTGATCTGTAACTTGAGTTTAGTTCGTGCTTCATCTTCAGCCCAGCTGCCAGCAAAGGTGACCCGTGCCTTCCGAGGGGAGGCTGTTGCTAACTTTGTGCAGCCCCGCTATGGACACAAGACAGCTCTTGTACAACTTTGTACTGTCTTTGTTGAGGAGAAAGGGCAAAGAGGTGGGCAGGAGCTACACCTGCTTACCTTTCCGGATTTCCCTTGATCCTGAGACAGCACAGCCCTAAATCACCACTTCTCAAACCCCTCAGCCTGCCATTTTTATCCTACCAGTAAAGCTGCAAATAAACATGGAACACCAACAAACAAGGGAGATGCCAGAAGACTATGGCAACATCTAGAAGGTAACTGAGGGGCGTGCTAAAATACCCAGCCAGAGCCTAATCAGCTTGTGGAATTGCAAGCTGCACTATTGACTTGCAGTCATGCAGCCAAGGGGTTACTGAGATACCTGCATGTGCCTTTCACTTGTCTCAAATTGCTCCTCTGACCTGTAACTTTGAAGCCAGATGGCTGTTCTCGTGGAAAGCTCGGAAAAGTGTCTGGGAGTCAATGAGGGAAAAGACCACATGAGGACTTTACCTATGACTACCCCTGCAGACTAAAGAGACAGGAGACAGGAGGCACTCCTGATCCAGGAGGCTGCAGAGGGAACCAGCTGTGTGTCCTTGAGTTACTCTGCCCAATCCACAAGCAGCTGCTGCTTTGGGCCATCTCAGCCCCAAACTGTACAACCAAAATTAGACACTGTAAGTAGGCCTCGGGTTCCTAAGCCATAAATACTGAGCTTTGAGACCTGTTCAACTGACAGCTTTTCCCTGGAAATGCTACGAACGTCTTAACAGCTGACTGCATGGATTTGGCATATGCATCTGAATTGTGGAGAAAGACACAGACACAAGGGATTCAATCACCTACCTACCAGGCAAGACTGTTACTGCGATCCTAAGGCTTTCTTCCATTTCCCTGCCTCCTTCACGTACTGTCCCTAACACATGCAGATATATTCTTCGGTCCACTATCCTGCCTCTTTTTGCCGCAGTAGAGTTGTGGGGAAGAATGGAAAGCATGTGAGTAGTACTACAGATGCACAAAATGCTATCTCATTAATACCTTCTTCTGGACTAGCCCTCCTCATGCCTGCACCTGTTTTTAGCACACATTTCTCCATAAGCAACAGTATTTGTAAGAGGGAAAAAAATGCGATCTGGCTCTGCTTTATGGAAAGCAACCAAAACCTAAAATCAGCAAGAAGCAGGGAACACAGAAAGACTAAAACAGACCATAAAATACCTATGAAACAGAACACCATCAACTTGCCTGACTTTCAGATGCCTATCAGGAACAGCACAGCACCTCATCCAGAGAGGCTGGGGGAGGTGTCAAGACATCCAATGTCTGAAAGCTCCTCAGACTCTGTGACCATGGCTGGGAGCAGCTTGAGGAAACAGTTCGAGCTCCAGCAGCCAGCTGCTCCTATCTCCCACTCTGATCACACCACACCCAGGAGTGAGGGGCTATACTGTAACATAAGGAGGAGCGATATACCCTGGGTAACATTTTCCGCAGACGTGGTCCAGGAGTGTCTGGGAAGGGCAACACCATCAGCTGAATAACTGCAGTCAGCAGGAGAGGTAGGAGGGTGAAGGGAAGAGACCTTCCATGCTCAGTCTGTACTGGCTGTGTGCAAAGGGAACCCGTCGCTAATTGACAGGACAGTGTTGGCCAGAGAAGAAATAGCTACACCAGCTTTCAGAACCTGGACTCTAGAAGACACATGAGGTTCCAAAAAAGACCCTCTGCAAGAACAGGCAAGACCAGAGAGCTTTTAAGATGAAACTTAAAAAGGTTGGTGGTGTGATGTAGTTCCCATGAGAACAGGGGTCTGTGCTCACCTCAGAGGACCCCTCCGAGTTCTACCTGCCCATAAGGTTCAGCTGGCAAAGGAAATGATCTCCTGGTGCTGCTGGATTTGGCTCTCGGGGTCTGAGATCCCCACCTGACTGGTCCACAGCTTTTGTCTGTGCATGAGTGTAAGACATAACCAGGCTATTACTAATATTTAGAGAATTACAACCTATATGTACAGGAATAGATTTACTGCCATTTGCTTGAACAAATATTCTAAATTAAACTACTACTTTGGTACCTGGGGTCTGCTTTGTCAATTTTACAACCACTCAGTGCCATTGGGAAATTGTCTGAAGACAAATAGCTACACAGGAAGACACAGGTCCAGGAGACCAAGGTATTGTGTTTGAAACTCATCAACTCCCATGGCATTTGAGGCAGGATTTCACAGACCACAGCCCATCTGGCTTGCTTGTCTTTGCCCTGCAGCTGACCCCTCTGTGGGAAACACCCGTGGGTGTCACAGGGGTCCAGGTGTGCCCACGATTCCTGCACAGCCTGCTGTGCTTGGACCAGGCACAACCTGCCCAGCCTGGCCTCAGGGACAGCTCAGCACAGAGGATTTGTTAATCAGTCACTGCCACCGACAGAGGCAGGAAGGCAGGAAAAAGAATGATGATTTCACCAAGTGAAGGTGTCCTCCAAAGAACAGCTTCAATTTAGAAACACCGATGTTCTTAGTATTTCTGACTAAAATTAACTTGGAATTTTCTATTTCCAGATTTACAGAATGTTTTTCTGGGGTTTGGCCCATTTTTTCACTGAAATTTAAAGTAAAAATCCCCAAGAGAATAATGAAGAACCAGGAGTCTCCTTCCTGACAAGTTGATGCCTTGAAAGGCCACCTAAAACAGAGACTAGACAAGGATAAGGGAATAAAGGTAGGTATTTATTTGAAGGGTCTTCCAAGGTACACCCTGGGGAGCCAGAGGCTACTGCCAAGATGGACCCCAAGATGGACAACAGGTCACGAGTTCTTCACACTTTTATAAGTCTGGTTCATTTGCATATCAGGGTTAATTCTCCAATTAAAGCTTCAGTTAATGATGTAGCTTCCCCAAGCTTGCCCCCTCGCCCCTTTCAGAGGCTTTGGTTTACATTTTGGGCCTAGGACGGTCTGAGTGTCCTTGGAGAGCAGGCCTGGAGAGGCTTTGTTATGTCTACCTAGCACAAGAGAGCAGAAGTTAACAGGCTACAAGAAACTTCAGAGTTACACACTAGGTGGTACAGGATTTGAAAAATATGAAAGTTAAAAGCCTGAGGCATCAAGTGTCCCCCTCTTCCCCTGATCTTATATTAATAGAAAATTTCCTCCTCAGCCCCCTCAATTTTCTAGCTCTGATAGAGGCATCAGAGCCTTGGAAGTTTACAATGCTTTTTTTGAAAAAATCCAGTATCTGTAAATCTAGGAAAATGCTTGATCTTGAGCTTTCACGTGAAGAAGCCCAGTTACATTGCAACTTAGCAAATCTGATTTCTGAAGAATTGTAGTTTCTATCCTAGAGCTCTGAAAACAAGGCAGACTCCATTGTCACTTGGAAAAGCTTGGGCAATGCCACTTGGCACTTGCAGCACACCTGCTCTCCACATTCAGGGCAGGATTGCAGAAATAAAGATGAGGACTATCTCCCTTACACCAAACCAGCATACATCTGCAAAACCAGAGCAGGGCTGAGTTCTCGCCAAGGGCACTTGGGTGCAGTTTGAGCAGTTTCTCCACGGAATGGGAACACCTGCACACCCCTCCAAAAGGACCAGCTCAAGAGAGACAGGGCTGTGTGACAAAGCAGTGGCATTCCCAATGCTTTCACACCTACCCCATACCTGGGAAAAGATGATGTGGTGGCACCTGGTTGTGCTCACAGATACCTGCAGATATACACTCCTAGAACTGTGATCTTCCGAAACCCAGCATCCTCTTTCCATCTTCTCCTCCTCAAGCTTGTCTCACACTAAAAAAGAATCTCAGTCTATTCTCCCTCTCTCTCACTTACTAATTATAGTAAAAGAACAACTGATTCTTAATAGCATTTTAAAGTGTATTTTCCCTCTTATTTACGCCAGTTTCTCCCTTCTTTCAATCAGTTTTTGAAGCTCTTCTCCTCCTGCCTCCCACTCACTGCTAGTTCTGTTTTACTGACCCATATTAATTTTACTGGTTCCTGCAACCCTGTAACCTGCTATAAGATCTGGGGGTGTCTGTTTCTTTTCTTGGAGGAAAGGAGGACAGAGTCAAGCTTACTGTTTTCCTTTTACATTTTTTTCCAAACCTGTATCTCTCCCCCCTCAGTCTTCCTTTATCCTCTTATCTGAGAGCAAGGGAGGGATTTGCATGTGTTGCCTGTGGGAAGATTTGCCTTCCTGCTGGTGCCAGCTCAGGCGCAGCTGGCAGCGAGCTCCCGCAGTGCCCTTGCACTGAAATGCTCTAAGTTGGGATAGATTTTTACGAGGTGGATGTGACCACGGTGAAACCACACACGCTTTCACATCCTCTCTTTCTGCTCAAGGCAACAGTAAAAACAGTGCTCTCTGTTACAGCAGTGCAGCACACAAGAACTTACCTTAAAACACCCAACATTTCTACTGGGTATGAGGGCAACAAGCTGCAGACTGGGAGAAAATCTCTGCAGCATCTGCTCACAGTCAGTCAGTGCAGGGACTTCTCAGGAGAGTGCTGCAATTTCTCTTGTCATCATCTCTACCCCATGTACCAGGTGCCAAGCTCCCAGCACAGCTCAGGATGTATTGGATGTATTGGATGGCTGGGACCTTCACACTATTCTCCATATTTCCTATTTGAATCCTGGCTTCAGGAACTGAGATGGGGCAGAGGGAAAGGGATTGTTTGTGTGTGTGTGACTTATGGAAGGGTGAGGGTAGAGTGAATGAATGGCCAGAGGGGTGGGCTGGCAGATGTGCAGCCTGTTCTGGCTGTGGTGAAGCCCCACCAGTAGCATGTCCCAGGCCCTGTGGCACCCCCTACAAACACAGTCAGTGTTGGACAAGACACCTGGGTTAGGATGCTGCCTTCATGGGACCAGACTCATGCCACGTCACTCTTCAGAGAGCTTCTAGGCTTCTGAGCTTTTTTTGGCTGCCCTTGCCTTTAATCACAATTATGAACTGTCACTGCTCATTTCATCCTACCGATGCCTTCAGGTCTGAATATTCACGAGGGCCAAGGAAGCCCCAGACAGCAAGAAGATGTACAGCATCCTTGCTGGCACCTCCTGCACCAGCGAGTTAGGGACAGGATGGCAATGGCTCACCGCCCTGGAAGGTCAGAAGAGGCTCCTGAGCTGATCCCCTGTGGGGCAGAGGATCTTGCCAAGTGGCTCATGAATCATATGCATGGCTTCAACTGAGCTGAGAAGGACTGACAGAATGTATTTAAAAACTCTGTGAGATGCACGCAGGCATGTCTAGATAAATGGTTTCCATTGTTAATTATCCACCCTGTAACACACTTTAATTCAGAGCATGAGTTTGTCCAGCTGCAGCTTTCAGTTATTTCAGTTCACTGCTGCCCACAGACATTCTCATATGATTCTCACTGCATTAAAAGCACTTCTAGTGTCTCACTACAAAGCAGAACTTTCAGATTTTAAACCATTTTTAAAACTTTTTTTTCAATTTGCCTGCCAAATGGATATCAATCTGAATCTCAGTATCTCAAGCCTCATATGATGTCTTATGTTGGTTTTCTGCTTTTATGAGATCTAAGAGAATAAGGAAGCTAATTTTTGAAAAAATCCTTTTTATTAAGGAAGAATGTCGTGTGGCACTAATTCAAATGTCTTACAGCAGTACCTACATCAGAAGTAATTTTTTTCTGAAAACTTCATAACCTTAAAAAATTATACTATATTTGATTAATGAGTGGTGTTCTACACAGACTGGAATTAAATATGCTGGTGTCCTCAAAAATGTGACTGTACTCAGTACTATCTTTTGAATGTTTTTATTTGGAACTAATATCATGCTCACCATTAGAAAATCCAACAGCTTTATAGTTTTCTCCTGATCCTTTCTCAAGCCTTTGTTTAAAAACGTCTGCAAAAAATCTTATAGCAGTTTTTTTTCCCCATCTGTATACCACTCAATTTGTCTTGAATCTAAATGTCTCCATGGACACTGCAAAATCCCCTGGTTTCAAAATATTTTATATTTCATCTCCACTGTCCCACTCTAGGCAATGAAAATGTAAGCATTTATAATGCTGAATGATTTAATGCAATTCTTCTAAGTGGCATACACATGAATCAGCTCATTACCTCAGCCTAGCTATATGAGGTGTAGCCAAATGTAAATCTGCCTGCTTGCTTTCATTCCAAACCTCCAGAATTGATAGCAGCATATCCTGGAGCTCTGAAGTGAATTTTCCAGATGATATTTTCATTTCAAATAAACGAAGAGTTCTCTCTTTCAGAACACTGGAACAGTACTGAATAAGCCCACAGCGCCCAAGCTCTCCTGCAGAAGGTGGTGGAGCAATCTATGGAATACAGGAACTATGTTGTACCCCCAGGATATTAGGCTGTGATGAGTAGCTGTAGTAATTTTACAAACATGTCTGAAGGCCAAGCGACTATTATTGTGAGATTGCTTCAGAAACTCCCTGGATGATTTACCTGGAAGTTTGGAGAGTAAACCCACTGGTAGGCATAGTTACTTATGGTAGTGAAACCAGAGAGATATTAGAAGAAATTAAACATGGAGCATACTTTGCTGGGGGAGCCACACTGCATCAAATGTAAACCAGTTAACAATGTGACAGTTTTATGAAATAGTTTTAGCTGTTTAATTATTTAGCACTAATGTTACATTGCAGCATATTTATATAATATTTAAAAGAAGACCTGAGCGTGCTATTTATTCATGAGAAGATATCCTGCAGACTGAAAGAGTTCATTGGCACAGAATAAAGTTATTAACAAGTCAAAAGTAATTTTATCTTAGTCAACTCTTGCCTTGTTCCCAAGCAGGGCAGAGAAACACTCTCCATTTTTTTACTCCTAAGCCTAAAACACTGCAGGGAATCTCAGGTGGCTCCCAAAATCTATATTGTAATCTATTGTCCTCAAAATCTTCCTGGGCAGCTCCTTAAGCCATAGGGATTTCTCTCTTTACTTGGGAAAAGCAGCCCAATGAAGGGCGCTGCAGTGAGACACACGGCTGGGAAGAGACGGGCGTGGACAGCTCAGGCACTGACTCTGCTGAGAGGGGGAGTTTTGAGCAGAAAGTCTGCAGGCTCACTAAGGGACTCTGTGTAAACCTGTTCCACAGTGCTGTGTCCCCACCCCCAGTCTAAGGGCAATTCTTAGTGAAAGAAAATACAACTTTCCTCCTAACCCTCCTGATACAATGGAGAATGATTTTCTAACTGGGACCAAGCTTTCTTTATCTTCTCTTGAAGCAGCTGCCATGACGGCACAACCAGGTATGTCTGCTAAAGTTTACACAGCTTCAGTGAAGCAGGAAGGCTGGATTTTTGGTTTTTTTTTCAGGGGTGGGAGGACTACAGAAAGCAATTTCTTTTTTTCCCAAGAGGAGCAAGCAAGCCAAGGAGAAGAAATGGTGAGAACTCTCCAAATGTAGTCATGACTAAATACACCCAGTTGTTGTCCAGCACTCTGTCCACACAACCAACACCAAGAACAACCAATCATTCCTTCAAACATTTTGTATTTGTTAGCAGCTTAAGGCAGCCTTGCCAAGCAGAAGGACTGTCTCGTAAAAAAGCTGGCAAAGCTGGCACATGGTGTGCTATTTGACCAGGGGGCTTGCAGGCAGCAGGGGCCCTGGGCAGTGGTGGGCAGAGCTGGTGCAGAGGGCAGTGAGTTGTGCAGCAGCGATGCTGGGGACTCACAGCACCCAGCAATGTGTCTCCTCGGTGTGCAAACAGAAGCAGTCCTGAACTCGGCAAAATAAACTGATGCCGAGATATGCTCCATATAACAGCTGCATTTGGACAGCCAGGAAAGGATTTAAATTCAGCTCCACAAAACAGAAACTAACAAATGTATTCTTTTACATTAGGGACTGTATCATTCAGATGGCTCACAAACAGTTCCCAGGAAAATGATCAAAGTACATGATCACCACTTCCTGATATTTGTGAAGAATGTTTTGCCACATTGAAGAATGTTTTGTCACACACTTACAAATTCCATGGGAGTCAGATAAAAGATGCACACCACTCAGAAAGCCCCACAGAACTTGACATTTAAGGTTTAGATTGAGCAGCGGTTCTTGGCTCCGTGATTTTAACGCTGTCTGCGTGACACACAGAAACAACATCACTGACCAAAACCAAACCTCATCACTTCCCACTGCTTTCAGACAAACTTCAGCTGTCTGACAAACAACTTGCATAGCAAATGTCTCTGACCATCAGAGAGGAGCTGGAAGACCATGCTAGGATGACTCAGACTTGAGAACTTTGCAGTTACTCCTCAGTTGGATTCAGCATGAGCTAAGTTGCAAAAAAGAATTTCCTTGCCTAGAAACATATCTCATAGGTGAGGCACGAGGAAGGTGCCCATGTACCTGAACAGCAGGTAGATGTAGTTTTTATTTCTGTTATTATGATGGCCATAGACACTGTGTTTAAGACATTCTGTCCCAAAGCATTCACAATCCAAGGGCAGGACTACACAGAACAGGTGATGGAACTACATGAGGCCAATTGAGAACTTCAACAAGAAAGCAAACATTTGCTTATTGCTGATAACTGAAGCTGTGGGTAAAGGATGCCATCAAAGCTTGTAATTCGGAGCGTGTGTTACCATTTTCATTTAAGTATCTATCTGAGGAGAAAACCTACTTTAAGCTTATGAAAGGAAAAAAAAGAGAAACGCCTTACTTTTAGTTAAAATAGAGTTCTGCAGTGCTCTGAGTCCTACATCCCTTAAGCAAGGACATGTGAATGTGAAACTGAATATGAATCTCATGTGCCTACAGGAACTTCCTTATGCACAATGTAGAAAAGGCAGGTGACAATTGCTACTGAGTCATTTGGTCTTTCCCTGGCCTCCAGCCAACCGTGGCCCAAAGAGTCTGGAGCAGACACAAAATGCAAATTAGCAATATAGGGTCCAAGTACAGTAGATCAGATGCCAAAACCAGTGATACTGTTACAGCTTATGATTTTTGCATTTAAAGAGCAGAGCTGGGAGTGGTATAACAAATTCTCTGATGATCCCCAGGGAAATTAGTTAGTCCAATTCCCCAAGATTAGTTTTATAAAAAGTCATCTTCAGTGCCTATACACTATAAATAGTTATCTGTAACACCAGCAGGGAGATTTTTTAAAAATACATGTTTTTTGTTGACTGTGCTGTAATTTCTAGAACAGTTTATTCCACAAAGAAAGCAAAAACACAAGCTGCAATTTTATTAATATTTCATTCATGAAAACAAACCATCTATGCATCACACGTGGCACTAAGTTAAAATCAAGGTCTCAGTATCACATGCAGAACAACAGCTGAACAGTCACAAAAGAGACAAAGTTATAAAAATGAGCTCTCCAGTAATCCCAGAGTCTCAAGCAGAGTGCCATCTTATGACAGCAAGCACCACTGGACTTTGTGCAGCATGTCTGTATCTCTCTTGCACTGAGGAGCCCAGCACTGGACACAGTGTTCCAGGTGTGGCCTCCCCAGTGCTGAGCAGAGGGGAAGGATTTCCTCCCTTGATGTGCTGGCAGCACTTTGCCTGATGCAGCCCAGGACACTGGTACCTTTCTTTGCAGCAAGGGCACAGTGCTGGCCTATGGTCAACTTGGTGCTCACCAGGATCCCCAGGTCCTCTTCTACCAATCTCCTTTCCATATAGCTGGCCCCCAACACGTACTGGAATGTGGGGCTGTGCCTCACCAGGAATGCAGGACTCTGCATTTCTCCCTGCTGAGCTTGCTGAGGTCCACAGGCTTCCTGAGCCCGCTCCTCCAGCCTGTCAAGGCCATTCGGGACAGCAGCACAACTGTGTGGCCTATCAGTCACTTGTCCAAAGTTTGTCATCAGCAGACTCGCTGCAGGTACACTCTGCTTTATCCTCTAGGCCACTAATAAAGAAGTCTGACAGGACTGGACCCAGTACAGACCCCTGGGGCACAGTGTTTGTTACTGGCCTCCAACAAGACCTTGTGTCACTGACCACCATGCTCAGGGCATGGCCATTCAGACCGTTTTCAGTCAACCCACACTGTCTGCTCATCCAGCCTCTTACAGAACAGCTTGTCTATGAAAAGCTATTGAGAATCATTATACAAGACTCTCTTAACCTTGTCTGAGATTACTTTTGTGTGTACCTTTGTGAAATGAAACCTTTAGTCACAAGATTGTTTAAAATGCACATTCACAATTTACCCATTCCCTGTCCTCTCCATTATGGAAGTTGAAGCACAGTGTGCAAATTGAGCTTAGAAGGTTAAATAGTTTTGGCTTCTTTATGAGCTATTATTAACTTCATAATTTATAAGTCTCTCTCTTTGTTGTAATGTTCTTCAGCTGAAGCTTATTGAACTGTAACTTCCTATCACAGCATCTTTAATTAGGCTAGCTTTTCCCAACCCGTTAGGAAGCATGGTGAAGAATGAACTCTGATCTGCTTCTCCTGTTTTGCACCGTGCTGCTACAAACGACTGAGCTCAGGGGGACTCAGGCCTATAAATGCTTTTGTGAATCAGGACAGAATGTTTGATATTATTTTCTAAGTTCTACCTTTTCTTCTGTGATGACAAAGGCTGCTGTCAAACAAAAAGAGAAGATTCTTCTTCAGATATAAATGGTTGACATTTCTGTTTTCACCAAGAAAAAAATGAAGAGTTTAGTATGATGACCATGTGGCTTTCAGCTGAATCCCTCAATGTCTTTTAGTTGTTTGGCTCTAACTGTGTGTTTAAAGCTTTTGCTGTAATGTATCCCTGACTAGTTTAAGACTTCTCTGATGTATTACCTGGTTTCTTTGAGTCACTTGATGCCTGCCATTTGTTTATAGTGGTGAGAAGTCCACTGAAAGGTAGCATATGCCTGAAATGTCTTGAGGATACTCTGTGCCTCTGGCTATTTTATGTCTCGGAGATGACTTTTGAGGTGGTCTTGAAAGAGTTTGGTGCCTGAAGGCTCCTGCTATGATTTTGTCTCAGCAGATTTTGCCTTTATAGGAGACTTCACCATCAAATCTAAATCTTGCATTGAAATCTCCCATTCTGAAAATTTTGAAATAAAAAGTTTATCATTGCCTTGTTACTTTACATGGAAGAACGTGACCATCTTCACATTTGTTTTCTTCACATACTCGAAGTGTCCCTTTCATGAAATTTCCAGAAGGATCTATTATACATATGGCTGGATTAGTGGATTTTACTTAATTTAATCAGTAAATAAAAGCTAAATGAGAAAATAATTTGACTAATTATACATCCTACTTTGGTAAGTGAAAAGTAGTTCAGGATCTGATTCTGTTAACTCTACTGACAATTGTGCAGCATCTGAAATACATGAAACCACTTCCAAAAAAGAGTAACACTCAGGGTGAATCAAGGTGACCTTTAGGAAGAACAAGACATCTACAGTACAGGGGAGCATGAGCCTTCCCACTCTTGTTAAACCACTAGGGATTGCCACTGTCATCCAGAATACCTGGAGCAGCTAATGAAGTTAACAGAATGTATGATTGAGTCTTCTGCTCTATTTTAAAAGAGATAGGCAAGCACCTAAAATAATTTCCTCACCCACATGGTAATTACTTCTAACTTTTAAGGTCCCACACTTGCATCTTGTGTGAGGTCGTTTACACCTCTGCAGGACATCACTGGGTGTAACAGCTGGTCCATTCAGATGGTATTAAAGGATTAGGGCATGGAAAATTGCTCCCCAGCATGGTTTTTTTCATGATTGGCTTCTCTGTCTTTCCCTGAAGCAATAACAGGACAGATAGATGGCACACAGAGCTTTTGTTTTCTGTAGTAACGCCAGCTCAAGGAAAAGGCCACTGTTTGCTAGCCAGAGTACCTATGACAGCCCTGACACAGAACCATAACAACAGCAATGCCGGCCAGAAAGCCTGGAAAATGAGCACACTGAGTATGGTGTGTCTTTGAAATAGTATTTACTGTTTATTTGTTCCTCAGTCTGGAGGGATGCACATCCTTTTTCTGCTTGTTAGGAGACTGCAAAGCCAGACCTAAGAGCTATCCCTGGGCACAAATTTTAATCTAGATACTGGGGATACAGCTCAGGATGATTACCATGAATTTGAATTCACATAAGCTCTCTTCTCTCCACACCTGTTATTTGAAGAGCTTGCTAAGCCATAGAGAGAGAACAAGCAGGGGAGTCTGCAGCCACGGTCCCAGACCCTACAAGTGATTCCATATGGGCAGATGCCTACTCCTTGCCTTGCAGAAGTGATCCTTCACCAGTCCCCTGTGCACAAGAGCCACCTTTGTCTCAAACAAAACAACCATTTCCAGTCTGTCCACAGACCTTCCCTGTGCAAAGAGCAGAACAAAGATTATTTGCAGGAGCTCAGTGCTTTTAGAATTTAAGGGCACAGAAGAATGTTGGATAATTTATTCGGATCTTCTCTGTATTGCAAGAATTTCACCTTTGTAACTTGATCTAAAACTGTTGTTTTTCTTTTGATTGAAGTAGAGTCTGTTTAGCTGAATGCTAAACAAAAGGGCACGGAGCTTTTAACTGAAAATGTCTAGAAGTACAAAATCCACTAATTCTCTTCCTAGTCTGTCCCAGTAATTAATTACCTTGGTATTAAATATTGGCATATAGCTTCCCATATGAATTTATAAGGATTCAGTTTTTATTCCCCTGCTTAATTTAAAGGTCTTTTGGATGATACAGTTCTCCTCCCCTCATAAAAAAACCACTTATGTGCCTAATCCACTCACCTTCCTTCCAATAATCTAAATCAACTGAAATGTTCGAGTTTCTTATTGTATGGCATTTTCTACAGGTGCCTAAGATTTACAGGTTTTTAACCATCTCTCAATTTTTCAAAACACCGTTAAAAATATGAATGTGAGAACTGACTGCAGTATTGTAGTGTCAGTCTCGCCAATGCTGCATACAGGCACAAAAAATCTTCCAGCTTCTAATTAATACTCCCCAGCTTAGATATTCAAGGATGGCCTTAACTATTCTAACTTTATGCTGCAATAGGAATCAGTGGTTGCTTGTACCCTAAATGTTATTTAGAGCCTCATTTTGGGAACCGTAGTCCCTGCTTTTACAAGTGCAAGCCTGCATTCATCTTTATTGCACATTTTTGCATCTGACTATGAAAATGTGCTCTGTCTAGTGGTTCCAGCTTACCAAGAAATCCATGCTTCTCTCATATGCTTGCTCTACCCTCATTACTATCCTGTGCCACCCAAAAAAACGTTATTAGCCTATTGTTATGAGTCCCTATTTATGTTCAGACCATTAGTAAAAACAGAAGGTTCCTAAACTCTCATAATTCTAAATGCAATTGTTCAGCTCTCACTTAAACCTAGGAACAATTAAACACTAAATACATCTCAGTTTTCAACAGTAAAATATCCCTTGTGCTTAGAATTCAGGATACTGGAGCCCTGACAGTTAATTACAGTAAAAGGCATGTGTTTTGGAAATGATATTTGAAAAAAAAAATTATTAGGACACCATAGTGTTAACTAGTACCCAGTACTGCCATCCTCAAATTTTAAATCAGAAAAGCCCTTAAAATAAAGATCTGATAATAAACCATATCTCAGTCAACATACCAAATGTTTTATCTTTTTTCCTGGCTGCTCCTAAGTGAGTCTGATTCCAAATCAAACTACCCAGCTGAGATGTAACCGGAGCAGACCTCACAAGCAAATGGTGGGTTTAACTACGCAGGGTGCTCAGTCAGACCCAGGGGTCTCTCTGGAGTGGCTGGATCCATATTCCATCAGTATGCATTTTACTTTCAAGGTGACATAACAGTAAATGCCTCTGGTCTGAGGATGATCACCCTCTTTTCTGCTTGTGGCAGTGGGGCACAAACCATCCAGCCCCTGGGTGACAGCATATGGGAAGAGCTGCTTCCAGGAGAGCTCAGCCTTCAGCTCAGAGGCAGCACTTCATGGGGTGAAGTACTGTCTTAGTAGCTGAAGCTCACAACCACATTTAATGACCACAGGGCTGGGAAACAAGCCCAAACATTTAGTGTCAAGCTTGGACTTGGGTAAAACTAGAGCGGGCATGAATTCTTCAAAACATCCCCAACCCCTTAGATTGCATTTCAGCATGTATGTGAAGAAAATGCAAATGTCCTCCCCTACCATATTTCAGATGAGCTCTCACTCACATACAATTAATCCTAGGAAAGTGAACTGCTTGCACAAAAAAGGGACTAAACCCTTAGGAAATTGATGAACTAAAGAATAAACAAAATATCTGTAATACTTGATTTTCAAGGGCATGAATCATCCACAGCTTACGCTTGAGAATACTAAGCAGGTCTGAAAATTGGGACAATTGCTCTGTTTCTGCTGTTAAGTTGCTGCCTCAGCTTCCCTGGCCTTGACATCACCCTATAGCATCAAAATACTTTAGATGTGGTTTTTACATTGGTGCACTGAGAATTCATTCAAATTGTTAAAGTACCTTTAGGGAAAATTGATCTGTTAGCTCTAAACCTAACCTCAAAACATTAAGCCACAAGAAAAGCTGGTTTTTAACCCCAGAGTAGCTAGTTTCTCATCTGGTTAGACATGTCAGAAAACAAATCTGTTGGGTAAAGCTATCTGCTGGTGTGAACTGGCTAAGCTGGGCTGGCAGGGCAGAGTTTGGCCCAATCTTCCCTCAGTTTTAAGTGACAATATGTGCTCTACTCAGCCAGCCCTCCACATCATATATACTGAACACAGTACCTGCGTATCTGCTGGAGTGATTTTGCCTGTCACCTTCCCTGAGGAGACAACAATGCAAAACACACTTTACCCTGGGAAAAGCTGCACTTACCCGATCCTCTTCTTCTCTGACATCTGGCATGGTGCTGATGCAGAGGCTGACAGCAGTGATGGCAACAAAAGAGATTGAAATACAAGCAAAGATCTTTCCTGGGATCCCTGAGTGGGGGTTCTCCACCATATCCCTGAGCTTCCGCATGCACAAACTCAGTCGGCTGCTGTCCTGGAAGGCACATTGCGCAGCTTCGTTAAATACCATCTCCCTTTCAAACAGCCTGGCCTCAGCTGCCTCTTCCTCTTTCTGTCGCAACCTCTTCTTGCAGCACCACTCCAGGTGGTCCTCTTCTATCCCCCAGTACACAAGCTCCTCCTGGAACGAAAGAGCGCACATCTCCCTGAGAAGCCTCAGCTTCCCAGCTGTCAGGAATGTCATGATCGTTCTGAAGGCACTAGGATTACGGTCAAAAAAAAATTCATTGCAGCTAACGTCATAATCATCGCAGATATCCATGATCTCATCATAATTGTTGCAAGATTTTAGCTTCCCAAGCCTGGTCAAGGGGCAGTTCTCCAAGGTGGTCCAGGGAACTTTGTACTTAATACCACCCACATTGATGATCACAAACCTGGACCGGTCATCCAAGCGGGCTAAGCAGCACAAGTCTTCTCCAGGATGCAGAAGTTTGGCCTTTTTGTAGAAGAATCCTTTCTTGGTTTGCACTTCACACAGGTTTTCCAAGTTGTTGAAGGAGCGGGAGCTGAACTCAGGATCTGCATTCCCAGTGAGCAATGCCATTTCGTGGTACATCTGTTGAGTCCATAGGGAGGTTGAGGCTACTCAAACAAAAGCATCTGGAGCTTGACCATAAAGTCTATCTGTAAAACAGGATTTTAAAATTACAAGAAAAGTAGGTCACTCTTAGATGATAATAATCCTATCCTCTCACTCCCAAGAAACTCTTCTCTATGGCATTACTTTTTGCCCCATTATTTTAGGACTATCTTTGCTTGATAGTCGCTTGGGGAAAGAACTTACACTACAATCATGTCAGAAGTCATGCTGTTACTTCTAGAGGGTTTAGTTACTGATTGAATGGAAACAAAACCAGTGCATTACCATTTTCAGAAATTTCTAGAGGTTCAAGCTATATCCTGGACATCAATGCATACTAGAAGAGAAATCTAGTCATCTGGATAAATGGCAATTTACGGTTTAGCAACTTAATAAAAAACTTAGTTGCAAATAGGTTTTTTGATTATTTTAGCCCATCAACATTATGTTCCTATTACAAAAAGCCTATAGGGTGAGGATAAAATGGACACTTACAGTACAGTCAAAAATGTGATGGCAGAAATGTGGGTAATTCCCAACCTAAATTCACCAAGCCTAGGTAGTAATAGCAATGAATATGTGGGAGCTGAGGGCATGCTGAGTCTGAGCTGAAACCAGAGCTTGCCTGGGACTCTGGAACTGCTGGAAGATCTGCTGTGGACTTGGCTGCAGTTGTGGACAGGGTTCCAAGCAGCCTGTCAGCAGCACAGGACACCAAACCTCAGAATGAAGCCGAGCTGGAAGTGACCTGGTTGCTGCTCTTACTTCTGGATAGTGCAGAACCCAACTGGTCACATTTAGAAGGAATTATGTATAATTCCAGGATTTAATTTGTGCCTCCTGCTTATCCCTCCTTCACCACACCCCAATCCACGCTGCTTCCTTACTGTCTCTAAAGCTCATAGCATGCATTCTTCAAAGCCATCTCTCCAAAGCAGTACTGGGGTGTCTTGAAATGCTACCATGTAATCACATTTGTGACTCACCCAAAACTTCCCAAATTGCTCAGATATGAAGTAGGAAACAAGAAGTCAGTGTAGGATGACTGGGTCTCCACACAAAGACCTGGGCTGGGAATGGATGCTGTGATGGGGAACAATTTTAAGCAGAGGATGGAGAGACCAAGAAAGAGCTGACTAGTGAAGGATAAACTGACATTTTTGATGATGGAATGGTAATCATGAGGCAGTAACTCCATAATTTATAAGCAACATTCTCCAATTCCCTCTGAATTTCATGCTTCAACTGGGAGAGAACAACAAACAAATGGGTGCTAGGAAAAACTGGTGAGGACACACATTCCCAGAGGAGCATCTTCCTTTATCTTTAATCAGCTCACTACCTCTTAGCTCATTAGACTCAGTTAAAACGATCTCTGACAGAGAGTGGTGAATACTTTTAGTCACAGCCCTGAATCACCCTCTAAACACTCTCACCAGCCAGTCTCAAACAACACTGCAGTACCAACGGTACTTTTGCTTCAACATTTCTATGAGGATCCAGTCCCTGAATTTCAGAACAACACTTGTATTAGATATTTGCAAAAAGCCGGAGAATGGTTGGTTTATGTGCAAAAAGCTACAGTCACCTAAAGATACTTCTCAGCACTGTGAAAATTTCAGAAGAACTAACGATGCCAAAATCTCTCCAATTTCACTTTGGGGAAGAGAAATAATTGTTTAAACACCCGTTTCTACAGGGCAACATGAGCAACAGAGAAAAGCTCCTTCATCTGGCTAAGGGCCAGTAAAGGGCAACAAGCACTCTGAGGAATGGGTGCTTTTACAGCACAGGCTCGAGTGCAGCTGGGATTGCAAATACCATTACTGTCACAGCGAGAGCGCACTGTCAGCACAGCATATGCTTTAAGGATTTGGTCTCTTGTTGCTTTCTCTTGGTAAGATAAAATATTCACTGTCACTACTGAGGGCTCTGCGCTTTTGTTTCCATGCCTCACTTGTTCCACAAGTCAACATACTAAAAGGAGTTTACATTGTTTTGACATCAAGGCCAGGATTTGTTTTTCTCCTCTTCCCCCGTGTAGCAGGTTGCTGCATAAAGGGGCCAGATACATTTCACAGAACTGTTTTGAATCTAATCTTACACGCACTTCTTCCTGCTTCTAAGCAGCAGCTAGCTCAATGTGAAAATCTAGCATGCTGTTTGCTACAAAATCTCTGATTACAGAGAGTTAATCTTTTATTTTGTGGCTATAAAATAATGTTGCTTAAATCTAAAGTGTAAGGAAGCAGCTTTTCCTTTTCTCTCTTTTTTTTTTTTTGTAATCATCAGTGGATAAATAGAAAGTGAGAGAGAAGTAGCGATACAAGCAGAAAATAATGTTGCCTGTGGTTTAACAGGTTGATTTTGGACAGTGCTGCTAGCACCAGATGCTGGAGTTTAGTAACTAAAGTCAATTTTCTGACATCACACTTCAACATCCCAGAATCCATCACAGTTGGCAGCATTAGTTTTGGAAATCTCATATTTAATCTCAGATTAAAAGATAAGCATGTGAAGGCAGTTGTATTTATTATTCTCCTTGGCACTTCCGCCTTGTGAGCTGGCTGCCCAAGACCAGGCTCAGATGTCAGTGGAACAGCTTGTGGTGCCACTTTAACTGTCCTATGGAAAAACAAAATACTGTGGGCTCCCAATTTGGCATCTATCCTGAGAAGTAAAACAAGCCTGGAAGGTCTGCTTCTGATCTTATGTGCATGGAATGTATCATGATTTTCACTAAATATTAAAGGGTGTTTCAAAATTATGTGTGTCTTAAAATACTCTCTGCATGCCAGGGTTATCTAATGTATGCACATGCCTGCAGTAAAGCATCCCATTGAAGATTAACATTAAAAGCCAATACTTCCAGAAATGATACTGTATTATCATCCAGTTGGCATTTCTACTATTTAATCTGACACATGGGCGCATGAAAGACTATTAAAACACAGTCTGGAATAAGCTGCCCATCACAGGGATGAAGGACAGAATTTGACTCTATATTTGTTGTTCATAATTTCGAAGTGCTGTGGGAGAAATGCTGTATGAATATTTCAGTTTGAAGACCATATACAGGGTGGGTCATACATAGTGTGGATTCTGATTTTTTTTTTTTTAAGTATAGTCAAAATTTTTGTTCACTAAGAAGTGCTTTCTTTGGCCACCTATGTATGCACATGTATATATCTACACACACACAAGTTCAGCCACATTCCGTCAATAGCAGACAGCTGAGATCTTCAAAATACAGGTATTTCTCATCAAAGACTTTAAAGATTCAATAAATGTCAGAAGCACACAACTGTTTCATATTCTTCTTTTTGCTGAATTATTTCCTCAGTGGAGAGAGGGCTATTTCCCTGCTTACTGCCTTTTCACTTTGCCTGCTTCCAGAACTGCTCTTCACACAAATATTTCTCATTATCCCAATTTATCAGTATTGCTGCATCTAAGTTGTATCAGATTTTGCACGTGGCTCCCCTGGTCTCAAGTTGCCTTGGATAAGAATGAAAAATGAAGCAAAATCATCCCTACCAACAGGCTGACCAGCCTGGCGAGGAGAGCTTGAAAACGGTGATGAAAGAGAGGTAGTGGTGGAGCAGAGACTGCAGGGTGCCTTGGCCAGGAGAGGCCTCGTGAGGAAGGGTGGCCACAGAAATCGTGTGCACATAAATGAGGGTACAGGGAAGTGCCGTGGGCAGAGCGCTCACACCTCTTCTGAGAAACCAGCCTGACCAGGTGGCTCTGAAGGGCCTGTACGCTAAAGCAGGCAGCCAGGGGAGAAACAGGGAGAATTCTTTGTGCAGTTGCACAGAAGAAAACTGTTACTCTGAGGGTGGTCAAACACTGACACAGAATGCTAAGAGAGGTGGTGGAGTCTCTGTGTTTGGGGATATTCAAAACCCATCCGGACACAGTCCCAAGTAACCTGTTCTAGCTGATGCCACTTTGAGCAGTGGGAGATAAATCAGAGGAACTCTGGAGGTCCCTTTCTACTTCAACTATCCCGTGATTTTGGAAACAGTCTCTTTTTAACGCTGCTGTAAATTACAAAGCATTGAAGGTCTACATTTATGCTACAGTAGCAAGAGGAAGCCATGAGACCTTTTAGTAATTAATGTTTTAAGATTTCCTTTGTGAAATGAAACACATTTTGACAGAGAACAGGTAATTGCGTCATAATTTAAAGCCACAAACATGAAACATATATTAGGGTGACCACAAGACGTTTTCTCTCAATTGCAATGAGAGTTGAGTCAGTGAATCTGTTCTGCAGTGCTCAGCCCTTTCTAGTCAGAGATGTGCTGAAACCTGACATTGCTGCCTGGGACCAAAGCAGTTCCCACTTCTTACTGTGATGTGATTTATAAATCACAGCACACACAATCACTTTCGTACTAAACCTTACACATGCACACATTTGGTGATATTGCAGCTAAGACTGTGGACCAAGAGGCTTAGGAGGTCCAGGTTACTCTTGTACTTATTGCAATCCAGTAGAACTTGGAATCCCAATAATGAATCCCCGCTAGTCACTGTGGAAACATGGAGAGGAGAGCACCTGCCCATGAGGCTTACAAAATGCAAAACGGATGGGGCGTGAGAAATACACATATTTAAAAACAAACCAAAACAAACCCCAACAAAACAAAACTGAAAAGCAGACTGGGAGGATATGGTAAGACAGATGCAGCTTAGCCTAGAAGGCAGACTCCATGGGATTTGGGTAATTAGCTTCTGAGTTTGTCCACACTGAACATGATTATGGCTCCCTACATACTCATTATCACAGAATCGTAGAATCATTTATGTTGGAAAAGACCCTTAGGGGATCACTGAGTCCAGCCATTACCCTGACACTGCCAAGTCCACCACTAAACCCTGTCCCAAAGCACCACATCTATGGTCTTTTGAATACCTCCAGGAATGGTGACTTGTACACTTCCCTGGGCAGCCTATTCCAATGCCTGACCACCTTATCAGGGAAGAAATGCTTTCTAATATCAAATCTAAACCCCCACTGGCACAACTTCAGGCCGTATCCTCTTGTCCTGTCTCTTGGTACTTGGGAGAAGAGACTGAACCGCACCTCGCTACACCCTCCTTTCAGGGGAACTACAACTTGGACACAGTCGAATTCTACATATTTCCATATTTCTTATCAGTAAACTTTGATACCCCTAACCTCCTAAGCCCCTGCTTAGGGAAGGCCATAGCCAAAGAAGTTGAAAATGTACTAGAATTTTGAACAGCCCTTCATTTTGTCTGTTTCTTCATCAGAGCAACAGGAAGCAGTGACGCCACCTTACACATCTAGCTGCGATGTCCCCATCTAACAGAGAAAGAAGAGTTTCCTGTATAGGTATGGAGCACAATAGCCAAGATAGTCTTCTCCAGAGAGTATTTTGGGGGTCTTGAGGAGGACGCTGAATTAGTCAGTCCAAGAGGCCCAGGAAACTCATGCTGTAATGAAGGCTGCAAAATTCAGCATGTGAAGCTGGACATTATTGCATACTCTGAGCAGACATTTTCCTTAATATTTTCATTAATTCAGTGGAGGAAAAAAGTAATAATTTTCTTGTCTGAATATCCCTCATCACATTTATGCCACACTACATAATTAGCTGAAACAATTCAATTTGTTAAATGAAAAAATTAACTTGANGAACCGCACCTCGCTACACCCTCCTTTCAGGGGAACTACAACTTGGACACAGTCGAATTCTACATATTTCCATATTTCTTATCAGTAAACTTTGATACCCCTAACCTCCTAAGCCCCTGCTTAGGGAAGGCCATAGCCAAAGAAGTTGAAAATGTACTAGAATTTTGAACAGCCCTTCATTTTGTCTGTTTCTTCATCAGAGCAACAGGAAGCAGTGACGCCACCTTACACATCTAGCTGCGATGTCCCCATCTAACAGAGAAAGAAGAGTTTCCTGTATAGGTATGGAGCACAATAGCCAAGATAGTCTTCTCCAGAGAGTATTTTGGGGGTCTTGAGGAGGACGCTGAATTAGTCAGTCCAAGAGGCCCAGGAAACTCATGCTGTAATGAAGGCTGCAAAATTCAGCATGTGAAGCTGGACATTATTGCATACTCTGAGCAGACATTTTCCTTAATATTTTCATTAATTCAGTGGAGGAAAAAAGTAATAATTTTCTTGTCTGAATATCCCTCATCACATTTATGCCACACTACATAATTAGCTGAAACAATTCAATTTGTTAAATGAAAAAATTAACTTGACTCAACATTAATTATTCTGACATGCGTCCATAGCTATTTGTCTCCATTAGACAGATTATGAGTTACCTTGTGTCACTGCACTTGCCAGAGTTCTATAGTGAAAGTATGAACATTGTGACATCTTTCAGAAATCAGAGATTTGGTTCAACTACCTACGTGAAGGTATGGGATCCTTACCTGTATCTTGACAGCTAAACCCAATCTTATTCTGCACTTCCACAAGCTTTCAGTGCCCATTTATCTTTGTACCCTAAATAGAATCGAACCATTATTTCTGTAAAGCTATTTGCACATTTCAGTGGCACAGCAGACAAAGGCAGACATGCTGGGTAAAATACAGGCAGAGGAAGCACCACTTGTTTTTGCATTCTACCCAGAATTACAGAATTCTGTTCAGGCTAGCAAGCTTCAAGATTTCACAAAGGTCCTAAAACATGTATTTCACTTAAACAGAACTATCAATAAAAAACAAGCAGAGACTGCAAGGATTAGGCAGAGAAGTTTTTCCTCACAGAATACTTACAGTATTTTACTTACAGTAAAACAAAGCATCATGTTCAAACCATGCTTTATTTGTTTAGGAGAATTAACCCTCGGTTGGTTACAAGAAAAACAGATTTGTAAAATGTGCTTTCATCCTCAGCTCATCTTTCCTGAACAGACTCCAGATATGCACCAAGTGGGTGATGTGCTAAAGGGAAGAGACTTCAGAGCAGAGCTGTACCCCCCAGACTCTGGGAAGATTAGATTGGACATGGAGATTTGTTTGATCCCGTTCCTGTTAACTGCAACCTTGGATTAAGTATACAGGGTCAAGAGCCTAAAATTAAAATGTGCTCTGTCTGCACTTGCTTGGTCAGTGATTGAGCCCTGTGAACAGGGTACCCTTGACCCTTACTGGCAGCCACTAGATGGTGAAGTTTTTATTCTTCCATGAATCACACACAAGTTTATTTTAGGAGCCTTACTGATTAATCTTGTTAATATCCTGTTTAATCAGCCAGTCAGATAAGGTACTATGAGTTAGTTGCCAATCTGAAATATTTCTTTCCCCGTTCTTAGATTCGTGTATTTCAGAACAAAAATCATCAAAATCCAGTTTTTAAAGTATCTGCTCCAGTCATGATTACATACGCACAGCTGGCCTAAGATACAATGTGAATGGCACTATCAAATGCAAAAGTGACAGTCTGTGTAGTAATTTAAAACAGCATTGTTTATCCCTCTCACCCAGGAAATTAAAGAGATTGTCTCATTTCTGTTGCCAAAATTCTGGAAGCATGAAAAACCAAACAAGTTTCGGTGTCTTTGAAAATCACAGAATTATCAGTTAAGTGTTCCAGTTGGTCTGCAGATCACTGTGGGGAAAAAAGCAGATTTTAACATGAGCTCTGGTCCTCTCCTAACAGTGATCTTTTCTCTCTGATCCATTCTACTGGTTTTTGCAATTCTATACTTAGCAGCTCCCCACCCACATGATTAATATGCTTGATTTTGTACAGAGTATAGCAACTAGATTTCTGACTAGAAATAAGAAGGTTTGACTGTGTGGATGTCACTCTTGGCCCAGTTTCACATTCAGAAGTTCATAAAGATTTGCTGGGGCACTTTTCCTTATAACTGTACCTGTCCTTGCGTCTCTTTCAGGGCCATCCACAGGATTGTATGAATGGTTGTTAGATACATACCATTGAATGTGAAAGGATGAGAGGAAACAGCCTCAAATTGCTTCAGGAGAAGTTTAGACTGTGTATTAGGAAAAATTTCCTTACTGGAAGACTTATCAAGCATTGGAACAGGCTGCTGAGGGAAGTGGTTGAGTCAACATCCCTGGAGACCTTGAAGACTCAGCACCTAGGGACATGGTTTAGTGGTGAACTTGGCAGTGCTGGGTTAACGGTCGGACTCAGTGATCCTAAAAGTCTTTTCCAACCTAAATGATTCTATGAATAAATGCTCTTATTAGCTGCTCACAGATTGTAGATGTAGATCTAGCCTTTTTAATTTCCACACGAAATCCTTTGCAGAAAGAATAAATTGTATACAGATGCATCTTGCTTCCCTTGTTAGCTTGAATTAGTGAACACTGGATTTTATGTGTTTTCGTTGTTTTTTCGCAGATGACGTTCTTGTTCTCATGTGTTTCATAAGTGAATTGTGCACTGACCTCAAAAATATTCCCATCTCTACTTAAACACAATTCTGCCTCTGAATTTAACATGATTTTAGTTAATTATTAACATCATTTCATAGAATACCTTTTAAATTTAGACTCAATAAGATTATATATTTCATCCATGGTTGGAGTTAACAGGAACAGGATCAAACACAACTCCATGTGCAATAGAATTGTCTCAGACTCTGGCTAAAGGATAGCTCCTGGTCTAAAGTCTGTCCACTTTAGCTCATCACTCTCTTTGTGCACATCTGGTGTTCCCAGAGCTTGTTCTGCCTTGTTTGTCCCAATATCCCTACCCACAGTCACAGTGACACACACGTTTTGCACAAGATTAATATGGCCGTGGTTCCAGAGCCCTTGGAGGAGGTGACTCCTAAACAGAGGGGGGTTCTCAACTCTATGGCATGATGCCCACACTGAGCACTGGGAATACTGACACAGTGCTAATAACTGCTGCTTGGTGTACCAAGCATTACCTGCCCTACCTGCTGTGGACAGAATGCAGGAATCCTGTCCTCCAGACATGTTTTTAATAAGGTGTTCCAGATCTTGCCCAGTATACAACTTGCATTTCCACAAGGAACAACCATCACTGCCTGGAGCGGGAAGCTTCCAGAGCCCTTCACTTCTATTCTGCACAGTCTTTACCCAGGAACATCTACATTTTGCAGCTTTCAGTTCTGGTGAACTTGAAATACTGCAGCAGCTTGAAGTAAATTAAAAATTAAAATTTGTGCTAAATTACATAGAAAAAATTAATACTATGACTAACAAAGAACCTCTCCTGTATTTATATCAATTTAATGCAAAATTCTGTTTCAAAATATCAATTTCATTACATTTCTGTCCTGAATTCTTCCTAAACAAATGTGGTAGCAACATCAAGTTTCCCAACAAAAGCTGACAGGACAAAGTCACAGCACCTGTGTAGAAGCACTGATTCTTTTGGCTCCTGGAAAGGTGGGAGACAGTTTATATTTTTCCCCTCAAACAGGTAGAGGCCTTTTGAAGTTTGGGTTTATGCATTTCCACATTCTTACCCTGTTATTGAAGAGGATGAAAATGACCTGAAATAGTCTAAGGCATCTCTGTAATTTCTCTCACCAGCAACCCACTTCCCCCTCCACTAAACTGCCATTGCTGTATTCAGTAGAGAAACACTTAACTTCACTAAACACACTCACTCACTTAAAGGATTATCTGATAATGTTATCAGTTTTAATGTTTCATAATGTATCAAAATGATTAGAAAACTTTGCACTTTCTCTAATGCAATTATTTCAATCAGCTCACAGAGTGAGTATGTTAGCATTTTTAAGACCTTGTTCTCTATAAAATTTCAATGGACTTATCTACGCAATGCAGTGAGAATGAACGGATTCCACTGTGAAGATGATGGCTTTAAAATCAGGTAAAATATGACTGATCCAGTTATGTGCAATATCTTCAACAATCATATTGGAGCCTTCATAAATCACCTCTCCTTTTAAAAACACTGGAACAGATACAAGAGGCAGGCTGACAGGCTAATTATTCATGCATGCAACAGATGAAAACATTTCACTGATATCTTGCTGGGGAACCCTGGTAGATCAGATATCATGAAGACACACTCTGATGTAACATTTCCAGAGAACTGATGTAGTGACAGAAGTGTGAGAAGCTCAATTCTAAGACCAACCTGCCATTCTGGAGGTTTTTGACCCAATAGGTTTATATGTACCACTGAATAAGGTGAGCTCTTGGAGCAGTGAAAGCGGGCAATAACATCAACACTATGACAACAATCCAGACCTTTAAAGGATGCTCAGGGTGGCTATTTATTCACTAACTGTTTTTGCAGTTGGGCTAGAAAATGAGCAATTCCCGTTCTCTACGAGAAAGCTCTCTTCTGTTCAGAGTTCCTTCAGTTTCTGCCAGATTGCTCACCACCACTCCACTTGCAATACCACCAAATACACAGAAACACTATGGAATTCATTTTACAGCATCACCACCACTGACAGGATTTTGTTTCTGAGCAGTTATTTTCATGCAGCAAAAGGACATGTTGTTACTCATAAGGCATACATTATTCTGCAAGTGAGACAAACAATAAATCACTGCCAGATCCCAGTATCTCTGGCACACTCCAAAGCTGCTGGTTTCTTCCCCTATGTTGTCATGCTGTAGATCTTATTACCATTACAAAGATGATGAGGAATTTCCAAGTTACTTTAGTTCATTGCCAGCTGGCCTTCCCCTTCCACGAGGAAGGCTCCGTGAGCTGCACAGTCGGTGGTGCTCACATTAAAAACTCAGTTAGAAGGTAATTAACCCAAGGGATTTGCTCAGGAGGTGTTTAAGGCTTCCCTCCAGGCCTCACTCATGGTCGCCGCATTGGTTTTAACTTCCCCCTACAGCTTCCTACTGCAGCACTCTGTGAGAGAGGCTAATAGTGGGGTGCTATGCAGACACACAAATAGGCTTTCACAAACACCAGCTAAATCAGTATAACCCCACAGACCAGTTACCCCACACCTGGGTTACGCCAGAGACCTGTGCGGAGCTGTCACTCCGAGTGCTTGCCCTGATGGCTTTGCTCAGAACTAGGCCTACAAAGGGCAACGGGGCCTGGCAATTCCATTACCAATGGAAAACAGGAAGGTGACCAAGATGGTGAACCGGGCCAGCAGAGTTGAGGAAGTTGCTTCTTCATTCCACCTTTACCTGACTGGCCAGTTCATCGTGCAGCTCAGAGGATACCCATGACTATTTCACTTTGAGCAATGGAAAGCTGCTCTCGCTTTCTTGTGTTGCCAGAAGATCTGACAGGCTCTCAAAGAAGCTGGAGACTGGCAAGTGTAGGAATAATTTTGCACCTCTTTTTCTTTCCAGCTATGCTCCCTGACTGCCAAAGGAGGCTCCCTGGAAGGTGCTCTACAGATGGATAAGCTGGTCTAACTCATCAGGTGGTGTTTGCTAGGGCACTGCAGTACTGGCATAGCCAGGGAAAAAAGGCTGGATGTCCAGCTAAATGAGAAAGATCACAGAATGGAGAAGTTCCATAGGTACTAACAAACAGCTGGGCTCCAGCTCTATTCCAAGCCTGTACTTTGGTAACTATAAGGTTTACCTACTACACTGAAGAATCTGGAGCCTGGTCTCTACAAAAACCCCTTTGTCTCCCTCCACAGTGATAGCAGTGAATAGAAGTGATTCGCTGGCACAAGGCTTATGTGCTCAGCAGCTCTGTATATTTGTATCATTCAATACACCAGAACACCTCAGATTTATCTACCTCAATTTTACTTATCCTAGGGCATTTCTTCCAAACAAACCTTCATTATTCTATTACTGGTTTTTTTGCTGACAACCAACATTTACTGTTAACACAAAAGATACACTGAAGAAATAGGCAACCAAATAACTTTCATTCTCTCTCCTCCTGAGCATTTTTAATTAAAAGACATGTCATAAAATATTAATTCATATCCAATTTGTTTGCTCATCAAGTAAAAAGTAAGCACAGATACCAGCATCTAAAAATCTGAATAAAGACTGGCAAGTAGGTAGCTAACAGCTACTTAATGAAGATGCTCAAAAGGAATGCATGTAATCTGATTTGTACTGCATAATTCTTTTTGTATTATTTATTTTACACTTGAAATGACCTTATTTTACTTAATGCATTCAGCCTCAGTAGCTCACTGATACAGAATCATTTAGCTTAAACTCTGATTAGGCAGCTGCTCTCCAGTTCGATCAGTCCCCTTCCCAACAGCAAAATTTTGTTTGGCTGGGGAATACTTCTATATCCTGACAGGAACTTGAAGCCCCATTTTGTCTCAGAAACCCTGTCCTGAAGTGTATCATCATACTCCACAAGGCCCAGCTTCAACTGAATCAACAGGAATTGGATGGGCTATGGAATTGGGTTCTAAAGAGGTCCATCCTCAGGCTTTTGAGAGGCTGGAGTGGAGGGTGCCCCTGGGAAGGCTTGCTGGACAGAACTGGAAAGATCCTACCAATGTTATACAGTAAATCCAGTTCAAAAGATGAATTTCTGTCCCTCTGTCACCGTTATAGAGATGTTTTTGTGGCTGTAAAGGATAGCTTCATGATCTGGAAGGGAAACAAAGTGTGAAATAAATATGAGACATAAGCAAACACAGATGGGTTTACAGAAAGAGAGTGGGAGAGAAAAGCACTTAGCTAAACCTCTTGTGGTCAGCTAAGAAATGTAAATTGTACTGTTTTGAGATAAAATATGATAATAAACTAAAATCACTTGGTGGTTTTATGCTTACAACTACTAAATCAAAAAGAAACATGTAATTTACAGTGTGAAGGAAGAGGAAAAGGATAAAAGGATAGAGACCAATATGGTATAAAGCAGATACTTCATTATTTTAGAGCCTAATTCAAGCATATGCTGAATCCCTGCACTTTTCATGTAAGTTAGCAAGTGCCAAGCAGCTTTTAAGAAGCTCTCTTCCTCTCTCAGAATCAGAATCCCAGTCTGCTACATCACCTAAGAAAACCATTACCAAGTAAATGCATAACTGGTACTAAGCTTGTGCTTAAACATATATAAACACTCCCCTAGAAAATGTTGTATTTTCCCCCAAGTACATGCATATCTGTGTAGACACCCATACATTCCCCTCAACAGGCAGGGAAATGACAGACATGAGATCTGCAACACGAAATGCATGTGGATCTCCAAAACCAGCCCTCGGGAGTACAAGGCCAGGAAGCACCAAGGAGGGTCAAATCAGTCATCAACTCTCACTGGCTTCCGGTGGAAACAGAGGCTTGAATCTGGTGCCTGCACAGAGGCACGCAGTGCAATTCCAGACAGCTTGGGATATCTGAGGGCAGATGTGGCACAACAGCTGGATGCCAAGCATGATGTGCTAGTATATCTAAGAGGGCCGTCTTTGGGCAACCAGAACTACCCTACATCAACAGGTCCTTTGAGAATCTTTGCACACAAAGCCTTTGGGGATTTATTTTTAATCTCTTGGCAGCAACAGAAGATCCTCCATATTCATACTTTTTTAAAGTATGGTACTCTTACATCAAAAGTCAGTGCTGCAGATCAACTGATCTCTCCATGGAGATAAGATACTCACTGAAACAGCTGAAGTGCTATTAAAAAAATAGTGGATTTCTACCATGCTTTGGTGCATGTAAACCTGAAAATTTCTGTAATTAAACACCATCCTGGAAGAAGTTTCCGTAAGATTCACATTAGGCAGCTATAGTTATTACTAAATGTTTCCTGTTTTACCCAAGCCAAACACATTCAGCAATTTGCATTATAGAGCGTAACTCCTTAATTCTCAAGTTAAATGTGACCACTGCAGACACTGGTTTTGCACGTACCCAGCCCGTGCATGCCAATTTCCAGTGTCTGTTGCTCGATCAGGTGACTTCTCATACAAAGGCACTTGTGGTGGGGACCAGCTGGAAGTAAGCCTGTGCACAGTTATAATGTGTGTATGAACATGCGTACAAGTTGGAAAACAGAGCACACTATTCCCTGTTTTCCAAAGGGGAGTTACCTTGGTCGCACAATGTCATTATGGAGAACTTGACAGTCCTCACCCTCCAAAGCACATACACACACCCAAGAGCCAAATGGAAAAAGAGAAGCCAGATAAAGGGTTAATGTCAATTGGTGTTACCTCTGCTGCTGCTGGATAAATGCTGTTTTCTAAAAATAGCAAATAGCCTTCCTGATCCTCGACTGGTGAAGTAGAAGGATTTTAAACCAAAATGTTTTCTTGATGAACCACAGTAAAAAAGTCCCAGTTTCCTCCGAACCCTAGGAATTCTATTACTCATTGTACTTATATAAAACCAAAGCCCGGCTATGAAAAATAATTTAAACCCAACCACCTAGATATCCTTTTCATGTGCTAGAATCTCATGCTTTTGGCCTCTTGCCTCTGTTTTAAGCATAGTCTGCCTTCCCACTGACTTGACACAACTGGCAATTTGTTACAGTGACAGAAAAATCAGGGCCACTTAATTTGCCAGCCTATGAGAGTAAAGCAAGCTACTTTTCATAATGCATCATGTACAGGCATCATGTGAGCATTCACTGGTAGCTGTGTCAGAATGCCTGGATATTGTGTGTTTGTCAGACTGTCATAAAGAGTTATAAATACACAGCTACAAACTGTAGATGAAGTCTTGCAGTACGGACAGGCTACATGCACCTAAATTAAGAAGGTGTTTTAATTCTCGATACAGAAAGCTGCAGAACATCTTTTTGCATGTAAACCTGTTAAGATTTTCAGACTGTGGTGATTTTGCACACAGAGAACCAATGCTTCCTCAGCTTCAGCAAGACCTACTGGATTCTGTGTGGTTCCACCAAATGACAGCCAGAAGAGGAAGCAACATAGAAACCACTACAAAGGAGCCCTCCTGAGCACCGAGTCTCAGATTATAGGGACAAGATGGGGACAAGGTAAGAGAATAGACACCAAGTTGCCTCATTTCCACGCCATTTCACACTCCTTAACACCTTTATTCCAACCCAGAAAGACAGGAGCAGTGAAAACTCCACAACCCCAGTCAAGCCATCCCAGACAGAGAGGGGGGAGGAATTTTATACGAGTTACAGACATATTCATTCCAAATTCTCCTGAAAGTGTTGTAGTTGTTGCTGAGCACCTCCCTTACAGACATCAGCTTTTATGGCCAAGCCACTTTTTAATGAGTGATCCCCTCAAATCAAATCCACTTTTTTCTAAGGCATGAATAAAACACCTTTATCCATTAGCCTAGTTTCTGCTGCTTTCCTAATACTGAAATGGCGAAGGAGTCACTTGTGGTATCTTTTCCTACTTCCCATAATCTGACAGATCTCTTTTCCTTTTGGGTAGTTTCTTTACTCTCTCTCCAAGCTATTCTTTGCTAGAGCAACATACTTTTCCTCTTATTAAGGACTCTTTCATCCCAAATAAATGTCTTGCAGTATTGACCCACCATGCATCAGTTCCAGCTCCTCATTACCAGGCCCATTTTTCCTTCTGCAGACACTTGCATAATTATATTATGTGAAAAAGCTTATATAAATCAGCTATCATTGTCATATGTTCTAAAGAATTGACCTGCAATTGTTATCTACTGCAAACCTTCATCCCAATTACTTCTAGCCATCAAATCTAAGCCATAAAGTCAAAAGTTGACTGAATATGGATTACTGAAGCTGCATTTTGGAAACAATAGTTTGTAATTTATTTACCTAAATCCTACTTTCAAAGCTATTGTGATCTCATCCCCACAGGCCTCGAAATTGATTTTTGAAACAATACTTTAACTGCCTTCCTATCTGGCAAACTTTCTTTGGTGCTTGGCTCAGAAGCTGAGCTTGACCCTACCTTTTCATGTCTGGGTCTGTGCACTGATGTCATCTGCTCTCCATCCTCATTCACTGCTGGCGTGTGCCAGCACAATAGGGATGGTGAGCAATTGCTACAACACAGGGAATATGTGGGCAACAAATGAAGCTTTCCCGATGCTTTCAATAAGCAGTGACTAACAGCTCCTCAAATTATCAAAACAGTGGCAAAAATAAATTATATTTAAGGTTACATTTTCACCACCTCCTTATTTGTAGATACATAATACGTCCACATAACTGTATCAGCTAATTAGCTGTGCAGGTATTCAAATGCCTTTTCAAATGCATCTGTACACGGTCAAATGTAGATTTTTCATACCTGAATGACAGTAAACAAACAAACCAGAAGCCAAATGAAGATATGGCTGTTTAATCTAGAGGATATTGCATATTAAGAAACACATTCTGAGTTGCAACTGTGTAAATTATTGCTATCCCTTTATACATTTTCAGTTTCTGCATGAAAAGAATCACATTTGATCCACTGAAAATAAATCTGGTCAGAGGCTATAATAAAATGCAGAATGTGCTTCCACAAACAGAACAAGCAAACCTGTATAATTGGTACATTCATAATTTATTTCAGAGTCACCCTGTTTTGTTGACATATATCTATTCTTCTTAAAACCTTTCCCAATGAGTTATTTTATTTTCCAATAAAGGCTATCTTAAATCTCTCCTTTCTTTCTGTTTAATTCTGAGTATTTCACCACTTGGAAGTTCCAATGACTATCTGCAATAGTTATATTTAACCTTCCATATGCCCCTCTTTCTCATATAATTGTTTACCTTCTAGGACAAGGACTGGTATCAAACTTCCTTTCTTTTAATTAGGCTTCTTTCCTACTGCTAGGCAGCATGTGTACCCCTTAGGCTTTCAGTTTACTAAATTAACTGTCAGCACTCTTTATGATCCCGCAACTTCTTTTCCCTCCACAGATTTATCTCATTTCATTATCCTTGGCAGTTCTGAAACCTTTCAAAATTTGGTCTGCTGGAAATCAATACTACTACAAGAGGACATAAGGTTCACCCTGACAAGAGTTAACTACAAATTTTGAGCACACCTCTCTAGTTAGCCTTGACCAGTCTTACTTCAGCTACCATTCAGTGCCTAGAAGTAGAACTTGGGTGCGCTATACAAACCCTAAAACCACAAGTGCATTCTTTCTCTAGAAAAAGATAGACTCCTTTCCATTTCCTGAACATTTCTTCTCCTCACCACTTCTTCAACTACTTTTAGTGAAATTACATTACTCGACTGCTTTGCCTAAGGCAAATGGATATAGATTATTTCAACATCTCTTTGTTTTCTTTTTTTATTCTGGAGGGTAAGGCCAGCAATTTTATACTAGACTAGCAACATGCTGCGACGTCAAATTTAAAGAAATATTCTGCACGCTTCCTGCTCTAATTTTTGCTTTGAATATTAGTACTTCTTATATTGATTTGAAACATGAAAAACAACTGCGTGTGGCCATAAAAGTGCATAGGAAAACAAAATCTGTCAGTTACACTAAGCTATTTTTATAATATCTGGCCTTCTGGGTCAATTCCAACTTTATCACTCTAGTTAAGTCAGTGACTTACTATCAGTTGCTTGCCAGCTCCTGGCAGTGTTCCATGACTACTTCTAGGTGACTCACAGAGCACAAGATCGACCTTAAGGTAGATTCAAATGACAATAAAATGTGCAACTTGCCAGACCAAACACAATTTCTCTTTCTTCTGAGCCCCAGTCTCAAACTACCTGTGCTTCCTGTTCCAGCCTGCAGAACATTCAGAGTAGGAGGAACGAGGTTATTTGAAGCATCAGCCTGGAGGTGTTTCCAAGATGTGTCCATGATTAAGCAAAGATTTTCCTTTGATTTTGTCCAGCTAAAGAGCAGATGAAAGTAAATGGACATTCCCCCCCCCCATGATTCTATCTTTTGCATTTACTTACTTCTGAAATGCTTTCCAAATGTTTTCTCAGGGTTTGGCCTAAAATCTTGATATGCTGCCTCCTAAAATTCTCCTCAAACATATGTTATTTGCCTTGAAGTTGATAGTGTCTTTCCACTTCAGAAAAAATCTTCAGTTAGAGGCACCATGAGATTCTCTATTTCCAGACCAAATCCATTCAGTTATCAAGGAAAGAATTAGGTCTTCCACAAAATCCAGTCAGGGCACCCACAGAGGAAGCTGATCTGCTAAATAAGGAGGTGCCATTTTCCACAGCGCCTTTTCAGAGCTGAACTGCCATATGCTGCTACTCCTTCACTTGCATCCTCTCTGGAGGAAACCAGCTCTGTGTACTTCAGTCCACTGGCTCAGCCTTCCCCAAAATGCTGTGCACTTCACTTAGTTGCAGGCTAATGTCTTCTCATCCCACCCCACGGCACTGAAACATGTTTTTGGTGCCTTAGGCACCCTTCAAAGGAGCAGATGCTTCTTTTCCACCCATGTGTCACCAGGTGATGTGATAGGGACACATGACCCTTTGAGGGCCTGTGGCAGCCTGAGTCACAGACATGAAGTGATTGGTGGAAGGAGGTGACAGATTTTCGCTCCTTGTGTGACACTGTTTTGGTCTCTGGCTTCTTGTGGGGAGCACACAGGGTTGAGGAGGTGAAGGGAAGCCACAGTGTTGTTCTGATTCCCTTGCACTGCATCAAGGGAGCAGGGGGATAGGCAATGGGAGAAGAGCTCAGCTAGGCCCAGCCTAAATCTATCCCTGTAACATGTTAAAAAGAGCAACAAGCTTCAGTACGTGTTGTTGGGGCTGAGCAGTACCTTCTGTATTCCTCGTAGACTCCTTGAAGAGTTCTGTGACACCAGTGCCCATCAGGAGTCAGGACTGTCTAGTGCAATAATGAAGCTCATACAGCCTGGTCCTTATCTTCTCCAGCCATGCACGTATATAACCATTAGCTTCCCAGCCCTTCCCGGGCTCAAAAAGCTTTGAAACAAAGCTCCAGCCAAGACCTCCCTCTTGCAGCCTCACCTAAGCCTTCTCTCTGGCCACATCCTACAGGCCAGCTCACAGCAGGCACTCGTAACATCAACCCTCCAGCTGCCTGCATTGTCTTCCTCTCCAAATGGACTTTGGCATCACTTTCCACACGTTTTGCCTCTGCAAAGCTACAAAGGCTGTGCCTCTCACACTCATGCCTGCCACTCCACTCCACTCAAGAAAATAATAAAAACCAAGGCATGGAATGTGAGTGGGAAATAGAACCTGATAAATGAGACTGCCTTTACATAATTACAAAGCCCTAACCATAACTGTACTAATATACTTACTGCTGTGCTGTTGAGAACCCACTGGTGTAGCAAAAATGCAACGTGGGCAAATAAGCAACATAAAAATGTTTTAAAATCCATTACTAGATCCCTGGAAACCCACATGTTGTTTCCTGGCATTCCAACACTTACCAGCTGGCTCGGATGAAATGATGGAAAAGGCAGAGGAACACTCTTTACCTTATCACAGTCGTTCATTATCTTCCATCCTCACTATCACTGTATGAGACGCAAGCTCTGTGCCACCACCAATGCAGGGCACAATGTCATGCTCCCTCTTGCCTTTGCCTTTCATCCAGCCCCTCCATGGGGCTGAGGAGTTCATCCAGGAACCTGAGGTAAGGCATTGTTGATCCTAGCTGGTAAGGACCCACACTTTTATTCCGAGACGGTCCTATGAATACGCAGCTGGTGACTCTGAAGCCACTTTAGGTGACACCTGTTATCCCTGTGAATACCCATACTCAGGTGAATGCACAAAGTGAATGGAGAAAAACTCATGCTTGTGACAACAGAGGACAGAAAATAATGCAAACTGTATGGATAAACAGCCTGAACACTGTTGTTCTACTTTGACCTAGCACTATTTTAAGTCAAAGCACCAGTCCGTGGTAATTTTACACTAGTTTATTTTAAGTGAAAGTGGATCACTATATTATCACTATCTGAATACATTTAATGGCCAGGTGAAATTCCAGCAATGGATAGCTCTAAGTTGGACCATGTCTACTAGCTTTCATAGGTGGAAATAGGATGACAAAATCAGTAGTTAATAGAAGACTTCATTGAAGGGTTCAAAGAACCTCATACTGCATATTCACGATGTATTCTGCTTTTGGGAGCAGCTTGCCTCTAGACCCCAACACTGCATTTTCATTTACATTCTGAAAACAAAGGGTCTGATTTATTTTATACCTTTCTTATGCTATTTAATTCAACTTCAGCTGTGTCTGTCTCTTGCTTCACGATTTTTCCCTGAAATCTCCACTGATGCACAGAACAACTTAAAAATTGTAGAGTAGGATCTTTCTGTGGTACAATTACTTTTTCTCTTAAGTAATGGTCCACTTTCGAGAATGCCAAGAGTGGTATTAAGGATGCCAAGGAAGCAAAAATGTGGGGAAGGAATCATGTCACTAAACTTCTTTGATAGTTTGAATGTGCTTGAAAAATCTTCTAGACCAAGAAGAAAGCAAGAACAGCCCAGAGAAATGCTGACTCCAGAGGTCTCAGAAAATAATCAGGTGGCTGCCACTATACATGACAAATCGTCATCTGACTTTGGTTTTTCATGCTGACACAGGCATAGAGCAATGTGTCCCCCTATATAACACTTTTTTATAAGAAACTCAGTAAATCCAGTTTATTTAAAAGTATCAAAGTATGAGGTTTGGATCATACACCAGTCTTCTGTCCCTTAAGCTAAAGGTGAATCCCTTCATTTGAGGAATAAATAAAGTCTAGATAATCTTAAAAAAAAAAAAAGAATAAATCCAGTATTTAGAACTGTAGTAGGTTGTTGAACAAGGAGCCATGCTTGATACGAAACAAAAAAGCATGCATATCCACATGTGCAGCATTTGAACAGGTATTATTTGTCACAGCCTCCCACAGATGCTATCAGAGCTTACAGAGAAACGCAATGGTTATTAAAAATGATTCACCGCACTTATTAACATGATAAAGCACAAGAACTGTGAACTAGTCATTAGAATGTATGAGATTTGATAAATAAAAGGCTTTTCAATGTTCTCTAAGGACGTACTCTTGAAACCCCTTACTTTTCGTGAGTCCATCAGCTTCAGGACACCGATGTACTCAGTAGTTTGTTTGTGTGAATTACACATGAAGGGTCCCTTCCAACTCATGCCATTCTATTATCCAATGCCACTGGGATAGTGCACAGAAGCGGCCAATCTTTGATTGCAATTGCTCAGTTAAAATTTTCACCTACAGAAAACACAGTTTTGCTGTGCCAAGTCCAAGTTAGTGCATGTTTTGAAGGTATTTATGCTGATTCCCTTCCTGCAGGAGAAAAGCAGAGCTTGCCAAAGTGACCTCCAGATGGAAGGTGCATTCCTGATCACATATGTCTACCAACAGACCAAGCTGGGCAGTCCTGAGGCTGCTCTTGCTTGACCCAAGGGAGGAACCATCATCTTGGAACTCAAAGTGGAGGAAGAAAGCTAAGTGAGAATCACCTACATTAATTGAAAAGTAATTAGCAAGAACACCAGCAGATTGCCGTGGTAACTGAGAAGCCATAGAACAAATTGTTGCCATGGACTCAATGATCCTTGTGGATTCCTTCCAACTCCAGATATTCTATGATTCTATGACCCCAAGGGTGAAGTCTGGCAGGATTAGACATTGAATGTAAGCTCTTGTCACAATTTTTTTTATTTTAAAGTTAGAAAAGAAATAAAATCAGAAGTCTTCCTCTTGCTTAGTCCAAGGGTGATGTATTATTCATCCATAACTCTGAGGGTTTTAAGTCTAGACCAACGTACAAGTACAAAGAAATAAAAGTACAAACACCTAGGACGGAGGCATGCTCTCATTTCCACAGAGGCAGGTCTGGACAGGCTGCTTTGATTTACCTCAGCACAGCCAAGAAGAACATTTCCCTGCCATGCAGCCAGGAATTGCTCTCAATTAAGAGCCCTGAACAGCAGTCCGCAGAACAAATTCCAGTCCCTCCACTGCCAGAGGAAGCCCTCATGGTGTGAAGCCTCATACAACCACCAGGAGAGTCTGAACTCAAAATCAGGCTTTTAGGGAAACACTAAATGAAATACTAAAGTGAGAAATATTTTAGTGACATTTACATTGAAGAATATACACACAAAAGAGGATATTCACAATCTACAATCACCAAATGCTGGAATTCTCAAAAGCGTGGAGAATATGCTGCTTCTGCTTCTGGTGGATAAAGAAAAGGTTGTGTATGCTGAGCATTTCCAAGCCTACCAGGACTCAACCTTTTGTTTCTAAATCAGTAGATATGAAATGGAGCCTTATACCTGCTTCTAGACTACTTAAACTTGTCATGAAAAGACTTTTCAAAAATTCTTTTTTTTTACTCTCTTTCATATGTAACCCTGATCAGCTTCCTTAATCCATACATATTTGCAAAGGTTTCTGCAGCCTTTAAAGTCATACTCAGAAAAGTCCTTCCTGAAACACCTTTGATGACTTTACAGTCATATAATAACATTAAAAACTACCACTCAAAGTCTGAATAAATGACCTTGAAAAACACAATAGACAAGAACACAGCAATAAAATCATTCTAGGTACAGAACTTATAGCAAATCAACCTTATCTGAACCAGAACTGGTGTGACTAGAGCTGTTCTTGCCTTCTTGTAGGCTGAATAGAGGAGACTTTCTTAAGGAATTGATATGACTTTCCCTTAAACAACAAACACAAGTTCAACTGAATGCAAGCTGGAAAAAACCCTAAAACTTAGCTGGGAACTTAGACTGAATTTATTAATTTGAGTACTGCCACAGAAACTGTGTCTGATTAAATGAAACAGGGTCACGATTTTACTGGATAGTGAAAGCCATCACATAGAAGATACTATTCAAAGTTAGCATACTCATGCACATCAACAGAAACCGCAGACAAGCCTCTTGTGGCTTCACTGATTGCTTAAGCCTGGCAGGTAAGGCTGGTCATTATTCTGAGCACGGATGTGAGTTCAGAAATATGTCAACATGCATTATTGTAATCAACATGCATTACTGTACATCAGTGTGCATTACTGTAATCAAATTTAACAGCTCAACCGAACAACAAGGTCTTGCAGTCTAAAAAGATGGCAAAAGGTCCAGTTATGGCAACAAAGTGGTACCAGACTGTCCATGGAGACACGTAGCAGGTCTCTGCCATCAAAGTATAACTGCAATTTCACTGCAAAATTCAGTCTTGATGGTCTACCATAATCTTCACTAACTAGAAGCACATTATAGTGAGCTCCAAAAGCAATCATTTCTGATGTCAGAATTAGAAAGTAAAATTTATGAGATGTGCTTCATGTCCTGGGAAATATCTGCTTTTTCAAGTATTTCTTCCTTAACTTCGGAACATTATCAAAGGCAGTTTGTGAGGGAAGATAATTAATCTGTGAGAACCAAGTAAAAATTTCATCCTGACAGGTCAGAATAAAGTAGAATTCTAACCCATACAGACTTTAGCCTTGGGGTAATATTCAAAAAGCTCTAAAGAGCTTGGGTTTCACTCAGAGTTTTGTTGAAGGAATTTACATTGTGATTGCAGAGTCTCCACAGAGGCTCTGGCTTCCTGGCTTTACCAGCTGAAAAAAATTGCACTGATAATCTGAAGGAAAACAACTGCTTTTCCTGCTGTCCATTACAATCTGATCAGCATGGACTACCTAGGATTCTCACACTTTGCTCTGAGAAGTTAAAAAACCCCTCATCTTCCCTCAAGCTCAGTCTACCCTTCATCCTATTACTTAGAACATTCAATGATTTACAGTGTTGACAATGCACTTTCTCTAGCAATTGTTTCCATCTCATTTCCAAAGCAGGATGTTCCTATTTTTAGAAACATATTAACCCCCGCTTCCTAAAAAAACCCCGAAGTCCAAAACCAAACAAAACCCTGGAGTTTTTTCTCTATACATTGCAAAAATCTGTCCATCATTATGATAACGACCTTCAGACAGTGGGACAGGCTCCTGGCTGACACTGCCTTACACCACTTGTGCAAACAACACACCTTCACCCATTAATGGGAATCACACATTGTTTCCTTCAGTAATCTGCATCACTTGTGGGGTTAAACCAGCACATTCCCGTTGTTGTTGACTCTGAATGTGGTGCTCTTCTATTATTGCTCATGCAGTTCAGTGTTGCTTCAGCTGTAAACAAATGCAGAGCTTAGCTGCGAATGAACTCCTTCCAGCTCAGGCAGTAACAGCCCAGTAAAGCCAAAGCCACCTGAACCAGGAGTGGTACACAGCACAGAAAACAGGGCTCACAATCCATGCACTACCACAGCAAGGGAGGGACCGAGGGGGAAGAGAAGGCAAAAGGGAGAGACTCTGAAAGGATGCAAATGTTTATATCCTCAAAGTCACCACAGTAAGCAGATCTCTGCACTAAGAGATACCCGTTTTCAGACAAATGGATATCCAAGCAGTATTTTCCTTGATTCAAAGCTGGTTTGATGTGACAAACATTTTAAAGCAGTAGCTTACATCCAGTTCTAACTCGAGAAATTAACAAGTGAGTGGAAACAAGCTTCCCATTCAGGATTCACTTCTGTTCAACATCCTGCATAGATGAAATCCCAAAGTCTCAGAAATGCGCTAGACTTGAAGAAGTTCGGTTTAGTTTTCAGGGGTACAAGGCTACACACAAAAAACCTATTCTCACAGCTGTGCCAAACCCCTGAAGGACAGTTTATCCTAAATCTGCTTCACTTCTCCTCCTTTTTCCTTAATCTGGACAGTTTCCCCTTAAACATTTTAAAAATCACAGATGTCTTGTAACTCAGACAGTGGGACAAATGTGCATAAAATGATGTCATAAGGAATCTGCTTCACAGCCAACACACAACTGCTTTACAGTACATCTAGGAAACCTCATCGTCAGTCCATCCCAAGAACGTGTCTGACTAGAAACATTAAAAGAAACCCCAACAAACATTACAAGATGGAAAGAGATATATAATAAACAAATAATCATGTTTATAAATCCTCTCCAAAGTTCCCGGAGGACCATGCTCAAATCCCAGGTGTACCAAACTAAGCCAGTATAATAGTGACTCGGTAGTGTTAACAGTTAGACTTCATTATCTTAAAGGTCTTTTGCAACCTAAACGATTCTGTGATTCTGCTGTGTGTCAGCACCCGTTTTCCCCTAAGGAACACTGGAGTTCAGGCGGAGAAGGGTATCACCCCAGCTGCTCCCATGGAGCTCCCACTCATGAGAGGTGAGCAGTGGGCATCCTGGCACTACTCTGCACACAGACTAAGACGGATCTTACCCATTACTCCCTGCTCAGTTTATATCAGTCTATTTATTGCGTTCATAGAACCATTTATAGATGGCTGAGACAAATGGCTCTAACTCAATTGCCAAAAATCCCCCACACCATTAATATTTACAAAGTGCTTCTTGTGGGTACCATCTCAGTCTAAATATTATTTGTATCTTCAAGAAACACAAAGCTCTGAAAAAGATGAGCATGATCTCCATAAACACCAACATGTGCAATTCTTCTTCTTGAAACAACACTGAAAGGATACATTTTTAATGCTTTATTTTTGTTTCATCTTGGTTGCTTTAATATTCCTAGTATCTTGAGTACATTTTTTCTTTTAAATGCTCATATTCTTTCCCATTTGCCAAACATTGATTTTCCTCCTGCAACTTGTGCAGAACTCTAATTTAACACACTTTAGTTGGATCTCTTGTTTTCAACAAACCTCACAAATTCTACTGAGAGCTCAGAAAGACACTGGTTAACCAAGTAGCCAGAGCACTGAGAAACATTATTTGTGCAGACATCCTACAAACATAGTGGTTTTACATTTATTTTGACCAATAGCTGGCATCACAGTTTACAGTCTTAATTATCCTTATTTTTAAGGTAGTTACTTAGAACCCTGAAAGAGAAGAAGAAAGAAATAATTTGGGACCTTTCCTGCTCAGGAATAGGAATACACTAGAGTGGCTTAATTCAATTACGGTAATTGAAATACCTCCTTTAGTTTTCTGTCACTTGGAAAAAATACCACAAAGCTCTGGCTTGCTTTAAAGATTTAGATTTTAACACGAAATGGTTGTGAAATGGCAAATTTATTGGTAGAACCTGAACAATTATCAGAGATGCTAGTTCATGTTAAGGAGCTGGGAGACTGCATACTTCTTATCTTAATTCCAGGGTGAAAAAACAAAGAGATTTTAAATATCTAGTAAGAAGAGAAATGCTCCAGAAATTGCTCTTCATGCACCTAAGGTTACTGAAAGCACAGGAAGTATGAAGATGTAAAGCATTCATCCTAAAGCACATCAGCTTTCAGTAAACCATCACAGAAGATTTTTTGAGTTTCCAAGGGCAGAAGGACAATATTAAGAAAGCAGAGTGACTGTAGCCCCTCTCTCATCTTAAATAACATAGGGAGTGTCCACCCTCCCTGCTGGGATGTCAGGGTAAAGCCACTTGTCTTTCATCAGGCAATATGACCAGCACCAGAACCTTCACAAACATTATTTTTTCACTCAGCTCACAGTTTAACCACAGTGCACAGAATCTTAATTTGCATTTGTATCTTAGTCCAGTGAAGAACAAAACAAAGTGAGGAGCAAGGAAAGCATCTCCCACAGGCAAAACACTACACAAGAGGAACAGAAGAACAGTCTGACTTTCTGTGGGGCTAAACTGCCTCTTGAAATGGAATGTGTGTGTGGTGCAGAGGCAGCATACACCAGGAAAGCAGTACCAAGTAACTTGAAGTCGTCAGGCTTAATTAATTGGTTCTTAAAAATGCCTGATGCAAACCAAGCATTAAAGTCCCTTGACTGATTATGACACCTCTTATAATCTGATGAAGACACTCATCTGAGTAGGGAAACACGCAAGTCAGGTAACTCAAAACTAACGTCTTAACTGAGCAAATAAGTTACTCCATGCAATTCAAGGCACACTGAGTATTTAAAGAGGTACTGCACCAGACCTGATAAGGTTTCTTCATTTTTTTAGGACAGCTGCAAAACGCTTGAAAAGAAATAATCTCAATCCTTATCACCTACATACATCTGAAAGTTTTCGAACCCTCTACTGAAACCCGTCTGTATCACAAATTTAACACTCCGGTCCTTGACAGCCCATGTCATTTTTAAAGTAAGAGAAAGGCTCCTCAATCACTTAAACCTTTAAAAAATTAGGAATTTCCACTATCTCCAGTTTTCTGTTTCATCTCTTAATACCATTTAAATCGGACATTTATTTTTATCATTCATTCAGTCTTAAAATGTTGCCTCTTTTTCTTCCTTGCAAACAATCTGACGACACAGGGATCACATCCATCTCAGTCTTTCCCCCGATTGCTCAAAACAAGCAATCAAATAGCTGTGTGCATGCAACTTCACAAGCTAAAAGCTATGCTGAGCATTCAGAAGACAATATTCTGGAATAATTCCCCACCTGGGTACTCACCCAGTACCAAGAGTACCAGTTCACGATATTAACACAGGTACAGCTACAGCATCGTCAGTTCCCACCAGCTTTTCTGGTTCCAGCTTCTCCAATTACACTGGTCTAGTGTTAGAGAAGTCCAAGGGTTTCCACAGTGTCTAAAAATCCATCCAGCACCAGCCTGATTACTGAGCCTGCCTGACTGCAGACAGTGCTGGGTTCAGTGCAAGGCACAATCTGATTACCTGGGGGCAATTTCTTACAGTGTCCTGAAATCATAGTGAGGCATTTAAAAGGATTTCTCCCAGAATCAAATACAATGACAAAGGAAAGGGAAATATGAGAAGCATTCAAAGACCATCACAGTCCTGCCTAAGTTCAGCAAAGAAATGCAATTCTGATGAAACTCCTCTCTCATCTGTTTTATCAACACGGAGTTACTAAGGAGAAATTAAAGAAATAAACTCACACATTTTAGGACTTCACAACCAAAGCCACACAAACAAAGCTGGGCTATATAAATGGGGACCCTGACGAGTTAGTCATACAAAGGGCTGTCACACTTTAAAACTGAGCTGAAACTTTTCTTTCTGTGCTGTTTTAAAGCCATTCCATTCTTAAGCCCGAAGTGATGGCAAACATTTATTGACAGTTAATGCAGTTCTCCTGCGATGTATCATTAGGCACAAGCCCAGAGGCACAAGGCCAAGTGCTGTTAATCTCCTGGTGAGTGCCTTAGTGCCTCAGATATGTACTGCCTGAAAATATCCGGTGATATCGCTAATGTTTTTTAAAAGGCAGGAGTCTTGAGTTTTCACAGAAACTGATACACTAATTAACCCACCAAAACAAAAGTGTAATGGAAGAAGCCCTGCAACAGTTCACCCAGTTTCTAAACCCTGTTTTCCCACATCAGAAGTGATGTACCAAAAAAATACTACCCTCCTCTGCCTTACCTCATGCTTTACTTCAGCAGTGTCAAATCACATTTTTCTTGCTTGGCTAAAAAGCTTTCCAAAACAAGTGAAAACATCTATCAGCTTTTACCCAAGGGAAATGAACTGCTGAATATTCAATCACAGGTTTCCTTCCAAATGCTCTGCTTGTTTGTTTTAGAGAAGCCTTAAGAAGGGCAAATAAAAGGTTTGAAATCCTCCGAGCAAAGCTGACTTCTTTCTCTGAAGGTCACCCTCAAGACATTTCAGAACCGTGGAAATAACGCAGGGGTGGGATAAGCAAACTCAAAAGACAGCTTTTCTTCTCAAGTAACTTTGATGCTTCAGGCTGAACTAAAAAAATGCCCTCAGGTGGAGGTTTGCCACTTTCTATGGACCTATCCAATTATACCCTGGGGAGAAGAATGCACTAAGAAGTTCTTTTTGCAAAAGTAACTCCTGCACAAGCGCTTCAAAGAAAGGAGAGCTTGCATCCTCAGAAATACTCCACTAGAAGTGATCAGGCTCGTCAAGGGTATTACTTGTGGTCGAGTACCTTCTTCTTTGGGACAAACCTTAAGCACTGTTTTCAGGGTCACTGCCAAAGCTGGAATATTCAAACCACACGATGTAGATCTGAATCAAGACAGCCCCTTCATATTCCTTCAGAATTTACGGTCTGATCATACTAATAATATGCACTCAAATTGATAGTAATGCATTTAGCAAACATCAACTATGACTGCCATGCCTATTCAGAGCAAATTTTGACTAGGCTCCAAATTGAAATTCATAATCACGTTAGCTAAACATATTATTTAGGAGATGCTGCAACTTGACTAAAGACTTAATTTTGTGTAAACCTTGAGAAAGACGCGGGAAAGAGCGGGAGCTCTGCCTAAGACAAAACTACAGGATCTGGGGTTCCTGTGCAGCTCCACGCACGGGCACACCACCGTGACAGCTCCACACACCCTGCTTCTGGAATGAAAGCGAACCGCCACCCAAAAACCGCAAGCAGGCAAGCGAACAAAGAAGCGCTCCGGGGCTGTCCGGGCAGGGCAGCGGCTGCGTCCCCCCGGCTCCCGGCGCCCCTGCCCAGCCCCGTTCCCTCTTCCCGCGGGTGCGGTGCCGCTCCGCANCGGGCAGCGGCGGTCATGTTTCATTCATGTATTTAACCAGCAGCCCCCTCCCCCCATCGGGGCAGTGCGGGCCCCGCTGCCCGGGCAGCTGGCGTGAGTTGCCCAAACGCTCAGCCCGAGCCCGCCCGTGACGCGCTTTGAGGCAGCGAACGCGCTCTCCCGGGCGCCGGACCTGTGCTGGCCGCGCTGCGGTCCCGGCTGAGTTTCCCGCTCCGCTCCGAGCCCGCGGGCGGCTCCGAGCAGCCGGCAGGTGAGCGCTGTCAGCGAGCCCCCGGGGAGTGCCAGGCGCTTCCCAAGGCGGGGACAGCCCTTCCCACGAGTTTCTGCCCCAGGCCGGCCGCAGCCGGAGCCCGTCGGGGAGGCGGGAGCGGTGCCTGCAGCCCGCTGCGCGCAGGGACAGTGCCCCGGCAGAGCGCGGCTTGGCTCGGACCCTGCCCCAAGCGCTGGCGGAGTTCGCGTGTGCCGGGGCTGCCAAAACCCCTCGTGGGGGCAAAGTGGGGAGCGACGGTCACAGACGGTCGGGCAGAGACATCGTTACCCTGCCTGATGTCTCCGATCTGCGAGCGGGCGCTTGGGGGAATGTTAAGCCTTTGGATGCCGGTATGAGTGCTCAGGCTCTGTCCGCGCGTACACCGCATGTACACCGCCGCAGGATGCCGCTCCACCAGGCAAACAGAGCATGCCATACTCATAACTTTTACGGTTTTCGTAACGAGGATGCTCTACTCTGCCTCCTCCCTCTCCCCCTCCTACCCCCCATCAGTACCAAGTTACAACCTGTTTGTAAGGGTAGAAATGCGTTTCCTGAGATGTCTCTTTTATCTCCTGCCAGCTTTTTCAAAATGCCTCTGTGGCTAGTACCTGACTCCAGATTTTTGTCAATCTTAACACATTTTATTTTATTTAATGTGGATTCTGGCATTCATTAGTTTTAATTTTTGGTGTATTTTTTTGAATATTTCCTCCTCTTCCTCTTGGGGAAAATTCTGGCTAGTTCTGGCATCTGTCATGATTTTGCCTCTTAATACTGAAGCAAAGATTATGCGTGTATTAATGAGTTTTCTCAGTTAGTGGATTGACTGCAAGAATTTGTTAGGTCAAGCTTGATAAAAACTGCCAGTCCCAGGCAGCCCCTTATCTCTGCAAGGAGCCGACTCTGCCTCAGAGAAAGCAGGGCATAGTGCTGCCTATGTTATATGTAGCTATTAGGGAGATTCTCTTTGTGCATGTATATGCATTTCATGGTTTTTACTAATTATTGCTTACATCCACTACAAAATCTATCAAGTTTCAAGGGAACAATTCATTGCTCTTGAACTATTTGGTTTTCAAGATAGCAGTGAAGAAGTAATTGGCAATTTAAGTACATTGCCTTCTAATTCCATTTCATATTCTGTTTGTCTTGCATTAAGAAAAGACAAACAAACAGGACCTTGCTCACGTCCTTCTCAGCTCTATCTCGGCACTGCTTCTTGCATGTTTTCCATGGATCATTCCCCTCTGCTCTCCCACTGAAGTCTGGAAGTGAGACAAGCATCAAAATATCTGACCTTGTTTGTATCAGTATTAAAGAACTATTTAAAAACACTTGTCTTTCTCATACAGCAAGATCTTTTTATTTTCATTTTTTGCTGCTTGACAGCACAGATAGCCTGAAACATATTTCCACTGGCATGAGATTTTCGTGCAGTTACTTTTCTGTGCCACTTCTGTTTATTCATTTAGCATGGATTTATCCCACCTGCATATGTCTTGTATTTCCTCAAAATAATCTGTGTTGAAATATACGGAGGTATGTATTTTTTTCTTCCCCCCACCCCCCAATTCCTAGTAAGTAATTTGACAAGGCTATGGAGATTAGGATTTCACTTCTATTTGCAAACTGAGATGTGGTACTATTATCTTCAGAGGTTACCTTTCAGTTTGCACTGGAGATTAGTTGTACATCCCCAGAAGTGAAGAGTGAGCATGACTGGACAGGTGTAATTCCACTTTTAATAATTCCAAAATATTAAACAGCATTCTGTCTCCCCCACCCCCCAGTTCCACGAAGTTGCAGTTTCTTTACTAGATGCACTAAGTCTGATGATAGTGAAGACTAATACTGAAGATCAATAGCAGAATGTTATTTATGGGGTCTGTGCCACTTACCATTACAAGTAATACCATTCCAGTTTTCTAAACAGATGGGAAAAAGGTTGCATGGAGCAGTTAACTGGTTTGGACAGGATCAAAGTGGTACAGTCTTGGCAGAACTGATGTTGAAAACTGGGTCTGGCTCCAGCCTTCTTCCCTCAGTGCTGTTGCTTTGCTGCCTTGTGCTCCTGTTCCTTGAAGGCCATGTCATGTGTGCCATTCCCGACTCACACAGCACCCACAGCTGCAGCAGGGAGGCTACAGCCACCATTCCAATCCTCCTGAAGACCCTCACAGTGGAAGGGGGCCACAAAAAGTAAATTGGCAGCTTTGTCTCCTGCCTATGCCTATAGAAAAGTGGGATAGCAACCATTCCTTCTTACTCTTCTTCCTGAGCTTGCTTGGGGTAAATACAACTGAGTTTGGTTTACAATCAAGCCTTTCTACTGCAATTAAAAACACATTTATATGGCTTTCTGTGAGTAGCTCTCTTTATACAGGAGCGTGGGTGCAGCCTTATCAGTCTTCCAGTTTAAAAATTTTGTTTTCTACTTGGACCTGGTCCTGCTTTGAATGAAATCACGACCCAAAGTCCCAACAATTTAAGAGGAGTGTGATTAAATGCTTTGCAGGTGTGTTTACCCATTTCTTTCCAATCCATCCCACCAGCGTTGCCATTGCTTCTGTTCCACAGATGGCCGGTTCAGTGGCAGTGATATGGCAAACATGGAAGACACTGCACACCTCAGTTTAACTTCTTCAATTAGTTTAAAATTTCTTAAATACGTTTAAATGTTTTTAAAAAGTAATAAGCATAAAGCCACTTGCTTGCACTGCTCACCAAGACCTACTTTCATAAAGCAAAAAAAAAAGCAGATTTAAGTGCAATATTTTAAGAGTTTTTTAAAATCTGAGTTCTGAGAAAAGCTGGAATATCATCCCAGACCTGTGAAGGGGGAAAGAATACCTTTTCCTTTAGACCCACAACAGAGTAACTCCTAGCATTGTGGTGTTGTTGTTGCTGTTGATTTGTTTGGATTATTTTAGCATCTCAGTTATTATATGTTGGTACCCAAAGTGCAGGAGATATTGTCCTGCCAGTTTTAAAGGATTTATCCCCCCTGGACAGCACTTATTTTGACCTCTGTCCATGGAAAAAATTGCCAACACTCTGGGAAGAGTTTGAATCTAGAAAGGTTTGAACCAGATGATAGAATAGTTTGTAGTGGTGTCACAAGGTGAAGAATTTAGAGATTTTGGGGTCGTTTATGTAGTAAATAGATAAAAGCTGAAAATGCCAAGATGGAGGACAGTTGTTGTTCTCCAGGGCTTCTTCTTCTTCTTCTATACCTCCATGTCTTGCGGCAGAAGTGATTCAGAGTGATTGGATGAAAAATTCCGCAGTTCCTGTCCACACAGGAGCTGGGTTTGTTGGGCATTGGCAGAAAAGTGAAAATATGTTTCGTTTCAAACTTCTATTGGGTCATTTACCTTTAAAAGGGCCAAGAATTTGTGATAAGCTCTCTTTTCGGCCCCCATCTTTTGAACTCTCTGCAGGGTGCTGCGCTCCAGCACTCTATTTCTCTGATAACGCTAATTAAAACAACTATCTGAAGCAAAGAACCAGAGGCCTCCTCTCGTCTTTTCAACTTTCTGCCCAGGACTGTCGGGCCTCCCTCGCTGCGGGGGAGTCCCACTATTATACTGCCATTATGAATTTGGCTTAGGATTTGTGTCCTCTAATCCAGAAAGGATTTTACAGGCCAATAAAATGCTTCAGCTGAGTGTCAATAAGCACTCTTCAAATACTTTCAGCTTCTCAGGACTCTTTTGGGATAAGTAGTATCAGGGATAACAGTTTATGCATGTATTAGTACATGTGTTTTACAGATGGAGAAACCAAACCACCCTGGTTAAATTAGTTCACCAATGACTGAGGAAACAGGACATGGCCAGAGGCAGTAAGAACCTGTACAAAAGCTGTAATTTTGTGGTTTCATCCTGGTGTCCCAGTCAGCCAAGTTGTTTTAGCCACAAACTGGTAGAAAAAATCATCTCCATCTGTCTGGAAGGGACCAAGTGGAGAATTCGAAGCTTTTGCAGAGGATGTGCCTAAAAACAGTGGCATCAGGCAGGAGGTGAACTCTGTGTGTTAAAAAGAGGAATCCACCTAAAAAAAGGTGTCACAAAAAGGGAAATAAAGGTGATAGTGACTATGAACTTTGGGCGCCTGGGGTATGTGTAGACTGTGGAGAAGGTTATAGAAACTTGCTCCTTGGATACGGTGGCAGGAACAAAAGGAAGCTCCTGGAAGCCTGACTCCCACTCTTCAGCTCTTGTAGCAGACAGAAATCCCAGAGACGGGTAAGAGAATGTGTCTGTGAAGACTGTGTTGAACACTATTATTGCAATACTTTTGATCGATTGTCACAAAGTACTGCTGAGTGTGTTTTTGAAGGGGGAGAGAGGCAGATATCAAAATTTTGGTACCTGTCATGGAGATAATTATTTTTGTAGCTGAAGGGAGGGAAGGGGATGGTGGGAAAACAAGAAAGGGAAATGAAGCATCCCTTGCTTCAGGTAAAAGTGATTTTTCAAACAGGAAAATAATTAAGCTGAACTTCTATTTACATGACTGCAGCTGATTCCATTCGGGGCAGCTGATCGGAACGAGGTTCTCAGAGCTAAGAAGCTATACTGCAGATAACAATGCAGTAGGGAAGGATAATATAATTCTATCAATGACAGCAGTCCGGAAGATGCAGTAGTTTTCCCCTCAAGTTATTTGTGAGTAAAGTAGTCTTGTGCATGTGCAAAATATTAATGATCAATTACAACAGTGGCCATGTGTATACATTACATAAATATGGCCATGTGTTTACATTACATAAATATAATATTTTCTGTGTACTTAAGTTCTTCTGTATAAGAAGGTATCAGAAGGAGAATTTAGAGTTTTCTGCAAACTATTCATATGAATTATATAACCTGTTGCAAGCAGGATGTACTTTTACATTAATGCTGATTTTTCAAATTATTTCAGGGGAAATTTTGGAAAACCACAAGAGTTGAATAAAAAAAAATGGAAATCAAGAAAGTCACCGAAGATGTAATAGAGCTACTGTAGTTACAGCTACTGTGGTGATGGCTTATAAACACTTCATATCCTTTTTGTGTGGAAATAAAATTGCTGTGAGTTACAGCTCTGCTATTTCCCCTTCTGTTAGACATCAGGTTATGTTTTTGTAGCTTTGCTGAGAGTCACAGCAATGAATTTGTATCTTTGTAATCTCTTGCATCAAGTTGCAAGAGCACAGTCGTAACAAACAGCATACAAGTCACCTTCCAATTACAGCTAAACTAAATTTTAAGGTAGTATATGCAAATCTACCCTGAAACAGAAACCTCATTAAGCTTGTTATGTACAAAGGTGTTTATGTTCTTCTAGGTCTGTTTATTGCCAGAGTCAAGGGTTGGCAGAGGGGAGAGTAACTCTGCCAAGCAAGAAACTCTTAGCTATTTGGCTCTTTGATTTGCCAATGAGACCCAGGTTCACATATTGACACTCACCAAAACAGGAGCCTTATGACAACAACATGTGTAGTCAGATTTCAACTTTTTCCAGGTCAGATGCAAACTAACGCTGAAAACTGTCCCTGTGTAGAGATCTGACCAAACTGCCAAACCCAGGTGGCTGGCACTGACTGCAGGCCACACCTTGTGCTCAGAAATTGCTTGTCTACAAAGGGTTTGGAGGTAAAAATCAACATATGTTGGTATAACAAATCCCAGCAGCCATGCTCAGGCTGGAAAGACATTTTGCTGGTGTGGGGGTTTGCCCACTCAAAACACCAAGACAGAAAACATTCTATAAATGGGAAGAAACACAGAGCATAAACTGCAAGCAATTTGGAAATTGTATTTTTTCTCTCAAACCAAACATAAGCACCCAAGGCTTTGAGATGAAACCATACTTACTGAATAAAGATATGGTCAGGCAGCCAAACAAATGGAAAATGAATCCAATGGTGTTAAGCTTGATCCTGCCCTGCTTTGGGAAAAATTGCTTCCTAAATACATTTCATTGTGTGAATTTAACATCTCACCTCCAAGTATTATATTTGCTTCAATACAGGCTTTGTGGTCTGGAGGGTTCTCCTAATCCATTTGGCTGAAAATCAAGGACAGTGAGAGAAAAATAATTTCAGAGTTATTTCTGTGGGGTTTATCTGCGCTGTTGTTCTCAGAAAAAAAATTAAGCCAAATTCACCTAGTTTCAGATTCTTGACATGGATCACTAAACCAAGATAAGTTCTTGTATTGACTCTCTGATTCAGAACTAAGATTTCAACAGTAAACTGTAGTTTATTTTGAAAAAAAAAGTACATCTCCTTTAATTCCGAATGTCAATACACAGAATTTAAAAATAGTTTGACAAAATCACTCTGAAAGTTCATTCAGATTAATGTTTAATCATCCAGCATTCCTGTTGTCTGGAGGCTTATGAGCATGGGAATCTTAATGTGCTGTAAAGTAGCATTTAAATTTTTGTTGAAGGGGAAAGTGCCTTTTTCAGGGAAGAGTGAATTATCACTAGGAGTGGTCTACAGGAAGAGTTAGTGTACAGTAAGTTCCCAGTCCCACTCACTAATTCACAGGAACTTCCTCTGTAGACATGCACCCAGGTAGGCAGAAGTTATGTATTGTTAATCTTGCTGTGCACATATTGCAGCACTTTGGCTGCAAAGTGGATCGGAACCCAAACAGTGAATGATGGCTGTGTCTGCGTTGGGAGCAAAATGGTGCTGAGGATCCAACATTTGTCTTTCAGGAGCTTTTCCTTCAGAGTGGCTGTGGTGTGTTCCCAGGGACTCAAAGCCCATTCGTGGCTGGAGCACAGCTTTCAGTTTAGCTCCTGCAGAAAGACCCTCATTGGGCAGTGTGGAGCAGTGCACACTAAATGGGGAGGATCAAGAATAATCTGAACTTCAGTGCTGGTGTAGATATTCTGAAACAGAGCAGGGCTTCACAGACGGGCTAGTCTGATGGCAGCCCGGGAGTGCTGTGAGTCTGGGGTGACCAGTGTCCTGGGGACCTGCTAGAGAGTGGCTGTGGGACTCCCTGAGTTAGCAGAGAGGTTGGTATTTTTCATTTTATGAAAAAAAGGATGCAGAAAAGCACTCATCAGATTGATGCCTGTGGCACCATTCAGTCTGTCAAGGCATTTGATGCAGAACTAACTCTGCACAGCACTCTGTGGTGAAGGCCACATTATAAAGACTGCATTGAGAATGGGCCCTGAAGCTTTTCTTACCCCAGTCTGTTTGCCATGAGAAACAGTAAATTAAATAACATCAGAAACGCCAGACTCCTGTATGTAATGAGCATGCAGCCCGCAGAATTCACTGAGCAAGAGGTCAGTGGGCTTAGTGAATTTGTCTGGTTCTTTTTAAAGACTGTATATTATTAAATACATTTCCAGCTTCTTAGTGGGAGCTGAAGTTACTGCAGAGGTTTTGAAACAAATTTCAGGGGTTGGGAAGGGGTGTGCTATTTTTGGCTTCCACTTAACCACCCAACAGACAGGAATCAGGTAGATTATTTGCTCATGTTGCCATTAGTATCGTGTTGCTGGTACGTGTGGCATCTTTTTCATGAAGAAACAACAGAGCTACCGTTCCAGTAGCTTGCAACATAGATTGAAGAAAACTGTGAGGTTTGCCAAAGTGCTTTTGCTCTTTACATGGCAATTGAGCTTGAGAGAAAAACAGATGGCCACAGGTGGGTCTCAAGCAGCTGTACACAGACCTCAAATATCCACCTAAGCCACAGTCGCCTTCTGGGGTTCAGGTGGCTTTTGAACAACCAGTGGGCTGTTTGTAAATTATTCCCATGGATGCTAACCTATTCCTCCCTATGACAACAGCACATGAGAGAGGTGGGAGTGGCCAATGGAAAGAGGAGGTTAGGGCAACAATATGGTCAGTGTCATCCATGAACTCTGTCAGCTGTGGATTTTTTTAAAAAGGGAGAGTTAAAATGTGCAGATCACAGTGCAGGTGCTGAATCCAGCAGGGGGTGGTTTGGAGGGGAGGGAGGGAATGTGGTTACACTGTTAATTCCGTCAGGGCTCACATTAGCAGTGTGTCTTTAAAAACAAAATAGGATGCTGCTAAGGATGTAAAGGGAGGTCTGGTGTACATTACATCAGTTGTAAAATTGAATGTTTTCTAAATTATTATTATTTTTAAATGCCACTGGCTGAGCTGTAGCACAAAGCTGAACAAAGCCACTGCAGTGAAGAACATGAGTAATTTCAGTGATGGGACCTGCAGAATTACTTAAGCAGATTTGTGTGATAACCGGGGTTTTTTTCACAGTGTTTAGTCTTGATAAGAGCAAGACTGATGTCTTATCTACACTGCTTATCACATTTACTGCTTAATAGCAATGGAGCTGCTGACAGCAAGCAAACAAAAAATTGTCAGGAAAGTTGAGTGATTGAATTATCACTAAATGAATACCCAGAGTTGTCAGTGGTATTTTTGGCAACAAAGAAACCAAACCAAAACAAAATTTTTCAGAATTCACAGGACTGAGGTGATCCTTCAGAAGCACCGGTGGAGGCTGCATCAACAGGAGGTGTCAAAAAAGAGCTGTTTGCCTTCAGCTCCTTCTCCTTCATTGTGATGAAGGAACCCTCTCACTTCCACAGTGGGGACAAGCAAGGAGAGGGAGGGAGGCAGTTTTTCAAGGAGCAGCAGCTTCCTCGTGTGCCTTCAGCTCGTTTTCTGAAATGCTGCCGGTTTCAGAGGAAAGTAGCTTAGGAAAAAGAAGGTGCTGTGCTGCTTGGGAGCTGACAGGCTGCCCCTCCTCAACCAATAATTAATTTCCCAAGCCAGAAGATAAGGCTGCTTCTTGGAAAAATGCTTTTTGTCATATAATGGTCATGACAGAGATGAAACTGCTTGGGAGTGCTAAATTGACTTACTTATTCACATTATAACCTGACCAACTGCATTCCCACCAGGCAGATCTAACGATGCTTCATGCTGGGGCTTTCATGAGATGAATCATGCAGGTAAAAAATTTCACTCATTTTCCACTGCCCTCTTTCAGATACTTTGGACATGCAGTTTTGCTAATTTAAACAGAACCCAACAATCCTTGTAATATTGGGGTTTTTTGAGCATTTTTGTTTTAATGGAGAAGTGGCAGCTCATTTGGAGTCTAAGAGCATGTGTAAAACATTCAAATGAGTTCCAGCTGAGGCAGCTCTGGGTACAGAATGGAAGCAGGGAGTTTGCCTGGCTGAAGACTGTCACCTGTAGCAGGTCTTCTTTCCTGTCCTTAGCTATGTGTCTTCATTAAAACCAGGGTGATGGATTAAATGTCACCAACAACCTTTGCACTTTTCCTTTTAAATAATGTTTCCTGAAGTGACTGAGCAGATGTATAAGATTCATCTTAATTATAATAAATTTGCTGTTAAATCCTATTTCACTATTTTAGCCCAATGGTGTTATTGCTTCCTTAGAGCACACATTGCAAAACACCCTTTCAAAGCCCAACTAGTAATGAAAATTGATTAAACACCCGATGGACTGCCCAAAGCTCCATGAAAATTGGGCATGAGTGTTTCAGAAGTTATAAATGTTATCTTAAAAGATTTGACAGGTTCTCTACCCCTCTGGACCCTAAGAGAGTCCAGAGACGGATGTCCTGGTTTACAAAGATGCTGACTGGGAAGTTTAAGCAGGCTTCACTCCCATGTTACACAAGACACTGGATGGTTAGAGCACTCAGGTCAAAGCCCTAGAGAGAATCAGTGCCTTGCTGGTGGGGGGTAGGCACCATGGGGTCGGCAGTCTTGCCCCTGGTGATTTTGAGAGACTATTAATCTTGTTCCAGTGCAGAACAGAAAGCCATCTAAGGTGTTGGAAAGTTTTCCTGTGTTGCTAGGGAAGTCAGTGCAGTGAGGCAAGGACAATGTTTTTCTTTCTACGTCCATCCTCCAAATATTTGTAATTTCTGTGACTACTCACTGTGTACATTCCGTTATTTTCTCAAGGCAGTACTGCTCAGACACCCTTATCTTGTTCTCCTAGGGGTTCCTAAACTTAGGCAAGGAGGTTGTAGATCAATTAACTCCATCTACTTCTTTTTTTTCTTTTCGTTTTTATTCTTAATAGCAAACAGTTGCATTTTAATATCTTGGTATCCACTAACTTTGAAGCTGAACTACTGAGAAAACAAGGCTTTTAAGTCTGGCTATGAGAAAGAGCTATCCCAATGCAGCACAGAAAAAAAGACACCCTTTGCTCTTCATATGCCGCATGAAGTCCTTCAGCTGCAGGGGAGTTGGAGGTGCTCAGGAATTCACCACCATAATCCGAGGTTCAGACTTTGTTCCTGGAAAGGGCTGAAGGAGGTACAGTAGCGGGTCTTCAGTCGGCCATCAGGTGACAGCCTCAACACAGTCTGCCCTCCAGGGTTACAGTTTTTCCTCCTACCCATCTTCCCTAGGCTTATTCCAAAAAGAGCCACAGTTAATGATAATTTCTACTTAAGAGAAATATATTAACTTTTCCCCTCTCCATTTATGATATTACCAAAGATACTATTTTTCATTTATTTTTCTATTTTTGAGATAAATACCATGCTCTGCTATAACCCCATTGAAGCCAACAGGTTTTTCTCAGCTTACACCTAGGAGTGATACCGATTTTCTGTGTGTTTCTCATTGAGCCATTCTGCCTAGGACACCACGGTGGGAGAAAAAAAGACCTCCCACAGCTGGGGAAGAGGGTGCAAGCTATCTGACTGGGAATTTGTGCCACTAGCAGTCTGTCAGCTGTTTATCCTCTCACTGACCCAAAGCCCTAGGAGATACCACCTCGTTAAGTCTAAAGAACATCATGTACCAGAGCCCCACCGCTGGACAGATTTGACCCTGTGCTACTTCAGCATCTAGCAACTAGCTTGTCAGTGGGAAAAATAAACCATTCAGAGGGGATAGCAATTAAAAAAATGCAGTACAATAAAGCTCAAGATTCTTGTATATTCTGCACATATAAAGCACCATTCATCCCAATCCTTTTTTCCATCCTATAATAATGTAGCAATTGCCCAAGAGCGTGAACATGTTCATATACGGGAAGTAAATTAACTCAGTAAATTGCTGACTAAACCAAACAAATAATTTTTTTTCTTTGAGAAGAACATACTCCCTATCCATGATCAAACAAAAGATACCTGTACTAAAAGCTTGCACGTGAGTCACTCTCCCTGGTACTGCACTGTTTGTGACACAAACACATGAAGTGTATTACAGCAGGGAGAATTGTTTCTATCTGCAAATATTCTGTAGTAGCTCTTTCTTGCACACAAATTACGGGTCATTAGCTCCCAAATAAGCAATATCTGCTCACATATGGGGCATGTAGCCACCTTAAAAGGGACAGTGGAAGCACCTGCCTAATGACGTCATCCTGGGAAATTCATGCAGTCAGGCAACTCTGATAACAAGTTTACAGAAACAGGGGCTGCAGCAGACACTTCTCCATCACTTCTCAGGCTGGGCTGTACAGATGGCATTTTCTCCAAACTGTTCCACTTTGCGTTACAAAGTGTTTAATATGGAAGTTCAGCCTATTCTATTCCAGGCTCAACATACTCCAGAACCTGAAGAAAACTAGTCTCAGGGAAAGTGTTACAACAACATTTGCAGCTTAACATTTCAGCACAGACCCTTGAAGGTATCTTCAGACCTGCTCCTTGCCAGAAGAGTTTCAGTGAGGGCTGAGATGAAGATCCAAGCTGCTGGATTTCATGTTGGAATTTAGATACCTAAACATGCAGGTGTCTTATTTTCTTCATGTTAAGTGATCTGCTTGTGGCAACACAAGATGCTTGTGATCTAACAGGCACTGTCTCAAGCTCCAGCACAGGCTAAGCTGTATTCACTCTACTGGATTTGCCATAATGAGACAGCAGCAAGTCCCCAGAACATTGACTCAATAGGCTGAATATGAAAGGAATCAGTGGTCTCTCTCCAAAGGCTAAACACAGGTAAGAAAATAATAAAAGTCACCAAAACAAATGCCATTAAATGATGACTTGGCCGAACCTCTCAATGTGTGAAGGAGCTGGAGAGAGGTAGGGCAACTGTGGCTGGGAGAGTGCAAGAGAAGAACAGCTTCAGCCCAAGAAAAAGTAGTGTCAGCACATTCAAAGGTGTAGAAGCAAAGAAAGGAGTTCAGTAAGTACCAAGCCTTCAGTGAAATAAGGAAGAATGGATTATTTAACCTCTGGAAGTTGAAAACTTGACCATAGAATAGCATTCTTCTGCAGAAGACTAAATATTAAGGTATTAGTTAAACAGGAATGTACAGTTACAGACAGAAAAATGTATTGTCTGAAAGAGTTATTCAGAAGAAAGAATGAAATATCCAAAGAGCTGAATATTACAGAAAATCTGGACTGCCAGTGAAAAACTAGGATAAAGTTTTATTTCTAAAATGGAAGGCACCATCTTCCAAATGGAACCTAAACCACTTCCAGTGTCAGTATGCATCACACATTACTCACATTACTGATCCACAAGTGGAGAGGACATGAGGTGAGCCTGGTAAAGTTTGAAGGAGACCCATCATAGAACTTGAAGCAGTGAAAAAAAAAGAAAAAAAAAAGATAAAATACATCCTCAATTAAATTATAACTTAGCTAGTATGCACAAAGTCAAATGACTTCTGGCTCAATTTCTCAGAGAAAATTAGATAGTTCTGCTCCAAGTGGAAGAAAAATGTATCCTTTTGCAAATGCATTTCTCTGTGTTATGCTTTTAACTACCAGCTTTTAAATCATGTCTGAAGAGGCCTGGGAAAGCACATTAGCACCTCTCCACAAGTGCTGTGTTTGAACATGGTTGGCTTGGGGAGAGGAGAATGAAAGATTTCCAGAGTCAGTGCAGACAAAGCCCAAAGGCTGCTGGCGTGAGTACAAAGCCGGAGTAGTGCTTCAAGAAAACGGAAAGAAAATGCCTTTAAAGCAGAATTCACTAAAATTACATGAAACAGCAAACAGGAGACAGGGCCTTTGAGAGCAGTTTTTCACAATTAGGTCACCGCTCTTTTGTGAATGTTGAAGGTGTTCCACAACAGGAGTCAGAAGAAACCTGCTGAAAGCCTGTTCCAAAAACCCTTCTGGATCCCCTGGCTCAGTTCTCACCATTGCAATTATCAGACTGCCAGGGCAACTGATACAGCAAATTGCCTGTTCACTTCCAAAGCTGCTTGCTGCTGGTCTTACAGAGTTAATGCAGGCGCTCTGGGAAGCAGCAGCCGCCAGCGGTGTGCCTGGAGCAGCTCACAACATCCCCTGGGGGAATGAGAGACTTACCAGCCATTTCTGTGTGTAGAAGGACACAGTGCAATGCAAAGTTATCAACTGCATTTAAAATGTCCCTCTTTTTGTGACCATCACTCTCCTTTCCCTGACTCCAGGTTAGCAGAGCGCTTTCCCATGCCCTGTGTTTTAAAGAACAAGCCGAGGTCCTGCGTGTGTTTCTGGCTTGGTGTTTGCAGCCCCTGGCAGCCAGCTCTGTCAGACAGAGACATCCAAGGGAGCATTAGCCTGAGGTTGCACCCTGCACCCAGAAGAGGATTTCACGTTTGAAAGGAGCTCACCGCAGTGGAGGTAAGAAAAGAAATGTCTGCCAATGTGCAAGAGGAGCAGGCCAGCTCCTGGAGTTTTAGGAAATGTGTTTCCATTTCTTTTCCTTCTTCTAGCTTAAATATTTTACTGTTTTCAAAAAGGACAGCATGTGAGCGTTAAAAAAAATTGTGTGCCAAGGAGTGCACTTGCATTTACAAGACAGCCTGCATCTGAGCGAGATGGCACCTCGAAGAGGGATACAGATTTCCAATCAAACCAGTCACTAAGCTGTGTGGAGCTGGGAGTGAAGCTCAGCACAGGTTTAGGCAGGTCTGTGTGCAGTATGGCTGATTTTCCATCTACTTCTTCAACTTACAGTGTAGTTCTGTTTCCTGAGCAATGTTTTAGCAGTCTAGGGGTTAGGTGTGGAGCCTACTGAACAACAAAATTCAGTAAACTGTCATTGTTCTCTGTGTGATTAATAGAGATTACTGCTGATGTATGTACTGGCATATGACACCATTGTATTTACAAGGAACCATTACTCATCAGCTCAACACGTGGGATTAATTGCCTTTGCTTATTACCGGGGAGAAACAAGCAAAAAGGTCAAGTTCCCCTAGCAAAATTATGCACTATCACTTAGTAATATCTCTTCAGTGGGAAATACTCACTTAATTGAGTGAGAACAATTGCTTTTTATTTTTTGTCAGACCGATCCACTTGGTCTGTGTAATTAAAGTCTAAAACAAATGTATGTACCCTGAAAGCCTCTTGATACCTATGGACCATTTTAGTGGTGTACTGACAGTCCTGTGCTACAGTAACATATTTTTCAGTCTCATTGTTTATTTTACATTAATTTGTGATATTTATGACACTGTGTTTTTTGCTGTGAGTTTGATTTTGCAGAAACAAATATTTGGAAATATTTGATGCTCTCTTAGGGCCTAAAAAACTACCCTCAGCACGATTATCTGTACAGACAGAGAATACTCAGCTGAGACCTTTATGCACTTTGAATCAGTTTTTTACAGTGTTTGTGTGAGCAATTCTGCAGTGCAATTTACAAGTTACAAAGGATATGAAATGAATGATGAATGGTGAATGGCTGAGATGCTGAATAGCTGCATAGAAAAATCTTCCATAACAAAGAAAAAGGAGCAAAGGAAAGGTGTCATATCCATGCACTTCTTCCACAAAATGCAGGTGTGATCTTTAAATAAGCAAATAATAGTAATGTGAGATGTGCAGGCTGTTTTAGTTGTTTCTAAGTGAACAGGAACATCCCCACCCCCAATTATTAAAAGAAATATTGATAAGGAATTGTTTTGCAAGTGCTTAGAGATTTTGCAGAAGTCCTTTGGTTATCAGGATGGGAGGTGTGTCCTAGGGATCTGAAAGTATCCTACTTCTCCCACTAGATGGAGAGAATCAATGAAACCCAGCTGGTCTCTAGTAGTACGGGCTAAGAAACCATGTCACAGGTGTAAACTTCAGAAATTTGGCAAGGCCCAAGGCTTTCCAGAAGGTTAAAGATCACTAAAAGTTGTTCAGGCTTTTTCAGATTTCCTGCTTTAGCCAGGAACATCAGGAGAGGAACAGGTGCTCTCTGTACAAGCATGCAGGTCTTTGAAAGCCTTGGGGCCACTTCTGATGGTGTGAAGTCTGGGGTGTTGTAAGCAGGGCATGCCACAAAACCAGGAGGAGATAACCTAAAGCAATATGGGTAACTGCTTGTCCACCAGTTCGTTGCTTATACAAAGATTAATGGAGAAACAGGGATAATTTGTTCCTCTTGAAGCACAAAAATGACCCTTTTCTGCAATTCTGGGACAGTATGCTCACAGTGCATTCCAAAATTTTTTTAATTCTTGTACATAAGATTTGTAAAAAGGAAAACTATAGAGGGATTCAATAATTTTTCAAGAAGTTGAAAAATTTCAAGATTCAATAATTTTTCACCTTTCACAGAGGTGACTTCCATAGCAGATGGAACAGATTTTTGACCAATTTCCTGGTGTCCTGGTTCTGGCTAGGACAGGGTTGATTTCTGCAGTAGCCAGGAGAGGGCTTGGCTAGGACCTGGAGATTATTTTATACCACCTCCCCTCATTTTCCGTATCAGGGAAGCGTGGAGCGGTTGGGTTGGATTCCGTGGTGAGCATTTTGCACGTGAATCACTCTGTCTCTCTCTCTTCTACACTTTTGTTATTAATATTGTTGCTGTTACTGTTCATTTGCTTCCCTTGTTGCTGTTTCCATTATATTGTTCTTATCTCAACCCGTGACCTTTGCCTTCTGTGTCTCCAATTCTCCTCTCCAGACAACACAGGGGAGAATTGGAGGGGGAGTGGGAAGTGAGTGAGTGGCTGGCACGAGTGGCGCATGGTTTCAGTGGGAGCACTAAATTCCTAAACCACGACAACTGTGAACACAAATAGTCATGGAAAGGCTTTGCTGAACTTCTGAAGCTAGAAAAAGTAATTTCTAGTTTCTAGTATTTTGGTGTAATTTTGTCACAGGAGGAAGACCATCTATTTTTCCTTTGCAAGGCAAGGTTCTTTCAGAGCCGCAAAGTTTAACTTAAAAATAAAACAACAATCAATAATGCCAAACACAGAAATCCCATGCCTTTCTGAGTACCCCTTTTCGTCAAGGTTAATAGATAACAGCAACATTACAAAACAAACAGCTCTGGGAAAACAACACGTGGAATACAGACTATTCAGACAAAAGAGACTGCAATGGTCATCTCATATGACCTCCTCCTACTGTTGTATTTGGAATTATTTGTAGAATATTTTATGAGAATGTCCACTGAATCTCCATCTCAACATCATTTACTAGGGTTAAGAGATGATCACACGTTTTTATAAATAAATTTGAACATTAGAAATAAATGGTGGAAGTAACCACTTATAGGTCGGCAGGGACCCTAGCAGAGACATTTGTTAAATAACATGCATCTGTTCTTTTATGCTTTCACTAATTATCTTGAGCGGAGAATAAAGAATGTATTAATTGGAGCCCCAGATATATTAAATTGAGGGAAATTACTAATACAAAGAAGACATGAAAAAAATACGATGGAACTCACACAGATAAAAAATACAGGGAGAAAGTGAGAAAATGAGATACTATTTATGGATTAAAATGCAATCAAAATGAAAAGCTATTCTAATTCACAAGGGGATGGAAAAATCTAAGACATGCGCTATCAAATAAGCCTGCAAAGAAACAACATGGAAAGAATCTTAGGGAGCTGTACTTGCAATGCAGGATAACAAGGTAAAATAGCCAGAGAAACAGATAATGAGACTGGAATATATAGATGAAATCTTTTCACAGGCACACCTGGAATAGCCTGTTCACTTCTTTATGAGATGAAGAAGATCTGATGAAAGAGACAGAATTCAGGTCAGCACAGCAAATGGATTCATCAAGGTCCAAAATTTGATTTATGAGGAAGAATGAAAAGACTTCAAAACGTATTAGATGATTTGTTAGATTAAGAGACAAGTACAGCCTAGGAACAAAGCAGCAGTCTTGAAATGTACAAAACCTATAAATAATGTTGATAAAGGGACTTCGCCAGCTAATTCAAAGTAAATATAAATGAATAGGTGAGACTGGGTGAAGAGGAGGTCAGACTGTATGTCAACAGTCCCTTTCCCAACAGCACACCATTAACTCTGACAGGGATCTTGCAGGAGACATAAGGAAAGAAACTCCACTTGGACTATTGAAAACCTGAGAAAAAATGTGCAAGAGAAGACAGCCAGGAGTGGGCAGCTGGCAGTGCCTGACATCCCCCTACCCTTCCTCAGCCCTTCAGTTCTCACCAGAGGGACGTCACCAAGTCAGTTGTATGTGTATGTGTAGACTCTGGTTGGTGGCATCCCTATGCCCCTGCCCTGCCCATGGCTGGGTGACTGCTTCGCACTCCCTGTGAGACTCTTTTGGGCATGAATTAGTTTCCATCCCATCAGAAGTCAGTCTTTGCCTTCCTTGGTTCAAGTCTTTCCTGGACAAACAATGGGTCCATGCCAGAAGAGTGCTTGTTTCACAAATCCAGCTGTGTCAAAGCCAGGCTGACCAGCAGATGCCCGTGGGAGTTCTCTAGCCTGGCAAGTACAAGAGCATCGGTGGGAAAGGGTGTCAGCTGGCAGTGAGAAGCCCTAACAGGAGAGCTGCAAAGCTGAAACCTCTCCTTGGGAAGAAGTGCAGTTTTGTGTCATGTTTCACAAAGCAGGAGAGAGCAGCAGGTAAGGTTTGAATGGCAAATTTGGGGAGCAAAGAAGGACACTTGGCAACCTGGCAGTGCAGAAAAATGCTTGTTAAATTTCTTGTCGTTAATGTCCTGCTGACATGTTAAGCCATATGGCATCAAAAAGCAAGTTCCTGGGAGGTAATGCCTGCTCTGTCCACCCCTGTAATCCAGGGGGATATTTCTCTCAAACTCAGTTTTCTCTCCAGGTCAATGTTCCCACACCAGCCCTGTGATAAAGGAGCATTTGCTTATTGGCACAGACATCCCTATTTCATGTACAACATGCCCCAGCACACAGTCCCTGCTCCCCTGGACCAACTCTTCCATAGCTGCTGGTTAGGATATCATGTTATCCATTAAACCTTTTATTAGCAGGCTGCTGTCTAACATTTCATTGTCTAACAGCACCCACTGCGTTAATGGTCACAGAGCGGAATGTTGAATGTGCTCAGTGGGAAATAACGCACATAACGCAGGCAGGAGGGCAATTGATTGGACAGTTTAATCTCCTGGTTTATTCCCCTGCTGCCACTGGGAAGTCAATATCATTGACTGAATGTGCCAAGGCATCATCTTGTGAGAAAACCTGTCTTTGGTGGGATTTAAAGAAGTGATGAGAAGTAAAGAGAACATTTAAAGTAAAACAATACTCACATAAAACTCCGTCAGACCCGAATTAGTCCCACCAGGTTTGCAAGTAGATATTGGTTTCAGGCAGCACATTCCTACAGTAGCACTGAGTGCCTTCAAGCTTCATTTGCTGGATGACTTAAAACACAGTGACCTTTCAATGTTTTCTCTAGATAAGCCTGAATCAGAATCCCAAACCCAAACGCCCCCAAATGTTGGGGACATTTGGATCTTACAGACAGATTAGCTAGGTAGTTGGGGATAAGTTTAGATATTTGTGGAGGAGGGAAAAGAAATCTTCCAGTGTGTTACAGCCTGCACAATTGTAACATCTGCATGGAAGAAGTGTGCATATGAGGAGGGGAGCATGACTAACTGAGACAGAAGAGAAGGAATAGGTGAATATGGGCAAGCGATAAAGTTTTCCAGGCATTGGGAAGAGGAGTTTTTGTGGGGCACATGCAGTCTCATTTTCTCTTCTTGGCTGTGTGCTACCAGGGAGAACCTGGAAAGCTGGAAGCAAAACCCAAAAGGCAAATGATTAAAGGTGTGTCTCCTACCAAAACCTGAGAGCTAAGAGCACAAAAGATTGACGTGCTTGTGACAGTCTTGGCATTTGAGGAGTAGAAGCAGCAAGGTTAGTGAAAGCTGGCAAAGTTGACCCCTAAGAACTATTGTATTGGAAGGAAAATGTTCCTGGGCATCAGTTTGCTGGATGTGACTCCAGCAAAATGTTACTCTAAGGAAAAAGCTAATGCTGTTAATGTGGATATATTCCCCTAACTCATCTAAATCTTCAAGAAATTTATTACAAGACAATACCAAGCAGGAGAAGAAGTGGGAAAATCTATTGTGTGCCTTATAGCAACTATGTTTCTATGAACATTCCTACAATGATCATGGCCTTTATGTGTTAAAGGACATGAACTCCATGTGCAAGTGCACGTATGCAGTTTTGTGTGGAAAAGCAGGAAGGCAGGTGGTTTTTTTGCCTTGTGGCACTTGCAGGCAGCAGTGCGGGGAGGGGGTGTGCACCCCTAGGCTGATGCCTACAGCAGATGCTGACAGCTGAGGAGCAGCTGATTTTCCAAGGGAACGCCCTGCATCACTGGGCAATAGGGGCTGAGTTGTCTCCATTCCTTCCATCTCTGATTTATTTGGAAATAGGATACCAGGTTGCTGCAGGCACAGAATCTGGTGGCTTTCAGAGGACTGAATTGTATGTTCGGCAGCATCACTCTCTTTCACCAAAACAATAGGAAGGAGAAGGGCCAACACTGCTTTTAGTTCTGTTGTTTCTTGGCACTGGAGTGGGAAGCAGTAACACAGTTGTATCCCTTTTCCTTTTCTACTTTGAGAGGGTATGATGGCATGTGGTCACAGCAGTGTGCTGCCACACATGGATACACGGGCCAGGTGCTCTCCAAAGGCATGGCAAGGACACCCTGGGTCTGCTGGAATTAGTGGGATGGCAACCGTGGGCTTGTTGGGAATGCAGAAGTCCCATGCACTGTGTGTAAGTTGTGACAGGTAGTACAAGCCAGAGTGACTCATGCTAGGATCCTATGCTAGGCCTGGGCAGCTGCATCTTCGAGGTAAACCACTACCCAAATATCCCAGCCAAACCCCTTTCCATATCAGGAAGGGCACATGCTGAGCACCTCTGCCAACCTCTGCAGTCAGCCTAGAGGAGCTGAAATGGCTCAGGGAGCTCAGAGCTACTCAGGAGGATGGGCTGCAGCCACGCTACTCAGTCGAGTTTTTCGTAATTATTCTAATTTATAATTAAAAGCCTTTTCATTCCCCAACAATCTGTGAAGATGTGTGGTGAAAACTAAGAGAAGATGTTTTGCACAGAAAAAGAAAGCTTTGGGAGTGAACCATGAAGCGTGTTTTGGGGATCCCTGGTGAGTGCATGCTGCTTCAGGGACCTGACTAGGCACCCATAGGCCCTGCTGCAGCATCTGCACAGCACTCCCCACTCCACACCCGCATCCATGAGAAACAGAATCAGAACCCAGTTAGAAACCATGGCAGGATGGAAGGTTTGCTGTGCTGGGTACGGCAGCAGCACAGCTAAATGCCTGGAAAGGCCCTGGTGATGTTAGAACCAAGCGTGCCACAAAGCACCCCTGAAGCAGGGTCCATGTGGGGACAGCTGGGCAGGCCGGCCCCCAAGTGCAGCATCACCCACACCCCGTGTCACAGCAGTGTCAGACCCTGTGCCAGAGAACAAAGCCCTTCCTGCAGCATGAAGCAACCCCCACAGTGATGGTGGAGAAGTGAGTCGGTTCATGGCTCCTCTGGCACACAAAGCCCTTGCAAAGGGTGGCAGAAGGAAGGAGCACGAAGCCCAGCGGGAACCCCTCCCCAGTGGAGGGATGCATGGAGCACGAGGGAAGGTACCCACTTAGCAAGGGGGGGCTCCCACTCATGAAGGCTTTGCCTGCAGAAGACTCGAGTCCATGCCCGGGCTCCCAGGCATTGCGATTCTCAGTGAAAAAAGTGGCTAGAGAAAACAGAATAAAATTCAAATCAATTACGCTGTTCAAAGTCAGTCTCTAAATTAATCCAATTATGCTGCAGCGATCTTTGCTTAATGCCCAGAAGCTAGAAATGATGGTTAGAGCAGTCGTTGGGGAAATCAGTTGATAATGACAATAACCAACAATGGAAGATGCTATTCTGAAAGTAAAGTGGTGTGGTGGGGAGAGGGGAGAGAAAACACTCTATTATTCAACCTTCACTCAAAGTGTATTGCTTAGCTATTACAGGATAATGCACCAGAGCTAACCAAGCACAGTGCTGCCTCCAGGTCTCAGCAAGGAAGAAGCTGCTTATCGTTCTTTACTAAGGAAAGCTCCCAGCACTGTTATTATGGAAGTACAGCTCTTAATAACCATTGCACAGCCGTGTTCTGGAACAGTTTGCCCACACAATGTCTCTGCCTCTGTCAGGCAGGCTGCTAAAAGCCTATTTTTATATTTTCAAAATTTATTCTTCAAACCAACTTGGTGCAGAAGCTCAGCTTCAGGGCCTTGACGTTTTTCATAGAATGATAGAATAGTTTGGGTTGGAAGGGACCATGAAAGCCCATCTAGTCTAATACCCTCCCTGCGTTAAGCAGGGACATCTTCAACCAGACCAGGTTGCTCAGAGCCCTGCTCAGCCTGGCCTTGAATGTCCCCCAGGATGTGACATCCACAGCTTCTCTGGGCAACCTGTTCCAGTGTTTCACCACTCTCACCAAAAAAAAATTTCTTCCTTGCACCTAGCCTGAATTTACCCTCTTTTAGCTTACAACCACTACCGTTTATCCTATCCCAGCAGGCCCTGCTAGAAAGTCTGTTCTCACCTTTTTTATAAGCCCCCTTTAAAGTATTGAAAGGCTGCAATGAGGTCTCCCTGAAGCCTTCCCTTCTCCAGGCTGAACAATCCCAGCTCTCTCTGTCTTCGTAGGAGAGATGCTCCGTATTTGTGGCCCTCCTCTGGTGCTGAGGACCCCAGAGCTGGATGCAGCGCTGCAGGTGGGGTCTCAGCAGAGCAGAGCAGAGGGGAAAAATCCCCTCCCTCATCCTGCTGCCCACACTGCCTTTGATGCAGCCCAGGATGTGATTTGCTTTCTGGGCTGCAAGTGCACATTGCTGGGTCATGTCCAGCCTCTGACCCACCAGCCCCCTGAAGTCCTTCTCCGCAGGGCTGCTCTCCATCTCTCCATCTCTTCATCCCCCAGCCTGTGTTGGTACTGTGGTTTGCCCTCACACAGGTGCAGCACCTCACACAATTTTTAACATTGTTGGCCACATTAGGCTTCTAGTTAAAAGCATGAAAAGGCAGAGGAGGAGCTGGTGCAAACAAGAATATACTCCTGTTTTAATCAGTCGGTCTGTGTGCACACAGGCAGCCAGATGAACTTGGGCCTCTTGAAAGCACCGATGAAGAACTGCATGCTGATAGTTTCAAGATGGGACATGAGAAATATTTTAAAGCATTTGGCCCAAAATGCCAAAGTAATGGGAAGGGAATAGGAAGTGGAAATTTTCCTGATTGCCCTAGATGATTTTCACTCAGAGCCTGCATCTCAGGTGGTCTTTATGGGGGCAAAAACTGTCTGAAACAAAGGTTACTCATGAGTTTTGTGAGGGATTCGTATTCACACCACTGCATTGAAGTCACTGGTGTCTGGAGTGATTTGCATCCCTCTCACCCCAAATATCTCTGCATCTTGGTCTAGCTTTCTTGTTTTGTAGGTTACTTCATAGCAAGACTTCATCTTTGAGCTCTAGCTCCTCTCTTCGAACTACATCATTCAGATCCTCTCTGCTGGAAAACAGATGCACCCTCCAGTGCCCAATCTCACACATCCCAACATAAAGAATATATTTATAAGATATTCAACTCTGAAAATGCTTGGATATAATTTCTGAGGCAGTATCCTTACTTGTTAACACTGGAAGAATCTGTTCCCAATATTGCAGCCCACGTGCTCCTCAGAAAACATTTCTTTGAGCTGTGTCAAAATTTCACAAAAGATTTGAAGGAGTCTCATTTCAACTCAGTGGGAAAATCTCATATTGTTTACCTCATTGCACCTCATTGCCTCAAGACTACTATTATTATTATTCACAGCCCCTCACATTCAAAATTGCATGTAAACCCCCGCAAAGCTGTGAGCTTAGCTTAAAAATCACCAGGTATACTCATTGCTGAGCTTTTTCACGGTGCAGCCAGGACATGGTTTCAAAGTTTGCTTCACAACCTCAAGGAGTAGAGAAGAAAATTCACGTTTTCTTAGAGTGCAAATTGAAATTCCTGTAGTTTGCAGGCTCCACGGTTTTAAAAGGAAAGAGAGTTGGTAACAGCCAGTAGCAGAAGTGTGTCACAAGAGTGGTGCAGCAATATCTACAGACACAAAGGTATTAAATGATAATGATTAGCTAAATATCTCCCAAGAAAGCCAAGTGAATATCACAGCATGAGAGCTACAAGCACTGAGCCTTCAGTGTCAAGTCAGGAAACTAGGCAATGGAGGCAGTTTNCTCAGCCTGGCCTTGAATGTCCCCCAGGATGTGACATCCACAGCTTCTCTGGGCAACCTGTTCCAGTGTTTCACCACTCTCACCAAAAAAAAATTTCTTCCTTGCACCTAGCCTGAATTTACCCTCTTTTAGCTTACAACCACTACCGTTTATCCTATCCCAGCAGGCCCTGCTAGAAAGTCTGTTCTCACCTTTTTTATAAGCCCCCTTTAAAGTATTGAAAGGCTGCAATGAGGTCTCCCTGAAGCCTTCCCTTCTCCAGGCTGAACAATCCCAGCTCTCTCTGTCTTCGTAGGAGAGATGCTCCGTATTTGTGGCCCTCCTCTGGTGCTGAGGACCCCAGAGCTGGATGCAGCGCTGCAGGTGGGGTCTCAGCAGAGCAGAGCAGAGGGGAAAAATCCCCTCCCTCATCCTGCTGCCCACACTGCCTTTGATGCAGCCCAGGATGTGATTTGCTTTCTGGGCTGCAAGTGCACATTGCTGGGTCATGTCCAGCCTCTGACCCACCAGCCCCCTGAAGTCCTTCTCCGCAGGGCTGCTCTCCATCTCTCCATCTCTTCATCCCCCAGCCTGTGTTGGTACTGTGGTTTGCCCTCACACAGGTGCAGCACCTCACACAATTTTTAACATTGTTGGCCACATTAGGCTTCTAGTTAAAAGCATGAAAAGGCAGAGGAGGAGCTGGTGCAAACAAGAATATACTCCTGTTTTAATCAGTCGGTCTGTGTGCACACAGGCAGCCAGATGAACTTGGGCCTCTTGAAAGCACCGATGAAGAACTGCATGCTGATAGTTTCAAGATGGGACATGAGAAATATTTTAAAGCATTTGGCCCAAAATGCCAAAGTAATGGGAAGGGAATAGGAAGTGGAAATTTTCCTGATTGCCCTAGATGATTTTCACTCAGAGCCTGCATCTCAGGTGGTCTTTATGGGGGCAAAAACTGTCTGAAACAAAGGTTACTCATGAGTTTTGTGAGGGATTCGTATTCACACCACTGCATTGAAGTCACTGGTGTCTGGAGTGATTTGCATCCCTCTCACCCCAAATATCTCTGCATCTTGGTCTAGCTTTCTTGTTTTGTAGGTTACTTCATAGCAAGACTTCATCTTTGAGCTCTAGCTCCTCTCTTCGAACTACATCATTCAGATCCTCTCTGCTGGAAAACAGATGCACCCTCCAGTGCCCAATCTCACACATCCCAACATAAAGAATATATTTATAAGATATTCAACTCTGAAAATGCTTGGATATAATTTCTGAGGCAGTATCCTTACTTGTTAACACTGGAAGAATCTGTTCCCAATATTGCAGCCCACGTGCTCCTCAGAAAACATTTCTTTGAGCTGTGTCAAAATTTCACAAAAGATTTGAAGGAGTCTCATTTCAACTCAGTGGGAAAATCTCATATTGTTTACCTCATTGCACCTCATTGCCTCAAGACTACTATTATTATTATTCACAGCCCCTCACATTCAAAATTGCATGTAAACCCCCGCAAAGCTGTGAGCTTAGCTTAAAAATCACCAGGTATACTCATTGCTGAGCTTTTTCACGGTGCAGCCAGGACATGGTTTCAAAGTTTGCTTCACAACCTCAAGGAGTAGAGAAGAAAATTCACGTTTTCTTAGAGTGCAAATTGAAATTCCTGTAGTTTGCAGGCTCCACGGTTTTAAAAGGAAAGAGAGTTGGTAACAGCCAGTAGCAGAAGTGTGTCACAAGAGTGGTGCAGCAATATCTACAGACACAAAGGTATTAAATGATAATGATTAGCTAAATATCTCCCAAGAAAGCCAAGTGAATATCACAGCATGAGAGCTACAAGCACTGAGCCTTCAGTGTCAAGTCAGGAAACTAGGCAATGGAGGCAGTTTTTCCTTCGTGCTCTCTAGGTTTCCAAATACTTCCACAATGATCCAGAAGAGGATCCTGAATTAAATTCTTCTGATCTGAAAAGTGGTCTATTACAGCTTCCAGAGATGCCAGAGAGCACCTCCTCAGCCACCGTGAGCTCCTTGGAGGGCTCCAGGGTTTCCATCGAGGGAGACACAGCAGTTTCCACCAGGCAAGAGCTGCCTCTCTGGGAGCTCCATGGTGTCCCACAGCCCTTTGCAGCACAAAGACAACAAGCAATGGGGAATCTAAGAAAAGCAACACATTTTGTGCCCCTAATACCAAGACCTGGGTTCTAGATGAGGCTGCCGGGGGATGGAGCTCATGCTGACTGTGAGGACCTGCTTCACCCAAACTCAGGCACAGACCAGCACACAGGGGCTGTTTCATGGAGTTATAGAATAGTTTAGGTTGGAAAAGATCTCTTAGCTCATTGAACCTAACTGTTAACCCAGCACTGCCAAGTCCACCACTAAACCATGTTTCTTGGTACCATGTCCACATGCCTTTTGAACACTTCTCTCTGGATAACCTGTTTCAATGCCTGACCATCCTTTCAGTAAAAATTTTTTTCCTAAGATCCAAGTAAACCTCCTCTGGTACAACTTGAAGTACAGTCCTCTTGTCCCATCCCATGCTACTTTGGAAAAGAAACCACCCCCGCCCTGGCTACAGCCTCCTTTCAGGCTGCTGTAGAGAGTGATAAGGTCTCCTCTGAGCTTCCTTTTCTCCAGACTAAACACCCCCAGCTCCCTCAGCTGCTCCTCATCAGACTTGTGCTCCAGACCCTTCCCCAGCTTTGTTGCCCTTCTATGGACACACTTCAGCATCTCAATGACTGTGTTGTAGTGAGGGGCCCAAAATGTCCTGCTCAGGGCTGCTCCAGGGTGGTTGCAGTCCGAAGTGAGTGAGCTGCAGCGCAGTTGCAATCTGTCCCTCTCCAGCACAGGCAGCATTTTTGTTATTTGCTCTCTGAAAGCAGCAGCTGTTTCTGCGTTGCCACTCAGGTCTCGGCCTGTGCTGCACCACAGAAAAGCACCGTGGCCAGGGCTGCTCTTTGAGCATCGCCCATTTTTGGGCAGCAGCTGCTGCATCCCCGTCACAGAGCACTTGGGCTGTCTTCACACCACTCACTGTCCGCGGGCATGGGGGAGGCTGTGCTGTGTCTGCGTAGAGAGTTCAGCTGAGACAGGGACGTGGCACAGAGACATGTGAAATCTATTAACTCTGGGGAAGCAGAGAGCAGCTGAAGGCTGCAGGCAGTCCCGTAATGAGGTAAACGATATAAGCTGGAGATAAAACAGGAATTACTCACGGACTTATTCCTCAGCACTTCCACTGCGGCTGCTAGTGCCTTTGCCTCACAGATGTCAAATGCAGGCAATTAAAAGTTATGTAAGGCCACAGCTGAAATTAACCCCTGCTGTGCTCCAGTCTGCACCTACGGGCACCCTCCTGTAATGAAGCAAACCAGGTGCTCTGCTTGATGGTCTGTGCACAGGCTACAAGGACAACGGTAGGTGCTGGGCTGATACAGCCCTGGGCACATTCTATAGAGGAGAATTTCTGATTTAATGAACCTCTGTTTTGCCCCCTTCTTTCCCCTTATAGACTGAGGATCCTCTCATGTAAGAAAACAGTGTCCAGCCTTTGTTCACCTTTCCTTGCCTGATGGGTATGTTCAGCTGAATGCACACCAAGCATAGCTTCTGTAGTGAGAGATGAGTTCTCCTGGTTATGCACAACTTTCAGACTCTTGAGTTTCTTTCTTTTCCATCCTGCAGCCCACCAGGAGCCTGCTTTCACCTCCTTAGCTGTCTCAGGAATTTTAAAAAAGAAAAGAGATTTCAAGTGCCAAAACCTAAAGTGCTGAAAAGTGTCTTGGGTTGCTGACAGGAGGAACCAGCTGCAGGGGAAGATGTGCTTTGTGCCAGCAAGCTGAACGCCTTTTCCACCAGCGAGGGAAAGGTGATGGTCAGTGAAGTTGATGGATGCTGGAAGATGCACAGCTGTTGTTCCTCTGAGGTAGGCTCAGAGGTGACACGGCTTCCACAGGCAGCCCCTGGAGGGAGGAGAGCCAAGGAGGATGCGGCTGATGGCTCTGTCCTGTGGGCTCGGCACAGGGCTGCTGCTGTGCATATGGGTCCTATGGTGGGGCTCCCCCCTTGGTCTGAGAGGGTGGCTGAGAGCTTGGATCCAAGGACAGAAAGCAAAAAGCAGAGGAATTAAATGGAGTGTTCTTCATTTGGTATTCACTGTCAAGGAAAAGAAAGCTTTTCTGTGGGTTGCAGCTATAAGATTATGAGAGACAAAGTTGAATTATTAAAACATTTATTCACCCAAGGACATGTTGAGCTCTCTGAGGACCAAACTCATCCACTCAATTAAAACAAAGAACCTCCCAAGCACCATTTATATTGGAACTAAGTGACATATTTAATACTTATGTCCTGAAAGGGTCATACATATCCATAGTGGTAGATCTGAAAAGATAAGAAGCTTTTCTGACTTCTTGCTGTGCTCCCTGCCAGAAAAGTGCCAGCGCCTGGTCTGAAGGCAGCATGAGGAGGAGGAGCAGGCTGTTGCCTACGGGCTTTGCCGCTTACAATTGATCAGTAGGAATGGTAGTTTGTGCTTCAACAAGAACAGCTTGGTTGTTGTGAAGGAGCAACCACATCCAAAATCTGACAAGCAAACAGTCTTGGGGACTTAGAGATGTTGGTCGCCTGTAGAGAAGAGAAAGGGAGCAGGACCCAGCCCTTCTGATAGTCCTTGATCAAGGTTTCTCTCTCATGATTACTATCAATAGAGACCTGTCACTGTGCTTCACTTTGTCAAGGCTTCCCCTGGCAGATGTAGAAGGGACAGAGGAAAACTGCACTGCTCTGTCCAAGAGCAGACTTAGAGAAGGATGGGTGTTTTTCACAGCCTATTAAACCTACATGGCTTTGCAATACGGTTACTGTCTGCCAGCTCTGGTGAGAGTTTGGCTCAGGAAGATGGCAGTGGTGACTCAGGAGGAAGGTCTCTCTCTATTCTGCTTCTCTGTCTCCTGGTGAGACACACTGACTCATGGAGGACTGCTCAGGGGAAGAGGACAGCACATGGAAGGAACCTGTGGACACAGCTGTCCATCCCACAGATAGGGCAACAAAACACACTTTAACCTCTGGTATTACAGGTTAGCATCTGCTCTACCTTTTAAGTGCCTCTATACGCACCCAATGACTAAGCCAGTCCAGCTTCATCTTGGGATGGAGATCTTTAGAAGTGCCATGCATACTTACATCTACCAGATATAAGTGGCTCCTTGCCTTTTCAGGGAACAGAGTTTGGATGGAGTGTGGAAAGAGAATTAATCATCTTCTGCCAAGGGAGCTCTGACTCACGTGGTGGCAGCACAGCCTTTGTGGGCATGAGACCTCCCTGCAGGATGAGAAATCCAGGGGTTTTAAAAGGGCTCATGCAAGTCAGGAATGTCAAGTAATGCAAGCACATCAAACTCACCCTCTGCTCAGTGCACACGACAGAACCTGAGTCAAATCAGCCCCCATCTTGCCAAGTAAATGATCTGAGTGCTCTGGGGTTGGGATCTATGCCAACCCCACCCTTCCATGGGATCAGGTCATGGGGCATTTCTGCCACTCACCAGCAAAAAGAGAAAGTCACAAAGAATGAGAAAAGTGAAAGGAATAATTTGTTGCACCAGAAACAGAGTTTGCACAAAATAGGGCTTGACTTACAGTTCATGTCTGTTTCTCCACAGTTCTAGCAATCCTGTGTTCCAAGTGCCTGGCATCCTTCTCAAATCTTGTTCCCAAATAAAATCTCAAGTGGCTCAAAACCCCATCACATATATATTAAAATCCACACTCTCATTAACATATGGTAGGGGATTCTCCAGTACAGTGTCTGGTTCTGGACCTGAAAGAAAACAAGCTGCTGGCAATTACTCATCCTAAAGTTTCTCGTCTTTGAGAAACTCAAGGGTGAGGGCCACACCTGCTTTATGCCTCCTCTGTCTTAGCCAGCAATCATGCTCCTTGTGCTAATGTTTTCCCTTTCCACATCCCCTAAAAAAAAAAAAGAAAAAGAAGTATCTTTTTACTGTGAGGGTGACTGAGCACAGGCTGGGAACTCTCCATTGTT
>VZRS01009195.1:509565-525976 GCA_013398055.1 Ifrita kowaldi
AGGGCTTGACTTACAGTTCATGTCTGTTTCTCCACAGTTCTAGCAATCCTGTGTTCCAAGTGCCTGGCATCCTTCTCAAATCTTGTTCCCAAATAAAATCTCAAGTGGCTCAAAACCCCATCACATATATATTAAAATCCACACTCTCATTAACATATGGTAGGGGATTCTCCAGTACAGTGTCTGGTTCTGGACCTGAAAGAAAACAAGCTGCTGGCAATTACTCATCCTAAAGTTTCTCGTCTTTGAGAAACTCAAGGGTGAGGGCCACACCTGCTTTATGCCTCCTCTGTCTTAGCCAGCAATCATGCTCCTTGTGCTAATGTTTTCCCTTTCCACATCCCCTAAAAAAAAAAAAGAAAAAGAAGTATCTTTTTACTGTGAGGGTGACTGAGCACAGGCTGGGAACTCTCCATTGTTGGAGACATCCAAGAAACCGACTGGACATGGACATGGACAATCAGCTGTAGGTGACCCTCCCTGCTCAAGCAGGGGATTAGACCAGATGACCTCCAGAGGTCCACTCCTACCTCAGCCATTCTGTGATGTATATATTGATGACAAGAGACCTGCTCTTTCCTTGGAGGAGAAAGATCACAGGGTTCATGTGGGCCCTGAGGAGATCCAGGAAAGCAGGTGGCCTGGCTCTTGGGGACAGTGACTTAACAGCTCCTGGGAATGATCCCGTTGATACATATGGGAGGCCAGACCAGAAGCAAAGGTTTTTCCATTTATGGTTATGAGCTGTATGACACTGAGGAATAAATTCCTAGAAGAAATATGTTCCTCTTTCCACATGGAAGCACTCACACCCAGCCTACAAAAAGGCAGTATTTTCACTTATCTGTACTATTTGTTACTGCTGTTATTACAGTTAATCTCTCTCTCTCTCTCTCACAAAGCCAGGTCAGCAGGAAGAGCACAAGATATGCAGCTGCAGCCTATCAGGGCAGGTATGTATGCCTGCTGTAGGTGATGCTGCCTGGGGGATTGGATACTGCTGCCTCCCGTTCCTTGGAGAGAGGGAAGGGAGAGGAGGTTGAGATGGGTGCTGAGCTCCAAACACTTCTGAAATGACAACAGAAGGTGTGATTGGATAGGAAAAACAAATGTATAAAAAGCTTGCCTACAGGTAGTGAGAACTGGGAGTCTTCTCATGCTGAATTTTCAGCTACATGATGAGATCCACTTCCTTAACGAGACCACTATGTATTTATTCTTTGACTTGTCACCTACTGCAGTGTTCACTGCAGTAAAATTAGGCAGAGCTGAGAAATCTTTAGGTATAGCTCCAGGTTTGTGTATGTGTATTTTCACACTTGTAAGACAGTCACCTATTCCGCAAGCAGTAGTGCCAAGAAGGAAAATTGAGACTTCCCACCCTTCAGAGAGGATGTTACTATCTAACACAGAAAACTCGAGGCTTACTTCACATATGCACAAAACCCAACAGTAAAAGTATCTGTGTGCTTGGAGCTTTCCACATCTCAGTGCTAAGCAACTGCTCCCTCCTCTTCCCCCCTCCCCAGCACAGGCACAAGGAGAAAAGCTTGGCCACTACGCGATGCTTTTTGCTTTTATCACAGGTCACACCTCATCCCCATTTGAGGCCAGGCTGGACCAAGCTCTGAGCAACCTGGTCTAGTTAAACATGTCCCTGCTCATTGTAGGGAGAATGGACTAGGTGACCTTTAAAGATCCCTTCCAACCCAAACTATGCTATGATCTTCATCAGAGCTGTGATGTCTTCTCATTCTCTTAAGAATTGGTGAGGGCAAGTTGAGGAGAAAGTAAAACTGTTGGTCTTCACATCAAAATGATGGCTCTTATCAGTTCTTAAATAACCATGAGGCCTTAGAAGCCATCTTTCCTGGCCAGCAGTGATAGTACATGCTTAGAAAGCTTAAGGAAGCAAGGTGTCCTTTCTGTGCTCATTTCCACACATGGTACCCTTTCAGAAACCAGTACTGCCCAGTAAGTTCAACAGCCTCACTGGGAATTTGGTCTCCGTTTCAGCCATCAGAGTGCCCTCGCTGGCAGCAGGTCCTTGCTAGATACATAATGTACAGAATTAGGCCAAGAAGGCAGGATAAAACACCCAGTTGAAATATCTAGGTCACTTAATAAAGAGTTAAAGTCATTTCACAAAGCACATTTGTTGCTTTTCGTAAGATGCTCCTGCACCTTCAAAAAAGTGTAAGCTAGTGGGAGTGAGTGACAACTTCATACATGCAGAGACTTCTTGCTGGCAGGTTAGAATGGGCATTTAACTTATCATCTCAAATCATCTCATTTAACTTATCAATCTTCAGTTTCCACTTCTCTCTCCTGCCTGTGCACAGACTGGTGACCAGTGCACTTGACACAGCCACCTGAATGAGCAGGGGGCTACTTTTCAGCAGAAAGCAGGGTCCATGCCTTCTGGGCTGCTCTGGCAGCGAGCAATGGGGTGGTGACTCTCAGCTCTCCCTGTGCTAGGTCCCCCCTACTCCAAGGACTGGAGGGCAGGGATTGTTAAGAGATACTGGAGTGCTGATGGCTTTTAGGACTCCTGCCCAGAACCCCCTGACACCCGTTAAACCATCAGCCATAAAACAACACTGGGAGGAAGACACAGCCTTTCTCAGCAGACAGCTTGTCCACACAGGATCCCTCCACAAGCACTCTGCGGCAGCTGCGGTGCCAGGGACGCAGCACCCAGCAAAGCCGCTTGAACCAAGGCAGAGGCTGCCCCGCTCTGCTTGCTGGCTGTGTTTACACTCAGAGCTTGAATGCTGCCACAGAGTTGCGTGACTGGCAAAGACCATCAGCCAGAACGAGTCTCTGCTGGAATTTGTGCTGTCAAGTCATTTGCAGCATCACAGTGACCCGGAAAGCCGATGTTATTTCACATTAGTTCAAGTGGGGATTTAAGAAAACATAAAATGCACCCCACAACCCCTGACATTTTAGTATTTGATTGCAAGGAGTCATCCTCTGGTAGCTAGAGAGGCTGCATTCAGGTTACTGACAAAAAAGAAAGTATTTTGACTTCCCATTTGACAAGCATTAGTCTTTTTCTCCTGTTATATGATGAAAGTCACTTGGAGACATCCTGCTTGTTCTCTTGGAGAGCTACAGCAGGCAGGCCACTGTAGCATTCAGCTGTGTAGTAGCTGTGTAAATGTCCAGGAAACTGAACATTTTCCCACAAAATCCACTATTTTTGTCTGTGGGTGCTGACTTTGCATTCTGAAGTGGAAAAGCAGTATTAATCTGAAAAAGCTCTTGTATTTCCTCAGTCTTCCTTTTATTGTCATTATGAAGCTTTAAAGTTAGAGCGCTGTTTGTAAAACAGCTGAGATTCTACTGAAATGTTCTGTTTTACTGCTAAGTGGAAAAATGAAGTATTTCTGCACCAGAATGTACTTCCTTTTAACCATGACATATGAACTAATGAGTCTTCTTTTGCAAACATATTATTAAAAGGATTCAATCTCCAGTTGCTAACAATTGAACCTAAACCATGATCCTGGCCTCAGAAATTCAATACCAGAGCAACAACTCCTATGGTAATTTCAGAGGCCAGTCAAAGACACCTGAGAAAATGTCAGATGTTAGCATCCATGAATTGTCTGGGCCAGTGTTTCTCTTCTGTCCTTCAGCTGTCTCCCTGAATCTATAAATTTGCACCTGCTTTCAATGTTTTTCATTATTTTCATGCAGAATAAAGGAAAGATAATAGAGAAAAGTGCCTTATGTTTGATGGAAGAAAATGAACAGGAAAGAGAAACAAAGCATACAAAATGAACCTTTATTAAATGAAAGAAAATCTGTTTTGTGGGTCAAATATGAAATAGAATATACAAAAACTTTACATCAGATCTCTTGTCAAAGAAATTAAATTCTATCTAGCCTGAAGTAGCACTTGTTCTTTCCAAGACAACACGAATGGGTGAATATGCATCTTGTGGCAGTACAGGACCACATAGTCTGCTGTGCTAAATTTCTGGTTACAGAGAAGTTAAAAATCTAAATGATGTCTCTAAAGAACCCAACTATTCAATGAAGTAACCTAAAACCATGAATGCTGATCACTATGTATTCTCTTACAAGCAAGTGACAGGTGGGTCAAGTGCAGAGTTCACAAAGCTTGCATATCACGTTCTGTTTCTATACAAATATAAATAGTTCTTTTTTATTTCAAAAATCCTTTTATATTTGACAGCTTTATTTGTGGAAAAGGATGACCAGTTCGTCAGGTTCCTGCTGTACTACCCAGACAATTCCATCTCCTTTATCTCCTCCCTTATTTGAAGATTGTAACCCATAAACCACAGCTGGCAATATTTTTAGAAACTTGACGTGCGTTTAATCACAAATCATTGTACCACTGTCCCGTACATGAAGGTTCTGCAGAGCTCCTAACATGTCTTTGGCATAGCACACCACGTCCCATTTAATACTTTTTTTTTTGCTTAAAAAAGTATATTTTCCTTAAAAACATCTATTTCTGATTTTGTAAAATAACGTATCACCTCTTGAGCTGCTTTGCAAAATATACACACACATTTTGGAAAAACATTGAGTACTGACATAAGGGACTCATCTGAAGTCCGATCTGTTTATGAGAAGTAAAATATAATTACAAATTCTGTCTTCTGCATGAATCTCACATGAAGTCATTCAGTTCAGCTTCAAGTGCTGCTGCCATTTCATCCGCTTCAGAACTGCTTCCCTCCTCATCTTCATTGCTGGATTCTTTACTGGACTCACTGGCAGCATCATCTTCATCCAGTTTGCGTTTGTGACCCCTGGAAGGACAGACAGAGACAAGGTCCATGAATGGAGGTGTCTCAGTGCTTACTGAGAGACTTATATTCAACATGAGAAAAAACGAGGCTAAAGGACTCATCTTTTTTCAGGCCTCGACAAAAAGTACAGCACTTGCTTTTAAATGAACTAACAGGAGCCAGTTCACACAGTTCATTTTTTAATTGCTGTTATGCACTGTCAGCAGGTGTAAAGTAGTGTTAATTTGTTTCTTCCATTCTTCTGAAGAAAGTATGAAACTGTTTGAAAATAATGAGTAGATTTACTTTCCTCTTGCATCCCAAAAGAAAGAAGAAAGCCATTGTGTGAAAGAGATATTACCAAAACACAAATGTTGTTATGTTATTTTGAAATATTCAAGTTTCTACTTTTTTAATAAAAATAAAACCTTAACTGATTAGCAAAATCTCACTGCACCAGCATCTACAGTTTCATGCTTCCAAACTTTGGGGTCCCATCCTTCCCTTTTGTGTCTCTTTGGATTAGTACTGCCAGGCTGAACAACACATTTCTTTGCATCTCTGGAGAATGAACCAGTTTAAACAGGAAGCTGATATGCACCATACCCTGCTGAAAGAATCATGTTCCTGGCTCTGAAAGATCTCCAAGGAAAATCTAACGCTTCAACTGGGACGTAGCCATAAGCAAAAGAATTTGGATTTGTGGAATCCTAAAATCTCTTTTCCTTGCCAAAGGGAATTTTATATCAGACGTGTACTTCTGAGACAAAAATAAAGTTGAGATTTTTGCATTGCACAGAATTCATAATGAGATGTAGAAACACCTTCAAAATCCTTCCGGATAATTCCATCAAATTTCAAGCACAAAAATACACACAGAGGGGCAGGCATCTCTCAAGTAACCTTCCTGTTCCTTGCTGGGTGGGGTTGCATTAAGAAGAGAATGCACCCACTTGCAGTCATGAAAAACTAATAAAATGATTTATCTATTTTAGCAAAAAGCAGTAATTTAACAATAATCCTGTTACTTGAGAGCACGGAGAAATAGCATATAGCAAGGAAGACCTTTGAGAAATACTGACATGGGTTATACATATCCAGAAGAAATAAAGGCAAAGATTAACAGTCAAATTTGGGAGCTTGTAAGCAATGCTGAAATACAAAGCAGTTTTTTTAAATACAGACACCTTTATTGCTGTTTTCCAAGAAACAGGAATTCTCATTAGCCCAGACTGCTTGGTTTGTGGGCTGACACCTGACCTGCCCTTTCTCAGCTTTTCAGGGAGATGGACAAGGTGTGGTGAGGAGTCGGAAGGGGAGTCCAAATCAAAATGGGAAGTGAGCAGTACCATGTTCCGTCTTCCCCTTCTGCTGCAGCTGTGGGACAAAAAGACACATTGCTGCTGCTTTACAGGGCACTTCCTCCCACTGATGTCAGGTGGGTTTTGCTGTTCAGCATAGGGTGGTAGAAGTAATATTCCTGGGAGGCAAGGCTGAAACCCTGGGATACACTCTGGCCTCTAAATCCCTAACAAGGAAAAATGGGATGAAGTAAAAGCGTCTCCTGAATACTTTGCTACTGAAACTGAAATGTGGTGTGCTGAGGGAGTTTTAGGGCACTAAATGCAGGCTAATTCACAATAAAAAGCAGTTTCTCAGACATAACACTGATTATTTCCAAACAGCTTCTATTAGCATGCGGTTTGGACAAGGAAGCTCCCATGCTTAAAATGCCCAGTTGGAAGAAATCTTAGCACATTTCCACTAAAAGCTATACAAATGTATAGAGCCTTACTAACACTTGCTGACTTTGTGATGATTTCAGCCTTCAGAGCTACAGCCCTATTTTAGGCATTAATGACACTATTAGCAAAGAAAAGCTAATTGGGAATTAAAGAAACCTGAAAGAGTCTTACGCAGCAAAAGAAGAAACAAATAGTGCATCTTTAACAAGCAGTGCATAACAAGTACAGAGGCAGTGCTAACTGAGAAATAAAGATGAATAAAGTCATGGAGAGAATCTATACCACAATGCTCACAGCTGAAAACATTTGTATTCATCTGTTTGTAAGGCTGCATCTATAGACACTGCTGGTATTTGCCCACTGAAAAATGAAATTAACAATCTGACAGTTGTCATTTACACATATGAAACATGTATACCCGACTGCAGATGTACTAAAGAAAGTGTCAGGACAAGCAGGCTTTTAGAGCCAGCCCAAATACTATAAGTTTACTGGGACATAAATCAATAGCACAGATCCCATAGAAAAGAAAAGAAAAGGGTCTACGAAGAAATAAAAGAAGTAACAGCTCACTGAAATAATATCTCACTGCCAGTTCATTATTTCATGAAAGTGCAGAACAGTTAATTTACTAAATTATTACAGCAAAGACTAGCAAAATTATTCATTTATGCAAGAAAGTCACTTTTTAAATTTAAATGTACTTCATAGCAACTAGATTTCAGTGAGGACAATCACCAAAATACAGGGATCTGAAATACTCAGCGTGACTAGTTAATTAAAAAATGGATTTCCAGTCTACAAAAAGACTTCCCAGAAACTTTAAGGGATGCCTCTCCCATATTTCATCCCTCATTTGGTTGTATTAAACAGTATCTTTGGAAATGCAAAAGACTGACCATCATCTGTTTTGTCAGTTCTTTTTATTTCAGCAAGGCTAAAATGACAGCTCTGTTCAATCTCCATATGAAAACTTAGTCACTCATGAGGAGGATAAAGCCATGGAAAAAAAAAAGAAAACACAGCTAAGTATTAGTCCTCTAATAGAAAAAACAAAAAAAACCCCTCTCCTGAATGTTAGTATTGTTTTTATTATGATATAAAAACCTTTCAGTATTTGTGTGCTGTAAACTGCAGCCTCACAGGTATTCAAAAAACATTTAAATAACTATTATGATATCAAATAAAAAGCTAACCCTGATAGAAGTATGAGGGAGGGACATCGGGAACACAGAGCTGCATTTTTTCTTTGCAAATTCAAAAAAGAGAGATAACATCCTGTTAATAGAGAAAAAGCAGTATATGCCCATGGCAGCATATCTATTAACATAACAAACAATTTTAAATGTATCTTTTCCTCACTGTTTTGTGCCCATTCCTTGTCATTCCCAGTTTCAGAGCCATAGTGCGTAGCATTTCTAAATGGAAAAGTTAAGCACATACAGGATTCCTTCTTACTATTTAGGGAAAATGATTCAGCAGATGTTGCAGGCTTCCATTAGCTTGATTTGCATTTTTATAACGAATTTTGCTTGACTGCTATTAAAAGCCAAACACGTCAATAATAACTGAGTATCTTTAACCTCACATACAAACAACTGCCTAAACACTGAATGCAGAACTTTAAATATCTGACAACTCCGTGAAAAAAGCTTCTACAATCACATTTCCTTTTCCTTTGCATTAAGTATTTTTCCTTTGTAATACCCAGTACTAAGAGGCCCACCAGTTCACGTGCTGGAAAAATCTTTTCAAAAGAGAACTACATTTCAAAAATTCTCACATATTTAAATGAATTGTCAAGAGATTTAAATAAATTACAAGTGTAATTCGCAATGATATTAAACTCGAAAAAAACATTTGTAGTTATATATGTATAAAAGTAGTTTTTAGGAAAATTTCATCTACAGAATGCTAATGAGAAGTAGTGATATTCCAAAAGAAGAGACAGGTTTATAAAGCTGCAATAGCACAAGCTGTATGCCTCTAAAAATAGCACAGAAAAACTTACTGAAAATTTATTTAGATCTTGATCAGTTAAAATGACCACTAAAATCTGATTACAATGTACAGGTTGAATGAAACGTGCATTCTTATAAAATCAATTTAAATTTAGTTCACTGAGAGAGCCATAGGGAACAAAGTGAAAAAAGTAGAGTACTTCTTGCTTCTGTTATCTTAAGGCCTTAATTTATAATTGGCTGAAAATAATGTTGGAAAAACACTCTTCTTCTCTTAACTGAAAAGCAGATTGTCTCTGGTTTGTTTTGCATCCCAATGGCACCCCTTTAAGAAATACAGTGCTACATTAAAATAGAAACATCTAATTAGCAAAGGAACTCAAAGGGCAACATAACCCTTGCTTTAAACAAAGCAAACAAAGCAAACTTAAATCTTTTCCAAACCTTGTTTTAAACTTGTAAATGAAAACTACAGAAAGTATTTAAATAAATGTTCACATATCCTTTAAACTCCAAATACCGAAAATCCCCATCCCTACTCTGATAATAAGTAAACCGCTAATTTATTGCAAGTTGACCTGGCTTTTTTTCAATAGCTCCTAAAATCAGTACAATAATGAAGTAGAGTCTGCAGACTAAATGTGTTTAGTCTTTTACAAGCAATCAGCTCACAGCATTGACATTATAAATTAGGACTTCAATTTGCTACCAAATACAGCCAAGTTTCTCTCTAATGAGAACACTCACACAGCAGCTGTAAGTAGTTTGGAAGGCAAGGGTTTGAAAAGGGCATTTTGAAACTGTGAGCTGCCTTCCAACAGCATCACAACCCCACAACACAACCTACACTGCCCCAGGCAAGCCTCTGAAGCTCCATGTGGAAGGTCTGTCCTGGTTTCCACACGCACCTTGACCACAGCTTTCTGTAAACTCCTTCCACAATTGGAAAGAAGGTGATGTGGCATTTGGTAATGCAACTGGAATTTGACTATGGGAACAACTTATTCAGATAAACTAGTTCTCTGGTAATATTCTTCAGTTATGAAGAATTAGGACTGGTTATCCTGTAAAACTCTTCTTCAACCCATTCTGAAGAAGCCAGCCCAGTACTTGGCTAACAAGCTTCAATCCCTTGAGCTCTGACAACACACAGACTGAAAATCAGTATCGTGAGCATTAATATGTTACATGAGACAGACAAGATGGTTAAATTTTCAGAGAGATGTTCTAAGTTTTGCAGTTATGTTTTCTTAGCATGGGATACATGGCAGTATCTTTAAGGTCCTTTCCAAGCCCAGCCATTCTGATCTATGCCCTTTTATGTACACTTGATACAGGAGTAAGCAATTGTCCATAGCCTGCCTGTAACTCAGGTGTCTGCCCTCTGGCGATTTCCCTCGTACATCTGTGCAGGAACACTGGATTTTCTGTCCCGGTGCTCCTCCCTGGCGCTAGCGCAGCACGCTGCCAGGCACACAGCTGTGGGAGCAACAAACAGCACTACACCCCAGCACTCCTGGCAAGCTGCAGCGTGTGTTTGCACTTAACACTCGTGCTGTGACAAACAGGACACTATTTAGCGCCACAGGAACAAATGCCAGACACCTCATATATTTCCTCAAGAACTCATCCAATGCTGTCTGCAGGATTACAAGATGATCCAGAAATCTAATATGCAGAAAAATGCACTAAGAATGTTCCTTGCACAGCCCCGGGGTGCAGACAGAGCCCCTGCAGTTGGATGAACAGTGTGCTTTCAATGCTCCTCATGAAAACATCTTCCATGCATCCACCAATTCCAACTGACAGCTCCAAAGCATATTTTAACTAACACAACAGTAAAGTGAGAGCTAATTAAATTCTGTACAGCCTCCGTGCCTTTCTGCTTTAAAATTTAGCACACCTGTGCACAATTCCAATGGTGAGAATCTAGTCTGGAAACTGAAAACCATCTTAGAACAGCTTTATAGGTAGTTCTCTGAACACTCAATGTGTATCTAAACTGAGAGTATTTTAAGTCAGGAAGTCACAGAAAATTGAAAATAAATCCAGAAATTACCACAGTGTGGTAATAAGGATATTATGTAAATTTTGCTAAAATTGTCCCATTGACGAGTGGGTGTTTTCTTAATATTCAGATCAAGGGGAAAGTTTAATAACAAGAAAATCACCCCAACAGTAGTTTCTTAACAACACTAATGTCTTCTTCAAGAAAATGATGATTTCTTAATAATTAAACATTGGGATATTCCAAAACCAAAGAGTGCAGCAATAAAACTTTAAAACGAAACGCTGTGTGATTTTCTCTGCACTGAACTAATTTAGATGCAGATTATAATTAAATTGGATAATGGAAAATTGAAAAGTTGAACCTACAATTTTGCTTCTGTAATTAAATCACAGAAATATAAACTGTGTCCCTAAAATATTAATTGTTATTAACTTCAAGTTGTTTAAAAATAATCCATGTAGTTATAAGAAGACATTTACAACATGCAATATGACTATTTCTTCAGAAGGCAAAGGTGACAGTGGCAGTTTTATATCACACAACAAATAATCTTGTCATTGCCATGTAGAAGGCAACAGAAAATCAAATATACTTTTTACTATGTGGAATACTAGACTGTTACCTGACACTTTCATAACAGAGAATGCACAGATGCATTCTGGCACATCACTTCTTAATCCGATTTGAAAGCTAAACTAGGCCTTTGTTGTTTGCATCAATTCTCTTTCCAGCTTCTTCTAGTTTACAAATATTACCCATCCTGACAACAAATGTCAGATGGTGGATCCATAGCTCTGTAGAGACTCTGTGTAGCTCTGGGAGGTTGTAATAGGAGATATCAAGGCTCAGCAGTGCGTAAAGAAAGTTTCAAGCCTTCCTTCCCAGTGCGCGGATGGGCGTTGTACTGCAACCCTACTGGTATTTGCTTTGAAAAAATTCTTTTGAAAATGGACTAGTTCCTCAAAGTAATTTCTGTTATAGTCTCAGACAGTGATGAAGAATAATGTCCTCACTAGAGATCTACATATGAGTCATTGTTTTAAAAAACGGTAGCATGCAATAAAAAATTAAGATGAAAAGTGGGCAAAAAACCTAAGATGTATGAGCAATTTAGAAAATTCAAAGCCATACATCAAAATAAGAAGTTGGAAAAGAAACATCATCTGATTTATCTGAAAAAAGTCAAACCGACTTAATTTTTCTCACAGGATGATTTTTCTCATATGGACGTGGAGATACCCCTGTGCCAATATAACGGAGAACCAACTCCAGTTTGAAGACAGCCAGCTTGGAAGTAATGCTTGGAATCATGACTGGATTTGCCAGCATCACTCACAGGCACTGAGGACACTCTTCGAGATGCATTATCTGGCTTCTTAAATTGTTAAGATGAAATTTAGCTGATAACATGCTGACTGCGCTAAGCAAAGAGGCTGGAAGTAGGATTTGGTATATGGTGGCTTTTAAAATTAGATATCCATAGATTATCTTAATTTGTGTGTTAATATATATGTTCTGGGCTACACTAAGTTATACTGAAAGATAAGACAATTTTGTCAAAACCTTCAACTCTGATTTTTACTAACTCTTCTCTTTGTCCTTGTTTCCAATAAGTAATTGGGAATAAATTGCAAATAACTAAACCAAACATCCTTCTAGGATGTTCATTCACTGCTTTGCTCACAAGAATAGTAACTAAGTACATCTCTGCTTCATTGTAAAATACTGAAAATAAGACAAAACACATTGCTGACTCCATATGGATACTGGTAATACTGTCATCTCCACTGAAGCACAAAAACCAGACTTCAAATTCCTTTAACATGTTGTTTTCTATGGGACAAAACGCACATCCCGCTTTCCACGCAGGTATATTCTTTCATGAAATGCACTAACTCACTCCTGCCAAAAACGATCAGTTCTTCCTCCTCCTCACGTTGCCATGTGATTTAACTGGATAATCCCCCAGTTTATTGGCTCTGCTGCCTGCATCACAGTCTGCTAAGTCACTTGTCCATCGTCTCTGCAGTCAGCTTCCAATGAGTACTTCCTGCACAACAGTTGGGGAATTGGAACTGTTGTCAGGCTGTGGGTTACACCGTGGTACATGGGACTGAGATTGCTCCACCTAGCAATGGGCTGCAAGATTTGTTCTCTGAATCACACAACATCTTCCTGCAATGCTACATTTCTCGACTACTTAATTCTTTATCCCAATGGCAAGACATGCTATCTTGGCACTCCTCACTCTTCCTTCCCCAAATTCCTAGCTCTGACAACTTAGATTTCTCTTTGTTTCTTTGTTGAAATTGTACACAATAAATATCTTTTTCATGCATTAAAAGGGGTTTTGGAGACACAGCAGCATTAAAAAAAAAAAGCTACAGAGAACCTAGAAAATAATTTATCAACATTAAAAAGTCAACGCTTGGCTTCAGACAGCCCATTTTGCTACAGAATGTTTTAGAAAAGCTAGTAAGTTACAAAATGAAATGACATCAAGGCAGGAAGTCACTTCTCAGTAAAGGAAATTTAAAAAAATCTGTTAGAAATTTGTTTTAGAAACTACTAGGTTTCCATGAGAAACAGAGCAAAGTAGTGTCAAGGCTTGATTTACAAATACGAAAAATCTAAATTGAGGTTGTAATAATATCTGCCAGAACTACGTGATTTTCACATCAGTTTTGTAATGTTTGCATAAGTGATATATACAGCATTACCAATACATGCAAGACATTTGAAACAGAATGCCACCCATCTTTTTTTTTACTGTGCAATTCCAACAAACTCTCTAAAAAGTGGGTCTGCATTCATTAAATTTGGATCTCTACAATAATGGGTCAGCAAGCATCATAAATTCAATCTGGATCAAAAGGCATGTGTCAACCCCCAGCCTATGTGCCAAATGGAATCACACCGCGGAGAATTCCCGGTACCTGTTGTTTTCACACCAGCTACGATGTGACAAACGACCCAGTGCAGCAGATCACAGCTCTCCTGGCTCACAGTCTTCATCCCATCTACAGTCTGCTCTACATTTTTTTCTGTCGATATTGCTGGAATAAATTTGAACTAGCAAAGGCAGTTTATACTTGATCTGTACTTTCTGGTGCAAAGTTGCAATTTTTTATGATGGTCCTGTCCAAAGTTCAGATTCATGGTATTATTCAGCTGCAGCCTTCCCCATACCACTAATGAAGAAGGCATCTGAAGGAGAAGCAGCTCATTATCTTTTATCAGTCCAGAGTAAAAGACAGCTAACTGAGCCTGTGTCCTGGAGAGTTAATTTTCTTTCACTAGCCAGTACAGTGTCATGTTTTGAATTCAGTATGAGACTGATGTTGATAACACACTGATGGCTCAGTCAGTGCTCAGCAGTGCTTACCCTCAACCAGGGGCTTGGCAGGCTCCCGTGCTCTGCCAGTGAGGAGCTGCATGAGGACCTGGGAGGGAAAATGGCCAGGACAGCTGACCCAAACTGGCCAAAGGGATATTCCAGACCACAGAACATCATAACCAGCACATAAACTGGGGGGAGTTGGACAGGAGAGACTGACTGCTGCTGAGGGACAAGCAGCAAGGTGGTGAGCAGTTGTACTGTGCATCACTTGTTTCCCTTAGAGAAATTAAACCTATCTCCTTCTAATTACAACTATTATGATGCTATTATAATATTCTGTTTCAATTATTAAACTGTTCTTATCTCAAGCCATAGGTTTACTTTTTTCCTGGTTCTCCCCCACACAGGGCAGGGGGAAGTGAGTGAGTGGCTGTAGGGTTCTTAGTTAGTGTCTGGGGTTAAACCGTGACAGCCTGGTCTTATCCATGTAATGGTACTGGCCATAGGCTCCTATAAAGTACAATTATCAATCTACCTGGATATATAGATGTGCACAAGAGGGAAATGTGAAAAGGTGTTTTCTCTGGGCCCCAATGACTAGCCAGCACTTCAAACATGTAACAAAAACTGAGACTGCAACAAGTTGCTCTCTTTCTAATTGACACTGAGAATAAGATAGCCACACAGATGCAGGAACAGGCGCAAGGTCTGAAATGCCAGGCAGGGCACCAGACACTCCTCTGTTTGACTTCAGGAATTAAACCATTTTACAGGCCCTCTCCCAGACAGCCAGAACACATTTCACAGCTGACCTCACTCAGATACCTCTGGCTCCTTCACAGCCTGCACAGGTGACCCTCAGGGGTGAGGGGTAGCACACGTGCACGGCCCTGGCAGAGAGAAGCCCGGCCACACACCAAGATCTTGCAGGCAGTTCTGGCCCCACTGCTCAGGTGCTGTTTACCCACCCTTGCCAACTCCTGGGAAACCTTGTATTCAATCGTCTGAAGCAAACAGCAACATAAGCTGAGACACATCTTTTTCTGTTGATTTGCAAGCGTTACACGTTCTCTATCTAGTAGGAACATACTTTCCAACAACATTTAACACGATGTGCTATTTCACTGTAACTGGCAAAACATATATTGTCATGTAATCAATTGTGTTTTCCAGTAAATATTTACTGGGGTAGGTAAAGGCACACTCAAGCCACAGAGGTAGTCTGAGAAACAGCAAAAGGAAGCTCTGAACAGGAGACATTTCCCTCCGTAAACAGGGACCTCTTCTGAGCCATGCAGTGGCAATATGCATGGGTCACACAGTAAAGGACACGTTTCCTGCTGTGGGGTGGGGAATTAAAACATCCCTATTCTGCTTTTCACGTGCATGGCCGACAACAATGCAGGGACAAACCTCCACAACTGGCTTGATACAACAGTCTTCTGAAGCAAGTTCAAGTTTTCTAAAATATCTTTGTTTTTCCCAATGGAAGAACCTATTAGGAATTCAAGTGATTAATAAACTACTTGGAAATGGGAATATATACCCATTTAAGATTCCTAGATTTCCCCCCTCCATTAAGAAGCAGTACTACTTCTCTTCTACTAACATTTATAGCACATGCTTCAAGCTGGCATTTTAATTTAAGATATACACTGCTGTTTAGCAGCCATTAAAGACTTGCAGCGATCAAGATTAATGCACATTAGCTATTATGTGGAATTTAAAGTACTTTTAGAATTCATTAGGGAAACTAGAGCTATTTTTCTTGATCGGAACAATGTTGCCTTACAGTATTCCCGCTAATGTCCTAGGTCTCAACAGGGGCACACAATGAAGGATTAAAAACCTTCACTGACAGTTCTTAATGTACTTCTTGGTTTCCTTATTCTCAAGAGATATTTAGATATCCGCATTTCTTACTAAAGAAAAACATAAATTGTTTAATAGCTCATAAATTGCACTGAAGCATTCAGCCTGACTAAAGGAAAAAATGCTGCCTAAATTACCTGAGGGGCAACCCCCTGCTGTTCTCCAGTTCCCAATGCAGCTCTCTCACCAACACGCAAACCAAAGCAGTATGTTACAGTCTTGCCTCACCCCGAACTTCTGCTTTACATCTTCCTTATCTCACTCCATTTGCGACAGACACAGAACAACATTAGTATCTATGGACTGCTGGAATGGGGTAGTGGTGCTGGGGGTCATAAGTCCATAAATACTCACACAGTGCTGGGAGAACTGTTACGTGAGCGGAAGCAGGATACCGGAACCTGGTGTTTTTAATTACTCCCGTGCAGGAACAGAAATACATCCAAAACAATCTGATGCTCCAGTTTCTTACTGGAATTCAGATTCCATGAGAGGAAGGAACTGTCCCCTCTGTGTGTCACAAGTGCTCTGACGCTGAAGACAGAATGAAATGTTTTTCCTACTCCTCCCTTTGTGAGTGAACAATAGGAGCTCAGGTTTTTAAATTCACTCAGGGTTCTAGTTCTCCCCCTCTTGCCCTGGCAATCACATGAAGCTCATTCTTCACGGTGGCAGACCATTAAGCAGATCAAGTCAGTAACGCCCAAATT
>VZRS01009195.1:526105-616437 GCA_013398055.1 Ifrita kowaldi
TTCCCATTATCCTAGTTTCTTGCAACCTTCATTTCTTCAAACTTAAATTGTGCTTTTGGCATTTTTTGGATCTAGGAATACCTAAATGAAATGTTTCACACAACAGCATCTCTCCCAGCTGGGCTAGAGGAATCAGCATCAGGTAACTACCCTTTGTGTGTTGTTCTGAAAACTCTTCAAAACTACCACAACCTAGAAGCTCAAGAGGTAGCACTGCATTATCAAGAGTTCTCCATGTCTGGAAGCTTCTCAAATGGGGTCAGACAGCTCCTAGAACCCTAGGTTAGGGTTAGGCTCGAATCTCATCACCAAAAGCTCTTCACCACAAGCGCCTAACTCTGTTGTAGACTCCCAGGACCTGCTCAGGGCTATTCTGACTCCCAGGTAGTTAATCCATGCACTTTCCTTCAACTTCGACCTCAGCAATGTGGATTTTACAGATCATTCAACTGTGATATACTAATTAATGCAAACAAAACACTCTTTCTTGATTCTCAGACAAACTCATCTCAGCCGTAGAAGCACAAGAAAAAGAGATATAGATGAAAAGACAATCATGTTGACGTAATTTCTTCTCACCGGTCTTGATCACTGCTTAAGCCCCGGTTTGGGGTCCTGGAAGGGCACCAGGATCCTCCCTGCCACATACGGCGTCTTCTCCAAACTGAAGTGTTGTTTTTCATTGCTTTGAACTTTCTTCTTCAGCTGGCCTCAGTTAAACAAGAATCCTCTGCTAGAAAGCACATCTCTTTTCTCTGTTCTTTTTCTCTGATTATGTGAATGTCTCTCATAATTTTTCAGCCCTCACTCTTCCCAAAATGACAGCAACAAATGATTTCTAAACTCTGCTTCTACAAAAATCCAGCTCTTGTAGACTGGTGCTTCTTGCAGATATATTATAGAAAATTACATTCCCTCAGGCTCTAGTCACTCCATTGTCCCAGGATGGAAGCTATTAGTTAATGGCTCTGCAGTGATAAAAGGCAACGACTGCAGAAAGACTTCTACTTCAAATACATCGACGCATTAGTGAGAAATCAATTTCATTACTTCACTCAGAACTCTTAAGTTATAGACAGAGTCATTGAATCATTATAGATGGCAAATGTTAGAGCAGAGAAGTGTAAGAATAACAGCAATCCCTGTACGTACTTTAGCATTTATTAGCACATTTAAGGAGACAAGGGGAACAAGGCAAATATTCTCATTTTTGATGACGTATATTATGATTCCAAACTTTTGCCCCTAGAAAAAATGGCAACTTAGATTCCCCAGTTCATTTTACAAATACCAGCACACTTTTATTGACAAGCACAAAAACCTATTTGATGTGAATTGAGAAAAATAAAGACATATTTTACCAGCACTTTCCTAATTTAGTAACATACTAGTAACTGACTTTTAATTGCTTGTCTATCCTTCCCCTGAAGTACTAGAACTGTCAGAACTTAAGCTTCATATAGACTTGCACAGTTAATCTACGTAATATTGAAATAGGAAAACCCATGACCAAAAAATGGTATTGATGACTTCGTGCATAGAGAATTTCATCAAAAACATACTAAGACAAACTAGCTTTCAAATCTGATACTGAAAACAGTTAGTGTAAGAGAACTTTATGCTATTTTTCACTTTTCCAAGGACGCTTCTTTTCCTGATCTCAATTGCATAACTGCTATATTAATCAACAGGTATGACCATAGTATCAGTGCAATCCAAGTAATAACAACTGCACACACACACACAAGTGGACTGAATAATACTGTATTATTGCATCTGAACAACTTCTAGGTATTTTCACAATTAGGCAGTAAAAGAAGCTGAAGGCAGATGGTCACTCTAAACACACTGTATTTCAAAGCATTTTCAAGCTTCCCACCTGATGTGGTCTAACACAAACACAAATATTATAACCCACCACTTTCTGAGGAAAGTTTGTATGTCTTTTGGCAATTTACATGTTGTGGAGGAAAACATCAAGATACCACAGAACTATGTTAAAGTATTTCACACAAGTTCACAGCACTACTGTTCAGCTTTTTGGTGAACAATGAAAAAAATATTTTTAGAACTGTAACAACTTACATTATTCTTAACATAAAACTTCTTAGATTTAGGTGACAGTTTAAGTGGTGAACACCTCATTTATACCACCAAACGCTAAAGAAACTTGCCAAAAGAAGCAGTATCATATCCATAGAGAAAGGCTTTGGAAAAAATCTCTTAGGAAAAGGAAATAAAGTTAAAAAATTCAACTGCTGTTTATATTTGATAGGCTTGATGTGAAAAAAATCCTTATGTTTTGTGGATGTAAATGTTACTGAGAAACAATTTATTCAAATCGTTTAGGAACACTGTACAAGAAAAATAGCTCAGATATTCTTTCCAAAAAGAATCATCCCAGGAGAAATCAGCAAAAGTCATTCAGTCCTCCTGAACTTCAGCTATGGCACCTGCTTTGTAAGACTTATGAAAAACCCCAAGTATTAGTGATAATATTGCTGTTTACAAGGACAAGATCAGCACCACTGACCATGCAACAAGTCAGCAGCTGTACTCCATTCTGCTGCTGCAGCTGTGAGCAGGCCACAAGCAGCCCTCCAAGGGCAAGGAAGCACTGTCCCTGCAATGCTGGAGAGCAGAGCCAGCTCTCTTAGGACAGCTGCCATGGACATAATATGCATACCTACAACTCTGCTCATTTTAGGACTATGGGAAAGGGCCAGCTACACCTTAAAGAGATGCCTTGAGATCACCCCAGGCTCCAACAGTGCACATTAATTCTGTGCCAAGGTTTGCTTGGTTGAACCTGAGAACTTTTAGACTGTGCAGTTCACTTTCTAAAAGCCTTTAGGAGGATAAGAATCTCCACTTTAGAGAAGGAAAAAAAAAAACCTGCAATGGAAATTTAGCAGCTTGACACTTTGAGCAAACATTCACAAGCTGTGCATTTGCTCCTTGTAGGAAATATAGAGAAATACAAGATCAAGACTGAAGTCTCATGATCGAAATGTGAACCAGCACTTTAGTTAATTTTAGCTGCAGTTAATAGTCTAGATGTGTGAAAGTTCACACTCTCAGCTCTCTCCTGTGACTTTTTTATTCCTTATCCAGTTAATGATCTGAGGCTTTCCAAAATGCTTGTTCCTCTTTAACAGATATTATCTTAGACCTTTGCAGTAACTCAAAGTATTTCAGAACATGTCAGAAGCAGCTATGAAGTGAACAATGTCCTTCTGTGATTTTTCCTGAAGCAACCTTTGCATCTATCACTTGTGCTTAGTGTATCAATGATGTACTTTTGTCGGGAGTCTTAGAACAAGGACCTTCCTCTTCAGTGGTTGAATCAGCACACCTTTGTTTCCCTGTGCATTTTATGCATCATGGAACATGCAACGCACCTGGTTAGACCTGTATTTTCTCAGCAATCTTTCAGTGACTTTGAGTTTTGATTTCGCAGTAAATGAAGAGTGAACCAGTTGAATATCTCAACATTCCCATGCACCGTGAAATCCCCTTCTCCTTTCTTTGCGCATTATAATTTCAACATTGGAAAACTATTTTATTAAGAAAAAATTCGGGATACATCTCTGACAAATACAAAGAAGTGAGTCCTGTAACATTACATGTAAGACTACACAAAGAATAGATATAAATATATAGAAGAATTAAAATTGCTTATCCATTTTGATATGAGTTGTAAGCCTAGTGCAGTGACTGGAAAACTGGAATTTTAGGTAATTGCATCACATCTGAAAAGCTTCACTGAAGAACTCCTATTCAAACAAATCTTTGTTGAAGTCTCAACCTCAAGTTTGAAAGTTTGAGTCTCAGGTGTCAAAGACCAGCTCTGGAGTGATTTGCGTCCCATGCAACCCCTTTCATTACAGAACAGTAACTGATGCCAGAAGAACAAGATGAAGATGCTGCTTCCCCTAGAGTTCTACCTATGACAACCCTCACTGTCTTGCAAAACAGAGTTCAAGTTTCTTACTGCAAACTCTGGACAGCAAAAGCAGCTCCTTTTCATCTGCTCATCATACTAAAGTACTTTCAAAGCTAGTACTTCTTCCATTGCTTCACTCTGGAAATACTACTATCCATGCTATGTAACTGCAAAAAAAATTTTTTTTTTGAAACAAAAGGGGACTTGAGAGAAAAAGTACTACGCAGTTCTGAGGCTTCTATCTCTCTGAAAACTAGCTTACAAGTCTCCTCCTTTCCACAGGATTAAGAGCATGCTTATGTGAAGGAGAAAAATGTACAAATATGAGTAGTAGTTAGCTCCATGTGTGTTGTAGTTTTGCATCTGCAATATTACCTTATTTTCATTTAAAAACATTATATTTCTTCCTTGAAAAGTGGTTAGAAAAACCTGAGCTACCTTAAGGGGAAAAAAAATAAAGTATATTTTGAATTGATGAGTGCTTTCTCACATTGGTTCCTCTCTAGTGACCAATATTCTTTTTGCCGCTTTGCTTTTTGATGATCAGTGAAATCTACACATTTCTCCCGTTTGTCAAATAAATCCTAAGTAACTTCATCTGAAACATGATGTTATACTTCAGTAGGCACAAATGTGCAGTAGGGAAAGGTAATCTCTTTTAAGTATTCTGTAAGGCACCTATGAAGAATTTCTTATAGCTTTAATTCCCTCACAGAATCATACAATTTCTAAAGAAACCTAAGGCTACAGGCTGACAACATTGTTGTTTAATCTCTTAAATGTCACTATCAAGAATCAGAGTAAAGAAAACTAAAGCAGTGTGTGCTTCCCAAATGGAGCTGCAAGCACAAAGCTTGCTTAATCACACAACATACCTTTCTTAAATCTCCTGATTTTAATATTCATAATATTTTTCTAGAGCATTAGATAGGTACACAAAGAATATACAACACCACGTTCCAGACAAGCAAATGAAATATATTTTATTAAGAATACACAGTCTTTTTCCTACAAGATTCACTAATGAGTCTTCAGGGCAAAACTGCCCAGGTTGAACTGCAGAGATCTTTCCATTGCACACAAGTTTATCCCTCAGAACTGATGCCTAGGTTTTGGGCCGAGTTGCCCATTTCTTTCCCTCTTTCAATTTTTAAAAATAACTGTCTAAGATAAAAGAAGCTATGACTATTTATATCATTAAAAGCTGATCTCTTTATACCAATATATGTAATTTCCAGTATGAAAACTATTGCTTTTAAAATGCTTTAACACATATACAAGACAGCAATTACCTAAAATTTCTTCTTATAAAAATTGTAATCTGAATTTTTTTATTAACACAGATTTTTGTCCTTGCTGCCCAAGAAATGATGAGTTTCAGTCTCCGTCTTATCATATTTTATGATCCCCAGATAGGAAGGACAATCGAGACATACGTAAATATACACATATGCAGTAAGAACTTTGATTTCTCAAAGAAAGCCATTTGAAGGGTTTAATAGATTTGACAGTCTCCTTTTAAAATCAAGGTAGGGTTTTATCAATTGTCCTTTCAGAAATCTTAAGATTACGTAAAAGCTCTTATTTAATGGAAACAGATGACAACTTTCTGAAGCCTAAGGAAAAAAAGAAGACAGATGATTTTGAAGACAGGAAATAAATGTTCAGGAATTCAGGCAGTAATAAAAGCGTCAGCCAGCCCATGGGAATTATTCATTCACGTTTTCATTAATAGAAGGATACTATGGCATATTAATTTAGAAGCGTGGCTTCAGATAATGGGAAGTCTAACCAATTAGAGCTGTAAAATACTGCCCAGCAGGAGTAAATGACAGAATATCTAAGAGAGGCACTCCTGTACCTAAACTCTTAAGACATTCAAATAGTATGATTCAGAAACTTCTCTTCCTCCAGTTTGGGAGCCATTGAAAGACATATCTAAAAGGAAATACAATCATCCCATTATCCCTGAAAGGGTTGTACCATTCACAGAAAGGGTGCACTACAGCAGCAAGAAACTCCAGTGATGACTCTGCCATGCAAGGTATGCAGTGTTTTACACCCAAAGTACCTAATTTTGATTTACAAGAGCGTATTTTCCTCTCTATTGTCTTTAGGATTTGATTTTTCTGGGTTGTCTTTCCTCCGATCCCCCAGAACTATCCTTCAAGGTATCATCCCTGATTCATGTATTTTCTATTAGGTTCCCTAAAATTTCTACCCTCCTTTCTTCCTGTAATTCAAATTCTCTCTCATCCTCACAAGAAAAACCTGCCTTTTCCCCCAGACATTCAGCCATGTAAAAATTGAAAAGTGATGAAATGGAGAAGGGATCACCAGCTGAAAAGAGCTGCAAAGTGTTTTGCTGGAAAGAAAAAGACATTCCTTGGATAAGCAATATGAATATCATAGCCATTACACTCTAATATTCATCTTACACTTGTGCCCTAAGCTTCTGCTCTAAAGCATCACCTTAAAGCTCATACATTTTCCTTTATGAACAGTGAAGGAGGTTAAATCCATGAAGAGCCGGAAGGAGAACTTCACAAACATGGGCAATGGTAACAGTTTGAGGGGTTATTTTTATTGTAAAAAAATTTAGCAATGCTAAAACTTTGCAGGAGGTGACAGCAATTATCAAAGGCATTTTAATGGGTACAGTGAAGGAAAACTTTCCTTCAGGTAATAGTTTATGTCACTGTTGTCGAGCTCTTTTGGAAGATGAGCCTTTCTACTGAGGAGAACAAGCCATTTCCCTTTCTTTCTTCCATACTTTGATGCAATGTGTCAATAGCATCTGGAGAAAGCTATTTTTATTTGGAACAGGTACTAATAACTGGCTATGTATCAAATATTTTTACAGAAAACTATCCTTACAAAAAAATGGTCCTTAGTTTTTACAGTTGTACAAAACAGGGGCAACCAGACTCTGTGGGGAGGATCACTACCCTCCCTTTCTTTCCAGCAAGATATACAAAGATCAGATCAGCATCACAGGATAAGCTGAGTTATTCTTGACAATAGAAAACTCACGTTATTAGAGTATTATCAGGTGCAACATGAGCACACTGCAAGAGACAGCAAGCAAAATTTAGACCCACTGATAGAAGCTAGGGCACTGCAAGACCCAGATTTTTGTACTGCAGCTCCACAGAATACTCCCAGATGGGTGCAAAAGCAGTGGAATAAAGGAAAACACAACTCAAAACAAGCCCTTCAGAGACAGCACAATGGAAACATCCAATTTGTACTCAGTTCTGGAGGGTTTATAAGCTATTCAAAAGAAGCTGCCTGTCTGGAAGTTGTGTTGCTTGGAGGCGTTGGACCTGAATTTGTACAAGCTCAGCTTCAGCATTTCAGTGTTCATTAGAACGTATCCAGCCCTTAGTTACATTGTTCAAATATTTACTCCATGTTCCCCACTCCTTCAGGGCACAGTAGGGCCTCAGCCCTCCTTTCACAGCACTGCACAGTGCTGACCCCAAGCAACAGAGAAGTCACTGAGGATAGGTGCTCTGCTGGATGTCAGGCATAAATGAGGCAGAGGCGTGAGGGTGGGAAGGCCCAAGGCAGCCTCAGCTGCAATGACCATGAGATACTGATGCTGTCAAAGACAACAGGAGGGCCTTGTACCGTAAGTATGAAATGGGAAAATGTGAGCCTGCTGCTGAATGGGGCAAGGGAACCCTTGTGACACAGGACATGGCAAAGGCTGAGGTAATGTAATAGTGCCTCCTTTGCCTCAGTCTGTCTTTACTAGCAGGACAAAGCTTCAGGGGCCAGAGAAGATGGTGAAAAACTCCAGCAAGGAAGAGATATCCTTGGTTGGACAGGATCAGCACAGGGAAGGACTCTCAAGCAAATGGGTCATACCTGAGTCCATGGCCCCCGACAGGATGCATCCACGAGTGCCAAGGGAAGTGGGTGATGTCATTGTGAGGCCACTCAGTCTTTAAGAAATTATGGTGGTTGAGAGATGTGCCTGATGACTGGAGGAATGCAAATGCCACTCCTACCTTTAAAAGGAGCAGACTGAGGGAAAGGTCATCTCAGTGCCTGGGAAGGTGAAAGAGCAACTGATACAGCAAACCATTTCCAGTCACAGGAAGGATAAGGTGATCAGTAGTGCTGAACGCAGGTTCACCACGGGGAAACTGCTTGACCAACCTGATACACTTTTACGCTGAAATGACTGGCTTGGTAAATGAGGAGAAAGCAGAGGGTACTTCACTACGGCCTTTGGGTCTGTTTCTCAAGATCCTCAGACACTCTTGATGTAGGAGTGGAAGGTGGATCTAATCAACATGTACAAAATCCTGAATGGACAGTGTAAATAAAACAGAGTCAGGTTCTTCTCAGTGGTGCCGAGGACAGGACAAGAGGCAACAGGCACAAACTCAAATACAGGAAGTTCCCCTCTGAACATCAGGGAACAGTTTCTCACTGTGATGGTGATTAAGCACTGGCACAGGTTATCTAGAGAGGTTGTTGACGCTTTATCCTTGGAGATACTGAAAACTGCAGCAATATCACCTTGCCCCTCTAGCCCTTTTGAGAACTCCTGTCTTACCCAAGTATTTCATGCTTCTCAGTCGTCAAACACCAGAAACTTTATAATCGTGTGAAGGACCTGATGCAGAACAATGCTAGATTAGGCTTGCAGAGATATGAAATCATTCATCTTCTCTGTTATGGGAGCTGCTTCCAGTGCTGAGCACCTGGGCATCCATCTGAGGGCCAAAAGAACTTGAGGAGAGACATCTGGCACTCCCCTGTTCTTGCCTGTTCTCCCTTTCACGCAAATATATTTCAAAACTTTTAGAAAAAAACCCAGCAGCATGCTGGTCCTGCCTCCACCAGCACAGCACCAGAACACAGAGGTGAGCACACTTGCTATAATGAGATCTATTTTTCCCATCTTTTTTGTTCTCCATTGCCTCAAATCCAATCCATTGCTTCCCAGCTGCGGCTGTGGTGATCATAATCACTGCATAGTCTCTAGTGTTTTACATACTGATCCATTGGCTCTCAGAGACAAAAGGACCACAGCTGAACAAACCCAGGCTGTACATTATAAAGACAAGATATTAAGTGATCTAGCTCTGCAAATCTGCTGAAAATTTGAATCCCTTCTTCCTGGACCAGATACCGTTTCATGATACCAGAAAACGGTGGAAGAAAAAACACATAATAGGAACAGCTTCCTGTGCCTGGAAGAATTTCCAGAATGTCATCTGTCTCATTGTGAACTTGGGAATAGGGTTCCTTGCAAAATTCTGCAAAAGGAAAAACTTCTCAGGGGCTACTCAAGGTTTCTGGAAAAAGAACTCTACAGAATCCCAGAGGCTTGCTTTCCGAAACTTCCTTCGGTTCATCTGAATGTATCTGGTTTTGTGCCTACATTTCTGTATGTGGATAAAACACAATTTCAAGCAAGAACACACCACAAGACCACTGAAAACACTGAGATTATGGTAATTCATGACTAAGACTCTACTGAGAACAGAATGAATACATGAATCACATTTAATTTTCTGGTTTTCTCAATGCAGCAGCAGCACATGTATCTAAAGCTGAAGATGGTACAAATTGCCTGTTAGGCTCTTCCCTGAATGTGTAAGAAAACGTTTGCACACATTGCAGATAATTAAGATGTTGGGCTGCTTGCTTTCCTAGGTAGGCATCCTAAACAGAAGACAGCACTTTTAGTTATTGCAGCTTTTCACTTTTTAGTCTTGCAGGTTGCAAATGCAATTTATATACGTAGCCAAGAGAAGACTTTCCAATATAAATTGTAATTTTTCAGTGTAACTGGATGACAGTAGAGTGTTACAGACAACATCATAGGAGTAAAGCTAACTGTAAAATTGCAGAGAAGACTTCTCTGAAAAAAACCTGAGGCAAACAGCAATGACATCTTTCCCCCACATACTGAATATTCAGATTCCTTTTCTCAAGTATTTTTCTTAGTTTTCTTGACAACTGGACACACACTGTTTACCAACAAGACTAATCAGCAGCCGGAAACACAACTGTAATTTAGTCTGCAACTTAACTGAAGCTGTACTAGGTATATTTTCAGTAACAGCTTGGAACTTTAGGTCATTAAAATCATTAACAAGCTTGAAGATATGAATGACTCATCTACTTAAGTGCTTTCATAAAGAAACTGAGCCATGCATTCATTTGCTTATACAGCTGTTTTTGCCATTTATCAGTGCCATGCTTATAATTTAAGTAATTTAGCCACTTGAAATTTTAAAATAGCGTATTGCAATGTCCCAACATCTAAATGATCAAGAAATAACTACAAAATTATGTTCACTGTCTAGATAGACGAGTATCAAAAGAGATAAAAAAGGAATCCAACTCTGTAAGAGCATAAAAGTTTAAACAGAATAACTCCAGTGACCTTTTTGCTTTTGTCCTATTGACACTGTATGCACAGAGACAACACATTTGGTATCCATGCACGTGGACCTTACAGCTGATTAAAGGCAGAAATAGGGTTTTACTCTGGACAAGCTCTCAGCTTATTCTGTGGATTGAAGGTGCATTAGTGGCTGGTCCACAGCAAGCTCTTGGAGTGAAACCCAAGCTTACACTGACCTAAAGGAAACGATGACTCCCAAGATCCCTTTGGGAGCCACACCAAAGCATTGCTTCAAAGGCACACTCCTCACTGGGCTACAGCACTGATGGAGATACAACCTCCAAGTACCAGAGGCACTCTCACTGCTACCATTTACTTCTTTGCTGAGTACCTACTCTGCACACAGAAACTGCTTCTTCATTTCTCACAACTACTTTCAAACATTTGCCACTAAATGTACTACAGCCTCCTCTCTGATTTACCTCTGAGGAAATCTGAAACAAATAATATATCCATTTATTTAATGCTCTTGCTAATTGCTTCCTGAACAGCTAGAGTAGTTCAAACCATACTTGATGATCTATGAGCTTTTAGACTTGTCCACGTGAACTTTTCTATGAGATCATAAAGCTTAGTTCCTTTAAATTAAGAATAAAATAAAAAACTTCTTTACCACAGCAGCAGAAGAAAACTAAACACAAAATCTAAAAGTGAAGGACATGCAGACCAGATGTGGAAGTTTAAGATACTAATGGAAAGATAATTTCTCTTTAAAAACCTAACAAACTGATATAGATTTTATCTCAAAAGTCCCCCTGGGGAACAGTCCACTCTATGAGATAGTGTAGGCTATCAAATGAAGAAGAAAAATATTTTTCACCAACTCTGAGCTTTTTTTACTTGTATTTGAGAATTCCATTCAGTTTTTCTAAAAAGTAATGGCAACCTCCCTTTCTAACAGTGTTCTCTCTTGCAGCAGATTTCCCAGACACCCTTTCATTTGCAGAAATTAATTATTTTTCTTTTTTTTAATAGAAACGTAATATTCCCCTAAAATATCAATTTAGTTAGGCATGTGAGACATTTTTGTCCTCTATTATCAAATAAAATTGTATACTGAAAATAGCACAAAATTTTACTCCTTAGAGCACACTTCCAGCATCTTTCCACCCCCTCAGGGGGTTTAGAAGGGCATAGAACTTCCCTCTACATCTTCACCTTCTCCTGACACCCCAAATGCCACAAAACCATGAAATAACTCTCATACATGCATTTTTCAACCCAGTATTTCCATATTATTTAAAGTTAGTCTTCCAGGCATAACATGCCATAGATACACCTCATAGCTTTGGAGAGGGAGGAAAAAACACAACCTCTAGTTTTACAGGGCATTCATTATAGCAGAATGCAGACTTAACTAAATTTAATATTGAAAAAAAGCTTGAAAAATCACATTTTTAGCATAGAAAAACCTACAGAGACCTTACTATTAGTAAAGACTTCCTAGGAAGTCTTTACTAACAGAACAGGACAAAGCAGAGCAAATTTGGTATCATCCTTTCACAGCAATGGAATTTTGAATCCTTTGTGAAAAGCTATTTAAGAAGCATCCAACAACATCCATCTGAGCAAACTCCTGCAATGCATCCAACAAAGACAAATTAGCCAGTTCAGACACAGCAAATGAGTAGAATATTACTGCTATTTTGCAAGTACTATTATTTCAAATATTGAGTATAAAAGAGTTGGATGATTCCACCTTAAATTCAAAAAGATTCCTTGAAATGTTAAGGAAAGACAATCAGTGAAGCAGCTTTGAAACAGCATGGAACATATTTAAAACTGAAATGTAGACCTAAAGAGAAAATCCCTTGTGACTTTGACCAAATCTGTGTGCTCCTTGTACTCCTTTCTGCTCAGAGAAGAAAAAACCTCCAGAACAAAAGCAGAAGAGTATTGTTCACTTCTGTTTAAAGTGAACAATACTCTATAAATAGCTAAAGGCTGAACACCGTCTGACCAGCTGGAAGGGACCTAAGGAGTTAGTGCGACCTTCCATACTGTTAAACCCTGTTCAGTCAGCCTGGCAAACCTCACTGGAGAGCAAATGTTAAGATCCAGATAAACTGTTTCATAGCTGTTTTAGAAGGGAGGTGTCTCCCCAGTGGAAAAACATTGGCATATTAAGCTGAAAAAGTAAGTACAATTCTGCATTCCCTCCCCACAGGACACACTCCTTTTGCCTCACTTGACTAAAGGACTTGCCCACAGCAATTTTGCTCTTGAACATAAGATGGCTGGTGACTTTCTCATATGAGGAGACACTGAAGAGCAGCAAGTGGCCAGCATAACTTGCTTTTTGAGCCATGTAACTTGCTTTTTGAGCCATGAGTAACAAACAGGCCTCACAGTTCTTCTGGTTGCTGCAGACATAAAAAGTAGTTTTTCCTCTTAAAAGGTATTTCACACAGTGGAAAAAACTCAACTCCTTGCCCTGCCCTTCCCCTCTGAGAAAACACACAGACAAGCACTGCCTGAAGCTGACAGCTTTGTCAGGGCAGAAGTCATGCTGGATCTCCCATTCTGCTTTAATAACAAGAAGAAAAAAAAGCAAGCAGTTCCTCTTATCAGAGAGCTTAAAAACTATATTCTGTAATAGTTTTAAATTAATTACAGAATAACTCAGCATTTAATAAGAAAACCCAATGATGCTTAACCTCATTAGTGAGAAGACAAATCTCTGTCTTCTAGTGGCACTGTTACAGGACTTGCACTGTCATAGCCATTTGAATGGCTGTGTTCTCTATTGTAAAAGCCTTCAAATACTCCTTCAAAAGAAAGACTGGCTTAGCAAACTATGTTACTTCACTTGCAAATGAAGCACTACTCATTATATGTAATATTTGTGAAGCCATAGCATAAGAATGACTTTTTTTAGAAGTATGTTTACAGCCAAGTGATATGATTGGCATCTTTAAAAAAAAAAGGAATCTAAAGATAATAACTGGGGCAATAAACAAAAACATGCTGGCACGTAGATGCAGTTTGAATAGTAACATTTCCAGTTTCCAATTCCTCCTACTGCACTTTTAAATTCTCTGCTGGTAATTATAAAATGTGTCCAATATGATATTGGAACAGTTCAGTTTGTCAGTGACTTCTCTAGACATCTGCAATTACATTCTAATACTGTTGAACTTCTCTGATTTAAAAGCCACTTAATTTTCAGGTTTCAGTTAAAGCTCCACAGATCAATGAGTAAAGACACTCAGAATAACTCCCCAGTATTTACTGAAGCTTTATGAAAAGGATTGCTATAGGGAAGGAATAACTTAAGATCTTTGACACCACTTCAATCAAATCTATTTTTTGTGAAACAAAGCTACTCAAATGAAACAAAGCACAGTCTGTAACTACGCTTCTCAAGTACAAACATCCTTGGCACAGCTTGCTCTTAAAACCGTCTTTTGTGCTTTGTAACAAAGACAAGGACCAAAGGGTGGGATTTAACTTAGCAGATACAGAAAATTCAAGTCAGCAAAACAACCTATCTCTCTAAACTACTTTTTCTCTGAGAGAGGAGGGGATAGAATGACTGGTTCAGAAGTACAAATTAGGAGAGGTAAATTTTATGACAAATGTCGGAGACAAAGACAAAAAGCTGAGAATTAACCTAAACAGAACACCAGAAACAAAACCAAACGGCTTAATAACCTAAAGAATGTGGTTAAATGGGGATGGGATGCTCCTCAGTTGCCTAAAGCAACCCTAATGAAGCTTTGAAGGTGGTCACTAATCAGACCCGAACCCTATCAGATAAAGATTACAGCTGAAGGACTCCTGATTTTCAGGACATTTGGACAATTTTCAAGAGGGCCTGAAAAAGGCACACCCTCGATACATAAATAAACTATCAACTGAGATCCAGCACTTGTTTCCTTTTATTCAACCCTCTAGAACCTGGCTCCACAATTTTCTAGCTGGCAAACTGAAAGTAAGTTGTTCATTCAACGTAGCAGAGGGTAGAGTACTTGGGACTAGACATACTTGAAAAAAAACCAACCATTGGAGAAAAAGTTTAATTAAAATGGCTTCAAAAAGCTGTTATTAGCTCAGTACTGATCTTCTCATGTGGAAATTTTGAGTAACAAGAGAGCTTTCAAATAAAAACATCCCTATATGAAAACTTATTTTTAATATACAAGTACAAAAGCAAATTATGCTTTGCATGCCCAGAATCCTCTTCCATTTTAGAGTCTTCATCAAAATCACTTCCAAACAGAAATGACATTAAAATTTTGCAGAACAGCCGGCTCATGTGAAAACAGCAAGATGTGCTGCCAACAGAAGCATTTCTCCTTAGAAGCTGATCCTGGATTTCAGTCTGGACTGTTTCACCATTACTTCTGAGAAAAAAATCTCACTGAAACTGCAGTAATTTTTAATTGCTTATGTGGACTACATCAGAGAGTCTGTTTACTTGCAAACTGTGAGAAATGTAAGGAAACTCCATCATTTAAACATACTCTCTGCCTGCAGTAACTGAGAACAATAGTTATGCCAAAAAAACCCCCCAAAATAAAAAACGAATGAACAAACAAAAAAACCCAACCCACCACGAATCAACAAAAATTTCTACTTTGGAAGTTGAATGCAATCAATAATTTTGGGAAGAACAAAGCTGGTGAAAGTTTCAGCTTTAAACACCTCAAAATGCCCTTCTGAATAGCCACTTAAAACTCATCACAAGAGTACTGTACAGACTTGGAACATGCTGGCCAGTCCAGGTGTTGTATTACCCATATAAGTTAAGTTTTAAACGCAACAAAAAAGTACTTGTATCAACCTTGCAAAAATATACAGTCATAATTTGGTTATGTAAAAAAATATTAATCACATCATCTTATTACCTGAAGCATGTTTTCTTCTCCCAGATGTTTAATTTAGAATGCTGAATTGGACTGAATTTACAGGAAATTAATCATGGGAGACAAATTTGGGCTGTTCTCAGTGAAACAGACTCTAACAATTTGAAAACTTTGTAAGTGTAATAATCTATAAAATTGGAGCCATCACATCATCTGTATTGAGTTTTCTTAACTTGCTTCACCTTAAGAAAAGCATTTCCAGGGGAGCACGTTCAAACTGACAAATGCCACCTATCACTGCAAATTCTTAAAGCAAATCAGCCTTTCCCACAACCAGGAGAGGAGGTGGTTGCCTGTCAAGGATCTCTAATTTTGCAGAGTTTAGGTCTGTTTTTTTCCCTACTCAATGATTACACATTCTCTTTAAAGGCTGAGTGGGTTTCCTGCTTTGTTAAGGAGACATATTGGATCTCTCTAAAATAGAGTGAGACGCTCATTAAAATGCATTAAACGCATTCAAGTAGGAAAACTGCATTTATTTACCAAATTACATCAAGGAACAACAATGAGCTGCCGCTCCTATCAGACATACTTTGATTGATTTGGGATTCATTATCTCATTGCCAAAATCAATAAATGGGCTGCATTTGCTTTCTGTAGTTTTCCAACAATTTTCATTTGACACAGAGATCTTAAACCCCCTGAACAAGCTGAAAGATTCGACCTTATTCACCAATGCTTAACTGAAGTGCTGCCTCTGCAACACGAATATAGATGGAATAAGCTTTGAGGGAACAGTCTCTAAAATGAGACATTTTCCTCTGTAATCCCATGGCCACTGACACAGCAGGCCCATAGCCAAAACCACAGTGCAGTTTTAGAAATGAACTGATATTCTAGTTCTGGCCAATTCCAATAATGAACTCTAGTTCTTACTGAGGGAGTCTGAATGAGATTTTCAAATGGACCTCACTATTATGCATGGGAAAACCCTAATGGCTCCAGAAATGTAAGTAGTTAGGAATAACCACACATCACAGAATTCAGATTACAAGTTTGAAACAATTACATGGGAGAAGGATTATCAATGAGAACAAAATGAATTTGAATTTTCTTCAGATAAACAACATTTTCCAATTATCTGCAATCGCAAACAATTGTTTACTTTAGGATTTGTTCACTCCAGAATTAAGGTTAATGTTTTCTTGAACATCCAAGCACTGACCACATACAGAAATTTTGATCCCCTTTCCTTTTGCAGTTAGACATCACTGAGTGTCCCCTTAAATAAAATTGATGTCCCCTTAAATAAAATCTGTTCTAAGGGAAGGAAGTAATGAAAGATTTAATTCTTAAAATTAACTTCACACACTGTATTTTTTTCTAGGGTGACCTTACACAGAATCTCTTTAACAGACAGACTGCTTGATGATTAAGTGAGCTATGCTAATGCAACAAATGATCCAGGAGGCAGGAAAGGATGACTTTAAATCACCAATATTTCTGAATTTAGATCTTCAGCTTTTCCATACTGTAAAAATCAAATCAACAGCATACTCACATCACCTGGAAAGGAATTTTGGAAGACCATTCAGTGTAATAACACTACAACTTTACTAGTGAAACAATGCAATGAGTTGCTTCGGTAAGAAAACAGAGGAACCATCACTCTTTGGCAAAATGGTTGAATTTCTACAATTATTTTGTCAGCCATATTTGAGATGTGCTGCTGGCTATTAAGGGTACTTTCAAGAAGACTTTGACCATATATACCAGCTAGTTCCTTAATATGTTTTGAAATAATTTGTCACTGAAATAGTTTTTGAAAAATATCCCAGACTATAACAAATGTGAGGCTGACAGCTTGGGAAGCACTGAGCTGTAAAAAAACTCACGTCCCAAGATTCTCAAAGTAGAGTGTCTCAAGACAGGAAACTGGAATAAAGTTACAGTGACAGTGAATATACTTGTTCAATTGGGATAAAAGATGTCATCAACAAAATTTTGCACAGGAGTTTGCAGCAGTCTTTTCTGTCACTAAGGAAGAAAGGAAAACTATAATTTCTGTCTTCTAGAGTAGCTGTTCTAAGGAAGTACTATTATATTTGAAAGAAAAGAAAACACTTAGGAATCAAAATATCACTGTTCCTTTTAAAATTCTAGTAAATGGGCACAGAAAAGATAGTTGAGGGATTTCTGAGGCTCTGAGCTCAATTTTCCTTGATTGTGAATTAGCAACGGATATGGGAGAAAGGCTGTATTTCCCCTCCAGTAGGAGCTATCAGTTTTCTCAAAGGTTATTTTTTCTCCATGCTTGACAATTTCAGAAGTGGCACCAATCAGAGAAATGATCAGGGTATTCTGTAAGTTTCAAGACTGAAGACTAACATTAAATGTAAGCGCTAGATTTTTTTGTAAGTGCTGTGTTTCCAGTGTCAGTAACTACTGGAAAGGTGTAGAGGAGCAGCAATGCTTACCAGAAACCTACAGCCTCTGCAGGAAACATCTAGGAATGAGCTGAGCTAGAAGACAGGCGTACCAGGTCATATCTGGATTGCCTTTTTCTCGTTCATCATTTGTTTTTCAGAGACTGTTCTAACATTATCCCTCTTATATCTCTTTAGCAGATACAACACTGACTAACCTCGAAAACATCAATTTAAAGCTTCAAACTTAAAACATAACTGGGATGACGGGCTCCTTTCTTATCAAGAAGAATCTCCTGCCTAGTAGATACTGGGTCAGCACCTGAACCAGCACTTTGTATATTTTCCAGCATGCCATTCAAGCTCAATCCAGAATGCAATTTAACAAACTGACAAGGAAACTCTTAAGACGCGGAGAGGTTGAAAATAGAAAAGTTACTTAAGAAGCTGCTCAAAGACTTTATCCTAGCAAGAACACTCCAATGTCTACTTAGCTTCTGAGTGAAGAAGTATTGCCAAGCTTACTTACAAACTTTCCAGTATATAAAACAAAAGTTAATAACAAATGCACTTGCTCTGTCTTCTTACACCATCCTTGGGGAATAGTATTTAGCAATATTCTTTAATGTGACTCCCTCTTCCCTTAGGTTTCCAGAAACTGGTATGTCTTCTACATAATGAAACATCACAGTATTAGGATGAATTAACAGTGACATACCACCACCATGCCTCACTGCTTCAAGCTGTGTTCTAAAACATTGATCATCTGCTTGCCTTTCCTCTTCCAAACTTCATTTAGGAGATAATTTTTCTTCTATCCATTTGAGACAAATTGAATTCTCATAATTTTCAGACCTTTTCCTGAAGAAGTTCAATGATTAGAAATAACCATGATAAACTAAAAGGCCATGCAAGCTTCCCCTGTAGCTCCTTCTCCAATAAACCCAACACACAGCAACATTATTACCCCAATCAAAATCTCTCCATGAATGTTTGTATGTCACATTCTGTGGCAGTTTTTGCAGTTTCTCCATACCTTCCTTGTGTGCTAGAACAAAGCTCAGAAAAGTTAAAATAATGCAAGTCAGTTGCTTAAGACCTACTACTTTTATTATCCTCATTAAGGAGAAAGTGTTAGAGCCTAAAGTCTTAAGGTTAGGAACGGAGTTTGGCTAGAGAGCAGAAAGGAACTACAACACGTATCTGAGTCATGTTTGCACTTTCAGCACCCTGTGCTACAGGATGATAATCCCTGCAATTCTAAATTAAAATCTTATATTGCTTGCTCTAAATTCTTAAGCTTAAAAACTATTAACAGGTTGCAAATTGAGAATCATTCTTTAACATATTTAACATAAGCACTTAGTTTATGAAATTCTAGTTTACCAGCAAAGTGGTTGATAGTCGTCATTCAACAGTCAATGCAGGGACACTAAAATATATCTTGAAGAAGAAACTAGCAAGTTTAAACTTTCAAGTAGAAAAGCATTCCAACAAAGTCATTGTTATGAGTAACCGATATAAAAGTATCTCAAAAATTTGGGATGAAAAAGGCATAGCTTTCCAAAACCATGCTTTATTTTACTTAAAGTGACACTGCAGAGGACATGGTTCTGTATCTGAGACAGGACTGAGACAACTTTAAAAGAAGTGCAGTTCAGTTGCCTTCAGTTCTTTCTGAAGAAAAGAAAGAACTGAAGGTTCTCAGTAAGACATTTACTAAGACCACTTCCTTGAATAAATCCCAAAACATTGCAGAGATAAGCATGACAATTTCACAGACTTACAAGAAAAAGTTGCCTACATCCATAGGTTAACAACAGATTGCAAATGGCAGATTGTAAAAAAGCATGCTGAATGGAACACAAACACAATGAAACATCTTTAACACTTCTTCTTACATTTGAAATATTCATACCTGGGTACACTGCCTGTTAAACTCCTTTCACTTGACGATGATGATGATGATCCAGGTCTCTGATCGGTCTTCCTCCCTAGAGTCTCTGTTGCACTAGTCTGAGGTTTTTCACCTTCCTCTCCCGGCTTTTTTTTTTCAGTATCACTTTCGTCACTGCCTTCTCCTAAGATGTCATCCACCTGCCAAAGAGTGGAGGAGTCAGTTTATCTTCCAGCAGACTACTCTGTAATAATCTTTCGTAATTATTGGATCACTCTTCAATAATCATTAAGAATATGCTTCAAGTTTCCTTGGCCTTCTCCATCAAAATTTAAATTAAACCCCAATGTCTTCAACACAGTTTCTGTAACAACTTTAGCAATGTTCTATTGAAATATTTATTCTATGCTTAGCTTAAGATAGATACACATATACTCACACACATGACAGTCACACAGGAAACTATTCTAAAAAGAGTGCTGTCTTTCGAAATTAAAGAGATAGATGATTTATACTATTGTAACATACTGATGTATACTTTCTACTAAATACATTTTCTATTATTATAACATGGGCAAGGCATATTAAAATCTCTAGTAGGAATTCTTATATTTACAGGTATTCCTTCATACATCTATAACTATAAAGAAGTCTATTTCTAAATAATACAGTATGAATGAAACAGAATGTACAAACCCCATTTTATCCAGATTGTCTGATTGCGCTAATTAATAAGGACAAGTCTCTCAAAGGGCTTATGTATTTTGTTAAATAATTGTTTGGCCTTTACTTCTGAAAAGTTAGCATAGGATTTGATAATCCTCTAAAAACCTATGAATTCGCTGTGACAGGTTTGGTACTGTTGAAACCACCATTAAAAGCAAATAATACTCATGAGCCACTCTAATGAGCTTCAAAAGGTTATATTCTTTTTGAGTTAGCATTCAACCTTCAGAAAGAGATGAAAACATGAGAAAACATAGGTGAAGATCCCACAGTCTCAATTTTTGTGAATGGCAGATGACGTGGAACTAAGCCATGTGCGAGCATTTCTCTACTGATATTTAAGAATTTTTCCTAGAAGCAGTTTATTTCAACATAAATTAAAATACGCTTCACTACTACTCTCTGTTCTCCCTAATCCCCACTGCTTTATCAAGAAGAAAAATATCTGCATATGAAAATGGGCCAAAAGATTTTATGCTGTTTATCTGTTGCTTTTACACAAATAATCCCAAAAGCTAAAAGAAGGCTGTAAGAAAGTCACTTATATCTGGCCATTCATAAATGGACCTTTAATTTCTTTGTTTAGCTCATTAAAAGGAACTGAAACCAGTGTAGAGCATCTAAATTCAGAAGGTAGTTTCAGGTAGAAACAGTAGGAATTGCTGTGTCAAATCAAATGGCATTAGTCCAAAAAAGTTTTTCCTGAGCAAAAGTTGTCATATGCATGACAAATAAGCATCATGGAAAGCAATTAAGGGTCAGGGAGATTGAAAACAGTGCTAGAGATAAGCCAACAGTGAACCAAGTAGAAAAATGTGAAGTACACAGGATGGGGATTTTTTTTGTATGTACAGAACGCAGTGAAAGTGTCAAGTGTTTTAAGAGCTACAGTTTGGGACGGCAGGAAGACCCTACACTCCAGGTAGCTGACATGGCCAGTAATTGACAGCCAAATGGCAGCACAGATCCACAGCTCTAACAACTCGTTTCCTGCAAGTCTTTAACATTTAAAATTACATTCCTTCATTCCAAAAGCAATACTTTTCCAGAAAGTCTTATGTTTAAAACTATGTGCTCACTACAAAATACATTAAAGTTTTCAAAGGATAAAGTTAGGCTGATAGACATTCAGTATTACAGATGCCTCTCTCAAACTGAAGTTTGATAGCCTTTTAAAATCTACTTTGTATGAACAGTTTTGACAGACTAGCACTCCAGTTATTGCCATGTCTGTTTTTCTTTCATCCTGTACAATGATAAGATTATTTGTTTGAAGTCTGAAATGCCATTTAATATTAGAATTACTAGAATTAGTTGCACACATATATATGCCATTTCTCTGAAAGGCCACATAAGATGCATGTATAAATCACAGAAATATAGTAAATTTTGAAAATCATTGCATATGAAAACAATATGGGATGGTCCCTACAAATCTCTTAAACTAGAAAGGCACCCAAAACATGGATTCCTGCTTAATTACTGGCTAAATTGCAAATGTGCTGAAAAATGTAAGTATTACATCTTCATCTTCCACAATTCTCAAAAGAAATCAAAAAAACCCCATATTTTCACTGAGGCAGTGAGATTTCAGCCCTTGACACTTGAACAAGTTAATAGGCAAAAAAAGTTCATTAATATCTATACACCAACTACCTATCTATATCTATCACTAACTTTGAATAAATAAGAAGGTTGAAAGAGTAGAGGAAACTTTTAATCTGATTCAGAACATGACAGATACAGATGTGCCAAGTATCAACTATAGCTTCATCTTATGTGATTAGATTTTATATAATTAAGTGGAACACATAACACTTCAGAAGAAAACGCCAGCTAATACCAAATCTTACTGGTAATATACAGTGAAGGGATGCTTACTGCTTTAACACCCATAGCAGCTACCTTTGAAATAGACTTCTATAGCTCAGCAACAATGATTAACATTGAAAAAGAAAAATGATTCATTCCTTGAAAATGACACAGTTGTTCAATTCAGCAAGAGAATCAAAAGCCTGACAGCTCTTTTAAACACCCAATTATAAAAGCCAGTGAAAGTCCTCATCTGACAAAGCTATTTTATTTCTCGTTTAGGAGGAGCAGAGCATACACTCATGCAAAGTATAAAGACCAAAGAGCAATGAGATTTTTACTCATTCTCTGATTAACAGCTGAAAAGTACCTAAAGCTTTGCTAAAAGGAAACTCAGAGCTTTCTGAAGTATTAACAAACCAGATCAGCTGAAAGTGTTTTCACTCCAGAATTTGAGTTTACACATTCAAAATGAATCAAGACTCCAAGAAAACATCAAAAAAGAAACTGCTGTGAGCAACTTCAATTTTTCATAAAGTTAAGTTACAGGCAATGTTTTGATACAGCTTTATGGATATGACAGAGAGCTATCATGATACCTTACATTTTTTGGAGTAGCAACTACATACACAGTAGTGCAAACTACAGATTTAAAAACAAAAAGGAGCTGTGAATAGACTTTAACTCTTGTTTTTCAACTACCAAGTACTTCAGGATTCAATTTTTAATAGAACTGAGAAGCGACCTTAGACAGCCAACAGGACAACACTTGCAACTGCTCAAAAGATCTCTCTTAAAAGTGGTACAATGGTCTGAAACACCTCTTTACTGGAATTAGAGAAAAAAAAATCTATAAAAACAATAGGTTTGATAAACAGCTGGAAATTTTGTACTGCACAGAAGATACACACATTTCTGCCCCGCCAGTCTTTCCGAAAAGACTTTTGCTCCAGCTGCTTGTGTAAGTTAAGGGAAAAACAGAAAAAACCACCAAGTATTTACAAGGAGTTCTTTAGGTCTGTTTCTACTGCCACAAAAATGACTGTTCATTGTTAGCAATGCAAGCAATTGGTATTGACAGTAAGTACAGCTAACACTCAACCCCATTTCAGCATAAAACCTGTGTGTCCTGAGCATTTATTTGAGATTGTGTCGAATGCATTTTTTCTTAGGAAAAACTGGCAAAAACTAATATAGTCTGCCACCTGAATGTGTCAAAAGGTTTCAATATGTACCTTATATTCCCCCCATGGTATATAAAGTCAAAAAATAACTCAAAGTATCCTATAACCCCTGGCTCCCCTTCCAACATTCCCTTCTACTTTGTCCCAAACTATTGCTTTTTAGTACATCACAGAAATCAGCTGACTATTTCAGAAACTTTAGAAGAGCAGCAAAATAAGAAGACAAAGATAAGGTAGGAAAGGGGACACTGAAAATTACAAACTAAACAGCACTTCTGAGCTTATAAAATTAACAGTGAATGGTGGTATTAGATTGTAAATCAAACTAGAGAGAGTGGTGGCTCTTTCTGGAGCTGCGCACTGAACTTTCTAACCTTCCAGGGCAGAAGTGTGAAAAAACTGCTCTGTCTGTGGCAAAATAAATGTAAGTAATACTGTAAAAGTTTATTAACTCCACACTATAAAGTAGCTTGCAGGAATTAATACAGCACTGCTAACTCTAAAGCAGGTACAGTGATAGCTTACAAGAAGTCACCAAACAGTGCTCTACACAGTGTGCACAATCACTTGACAAATTATTATTGCGGCACAATCACAAATGATTGTTCTCTCTTTCCTCAAGCTGCTCGAATCGTACATCAGGCATTTGGAAAAGCAAGGAAAGGTTTATCAAGAGAGGGACAGAAGAAATGATACTTGTGCAATTGACTTGGAAAGTTTAACTGCTCAACACAAAAGAAGTGCAGTTTTGCAAACAAGAGTGAGAGGCCATGACAGGACTGACAAAGCACCTGCACGAGCACGAGGCAGAAAGTGAAGTGCTGGGTCACTGAACTTTCACAGGCAGTCATCTTAATTTCAAATCCCACTGGGTTCTGTGTTAAACAGCATAATACAGATGTTACCCATATGTCAAACTTAAGCAAGATCAGGTGCTAATTATGCAACTTTATTTGTCAGAGTAAAGTTTCTGTGATAGCTGCCTATTTGAATGCTATCTTCTACTGAATACAGTATTAATCAAGTTTTTACATATATGTGTTACATTGTACGCTTGATAAAAAGGGTTGAGTTCAAAAATATATCTAGAAAATATTCTTAATTTCTAGTGAAACCAAACAGCAAAAAAGCAAAATCAAAGTGTAAAGGAATGTAGTAGTACTTAGAGTTCCATTGAAAAACAAAACAAACCTTTCCTAGAATAAGAAAAAATACCTGAAGTCAAGTGAATTTGTATTAAGGATCACAGATAAGCAGCTATTCCCTCTGTGAATAAATTCAACATAAAATCTGGTTTTAATGGTGTAAAATGGTTTTATGACAAGCTTTCAGAATATCCAAACAGTTTCAAAATAAGGGAATGTGTTTTTCTTTGCAATTTTTATCATTTACTGTATTTATATTCATAAACACTTTGTCTCTACATTTCAACAAAAAGACACCCTCAATGATATTTATCAGCAGTTTCTTCATTAGCAGTTAAAGAAGCATTACAACATTTTACTGTCTTTTTGCAATAGAAAAGTATTAGTGAAATAAAGACATTACTGCTTTGTTCCTCAGCAGCTGAAGTCCCAGACTAAGAGACCTTCATGCTCAAGAAGTATTATTTAAAATACATTTTGCTTTTCTAAATACTTTATGGTATATTTTTGAGTGGGAGGTGATTGCCCTTTTCCTCTGTGAAGGGGCATTAACCATGGGTAGCTTTTTTTAGTTTAGGCAGTAAACAGATTTCTGAGTTATATTCAAAGTCAGGCCTTTAGAATGAGAGCAAAACCAAACCTGTAACTTGTGCTTCCTGGCACTTATGGTCTGGAATGATTTTCACCTACTGCTATCAAACTGCACACAGAAATATTAGCAGCTCCTGGAAATAACCAGAAGGTTATTAGCCAGTTTTAGGATGAAAAGCAATTATATGAGAAGAAAAAGCCTTGGCTCTATGCTGAGCACAGCTGCTATGCTCAAACTTGAAAACCAGCAATTTAAAAACACCACACGGAAGTAACTTACAAGGAGTCTCCACTGCAATCCCTGAAGGCTGCACTGGGACCCTGCTGGGAAATGAACAGTTGGAGTTCCCAATGCTGCTGACAGCACTGGCTACAATGCCAGCACAAGTTTTAATTGCAGCCCTGGGCAATAGACTGTGCTCCTAAAAGGCAGATCTGAAGGGAAAAATCCAAAACCCACTGCCTCTGGTAATCTGACCACTTAACCCCTGCAAATGAAAAGGTAAGGTAACTGCAACTACAGCTGCACAATTCACTGTATTTGGGCTTTACTACTGCAGTTAATACTTTGACTAGAATGAAATAAAATGTCACTTAGAGACTGCATACTAATGTTGTTATTAAAAAGCAACACTAATAACGATCCTGTATCCTTCCATATGATTGAATGAGATTGATTCTTCAAAGAATACAATTTAAAACTTTGAATTTCCCACCTGGAAAGCAACGTCTAGATTTGAGTGGAAACCTCCTAAACTTTCTTAAGGTGCCTAGAACAAATACCTCAAACTCCTAGAAGAAACTCAAGGTGCAATCCTTCCTTGGTAATTAGGGTGCCTCGAGTGCTGACTTAAGGATTCTGAAGTCCTTCGAAAACATAAATTTTATTATGGAACAAAGGGGAATGGTTTTCAGCTGAAAGAGGACAGATTTAGATTAGATATCAGAAAGAATTCTTCCCTGGGAGGATGGTAAATCACTGGAACAGCCCAGAGACGCTGTGGATGCCACGTTCCTGGAAGTGTTCAAGGCCAGGCTGGGTGGGGCTCAGCATAACCTGATCTAGTGGAAGGTGTCCCTGGCCATGGCAGGGAAGTTGGAACAAAACGGTCTAAGTCCCATGGCAGGGGCGCTGGAATGAGATGACTTAAGTCCCTTCCAATCCAAACCATTATATGATTCTCTGATTATTAGTATAATGAAAATTGCTTTCTTCCATTAAATTAGTAACACTTCACTGATTTTGGAAAGAGGAAAAAGCCCATTCCTAACTACTAATTTGTGAAATTTAAATTAAATTCACATGGACTAAAAGTTACCAATTGTAATATTCACAACAAATTTCTAATTCAAAGTCTCTAAAGAGAAAATGTCTCAAGGGAGATAAAATGATGATTTCTCCAAAGCCTTTCTGAGTCAGAGACATCACTGGAGCCTGGAAGCTATGGCTTTATCCTATTATAAAGCCATCCATAACTCTAATCTTCCTTTCCTTTATTCTGTTTTCAAAAGAAATCCTCTGCCAAAAGATTGTTAAATAGCAATAGGCCCGTAAATCTACACTGTAATTTTTTTCAAACAGTGAAGTCAAAGATAAAAATTACCACAATACCTGTGGCCAGAATACAGTTGTTCACCTATCTAGGAGGATAGACTCAATGGGAACCACTTAAAAACAAGAACATTTCCACACCACCTTCCCTGCCCATCAGCTTATGGCTGGGATGGAGAGGAGAGACAGCCTGAGCCCACTGGAGGCAGCAAGTGTGGAGCCTTCTGTTCCTTTGGTTGCAGCATTTCTAAAACAATGATACCCCAGCATACATAAGAGCTCCGTGGCTGCTAAATACAATGATTCTTCAATTTAGACTGCTGAAAATATCCATGTCAGAAATTCCAGAAAAGGCTCCAACAACGTAAGTTAAAGGCCAGTGAGTAAGAGCATGATCTACAGCTACCCTTCAGAGAAAGAATGTTTTTAGTCTCTTACTGACCATTATTTATGAAAAGTTTTGGCCTTAGGTATGGCAAAAAAGCAAGTAGTTCGAAGAGGTTTGTCCTGGGGCTCTTTGCAGGGAGGCAATCCTCTGCTGACACAGAGAACAGAACGCTGCCTCCTCAGCGGCAAACAACTTTTCAGGTCACTCTCATAGCTATAAGCCACTGTGGGCTGCACCATGACCTTACTGCACAGAAAAGAATCCACTTAGTTTGGCATCACAAATTTTTTTCCAAATATGGAAAAATCTAGTATTTTTGAACTTAGCTTTGATCTTAATTTTTTCTTCTGTATATGAAAACTTTTCATTTCACTTTTTTCCTCAATGAACTGAAAAGCTTTTTTTATGTTTATTCCTACCACCTGAATGTTTAGGTACAGTTAACTGAGGATATTACCACCTATGTCTTCAAAAAAGCTAGCAAGTATTTCAGCATGCTTTTCAGAGGTGATATTATGGCATAACACATGTGAACAATTAAACTTTCCTACAATTTCCTACAGTCCATATAAAGAGATTTGGGCCGAATTGAAGTAACTTGAAACAAAAAAATTTCTTATACAAAGATGTCACAGGAAGGACAAGCTGTCTGAATTAGGTTAAATTGTCCCTCAGTACATAAAACTTAAGGGAGAATGTGTGATGTAACTCAGTCCCATTTCTTCTGAGTAACCTCAAAAGAACTTGTCTTTCACATTCTGTCTCATCTGTTTTTTTTCCTTAGCATTAGAGTGCTTTTTTCTCCTTTCAAATTCCTGACTCGATTTTTAGAGTCACATAATGCATTTATGCAAGCGTCCAATACCCCTTTGTCTCAAACACTTCAAATGCAGATTTCACTGTTCTCTACCACAATTACCACTGGCTCGTTGGAGCAGGTGATGAATCAGAAATATCAGAAATGACTAGTCTTGTTCATGATTAAAAAAAAAAAGCACTTTTCCTCTATTTCAATCTCCAAACACTGAGAACTACCTTTCTACTATCTTGATTTTGATAAAAGCATGCTTCAGGTTAGAATATCAAATCTGGCAGTGTTATTCTATCTAGTTTGGTAGACTGAGAAACAACTGCCCTAACAGTTTAAGGAATATTACCAAACCTTAGAAAAAAAGCTTTTATGAGATTTCTTTCACATATAATTCATTTAGATATTCACTTGTATGTCCTAGATGACTACGTTTAAATTAAAAGGCATCCTGCTGAAACCAAAGCTGGTCAGGAAAGAGCTATACATTTATATACTCAGTCATGAACTGCATGTTCTTCAGTATCAGCTCCCCTACTGGGAAATCACAGGATTTGACTAGTAAGCATGCTTAATACTTGCAAGCTTGAAGGAAATGGAAACCGTCTGAGTGCTCAGCATTTCCACTATGCAAAATATTAATCTTGCTTTTTCTATTTCAATTAGCCCATCTTTTATGTGAAAAACACCTTATGGGACATCTGAGAGTTTGTTAGTCTCCAGACACCTAGAATCACAGAATAATTTAAGTTGGAAGGGACTTCTGATGGTCACAATGTCCAGCTCCCTGCTTGAAGTCAGACCAGTTCTGTAAAGTTACTCAAGGCTTTGTTCAGGAGCGTTTTAAATATCTTCAGATATGGAGATCTAGGACCACTCCCAGAAACCTCTTCCAAAGTTTGATCACCCTTGAGGTAAGAAGGTTTTTCATTATATAGAGTCAAAGTAATCCTTGTAATTAGTGTCTGCTGCCTCCCACCCCATCACTGCACATCTTTGGGAATTGTCCACCTTCGTCTTTTTTAAACTCTCACGCTGTTGTTGACAGCTGCTGAACTCTCACCACCACCACCATTAAATGAGTTGCCGTGAGTTTGAAAGGGTACATATTTTTTTAAGAAAACCCCCTAGTTTGGATCTTGGGGAGGCTCTAGGCAAGGGTTTTAATACAGCATGGCTTTTTCTACTAGGAACGACAATTAACCATTAAACTTTAAGCATTCATTTCTGATCTCTGAAGGTTTGATACTTTAATAATAATGGAAATAAAACCATCAAGACTATGAATCATAAGAAAAAAGAGGGTGAAGTCACATGCTGGAGTTTAGCTTTATTTTTATAAATTCAAAACTCATAATTTGCTTTTTCTCAGAGAGCCAGGATAAGAACATTGAAATTACAGGACAAAAACTGAGCACCAAAAATGAAATTTAATTCAGATTTATCCAAAGTTTTTTCCCCTCCCCTGTGTAACACTACCAATCATCAAGCAGAAACACGAGTGAGTACACCTTCAACAAACAGATGGTACATTTAAATTTAACCACAGGGTTTCCTGCAAAGAGGAGCACAAGCAGAAAGGCAGAAGGACTGACACTTCAAGTGTCCTGCTGTAGAGAGACGCAACAAAACTATCTCATTGCTCATTGTGCGACATCTCAGAGACAGAAGCGGTTTAGTTACCCTTCAACTACTTTTTTAAGCTGGGTTACTGCTTAGCTACTCCACTTCCCTGTCCCTCTTCATTTTATGCCTTCACTAACACCCAAGCCATTAACAGTACACCACGGCAGGAATAAACCGCTGCAAGGAGACTTTGGATAAGCATCTCTATTGAACATGCAGCCACAACCTGAACAGTGGAAGACTGCAACAGACCAATGGCTTGGAGAAGTTATGTTAAAAGTATTACCATACACTCTTTTGTGACCAGTACAGAATTTCATAATCTGATGAACCGAACCACGCACTACTACTGCAGCCTACTGGTACGATCAGCAAATTCTCTTCTGAAGAGTAAAATTTGTGCCACTGTGCCATCTTTCAAGTTCATCTGTACCTGCAAGTCTTAAAAAACAAAACCAAAACAACCAGCAATAGAACAGAAACTCAAGCTGCATGCTCAAGTTCAAGTGCCACATATTACTAAGTGTCCTGATTTCACTTTAAGCAAACCTTCACCTTAAAGAAAATAGGCAGTGAGTGAGTCCCCAGGTAATAGTCTGTTGCACTCAAATTCTGCTACAGTCTTTTTCTAGAAATAAGCACTATCTAAATATCCAAGACTGGGATACCTAGAGAATCTATTGACGCTATACAAACAGAATACTAATGTAGACAAACTCCTAGAGGGAAGGGAAAGGAAGAAGGAGAAAATTCTTATACAAATACATCTTTGATGTTCTTTAATTCACAGAAACTATCAAGTGTTCAAAATGAACAAAGACTAACATCACTGTAGACTTTTCCCAGCCAACAAAAAAGGCCTGGTAAAGACTAGAAGTATCCATACCTGTTCCCTTTTCGTTTAACACAGGTGGACATTTCAGGGATTTCAGTTTGCTGCATGCGTCACCACATCTCTCATCTTGCAAAACTTTACAGCAACAGGTTAAAAACTTGTAGCAGACTACAGCTGTACTGCTCACCCGTTTTAAAACAAGACCGTATCACTCTTTTTGTTCTCAAAGCTACCCTTCTTTTAAAGTAGAACGTATATTTTGCTGATACACAACAAAGAACGGCTTTGTCTTATAATTTTGCAAGACTCTAAGAACTGTCAGTCTGGCTATTAACTGAAGCACAGTTTTGCCAGAAGTTGTCATAACCTTCTTCTTATTCCGAGAGATTTAGCAGGAGACATGCACAATCTAAATTTCTTTAAAAATAAATTAATCTAATTTGCTAATGAAAGAACACTCACACAAGTTGTCTAAATACTGTCACAAAATACCACTGACATATTAGGTTAGAAATCCTAACATTCTATTAAAAATGACACATGGCAATTTGAGAGGGCACAGAGCCTAGACTCTGAATGATCTTTTCTGACACTTCACTGCCAAGGGGAGACATCAGTAGGAAGCTGCTAATGAAGTGCTGAGGGCAGCATGACATCAGTATGTTAGTATCAAGGAATTATACAATTTCTGAGCTCCTAACCTGGTTCTATACTGTTTAGGTTATATAAAGAAATAGAAATTTGGGTAAAAATAATTTAGCATAAAAAATACTTGGTTTATTTGTGCTGCTTCTAATCAGTCTGTCAGAGCAAGCCTTTTTTGGACATAAGCCTCATTTTACAACTATTGTTTGAACATCAAAATATTGTCAAGTGACCTCTTGACAGTATCTGCTCTCATGTAGTTTCACTTAAAAACACAAAAGAAAAGAGTCTACGGATGCTGAACACATCCATTGCAGTGTTCCCCTCCATGAGCACTTTGTAGAGGACAGCATACTAATGGCCCAAACCTAATAAGCAATGTGATTCCTAGGCAACTAGCTAGGATGAAGTGTCATCTACTGCTAAGACTCGCACTCTGGCCCAGCTGGTAAGTTTCTTCCTCACACAGAGAGGCAGCTCTGAAGAGGTATGAACAGGCTTCCTTCATCAGTGCAGCTTGATGACTGTCCAGATGGTTTTTAAAAGAGAATGGGACGGTTCTCAACATACACTCACTGTTTTATCTGGAAATACCTGCTGAACTGGTGGATGGAGTTTAAAATAGTATTTCTTTTCCTAACAGCAGACGTGATCCAGTTTTTTGCAGCCTGCATTTCTAAAGAGAAAATCTCGGCTTTTATGAAAAAAAAGCACTAGGACACTAATCTACATATTCTCTTTCAAGTCATCCCCAAAGGCATTAGTTAGTAGTGTAGCCAACCTGCAAGTACACTTAGCACATTATCCTCGAAAACTGCTGAGAAGCATTTAGGGCTTAACCCATCTGGTTATTCCATTAAAATGAGAAAACCAAGAGTGGGAGGAAACTTGATTTGAACTAATTTCAAAACACTTCAACCCGAATTACAGATTATTTAAACTACCTTTGAGGCTTTAATGTGCTTCAGCTCAGAGGCAGTCTCTTATTGCATAGTCATGATCAGAAAATATTGTAGAATAACAGCCACAATTATGGACTTTACTCCAGAAGATATAAGAACCCAACTAATCCTCAAGCTAAAAAGAAGATACATAAAAGCATAAAAAGAGTTGCTGATACGATATGCACACCACCCTCCCATTTTTTTACATCTCAACTTTCAAAGCTTTCTCTCAATGAGTCCTTGTTACCACATGTTTTAACAAGACTCTCTCTTAGCACAGTGCTGGGTTTCACCATCCCAAGGCTAACTGAAAGTATATCTTTTGCTTAGAGAGACTGAATATTCATAACTACATACATATTTCAGAGAAAAATAAGGGGTTCTTTCCTTTTCAGAAGTTGAACTCCTTTACTTCTTGTTCAGCAGGATATAAAGCTGTTCAGAAGCCACAGTCTAAATGAAATTGAAAACATTATGGTGAGAACAAAAGACAGGCAAAAAACTGCTTTCATTTACCTGCATGCACAGCTGCAAAGGAACTCAAACTATGGTTGTGTAGAGCAACTGGGATACAGTAGGGCTTACTAGCTCAAAAAAACTGCTATAAAAACACAGATAAGTGGTGTTCAGTATAGATTTATTGACACATACTATGAACAAACCCACCCCTAAGATGGGTAAGCCAGCTTGGATCTGCCTTGACTTGCTAATTTTAACTTAGCATTGCCAGACATCAGCTGGCTTCATGAAGCATTATTTGTCAGTGAACTTCCCTCCTCAATAAGCCTGATTAGCTTGGTTTTATTATAACAAGAGCCAAGAGATATTTATCAATGTGCTGAAGTGAACAAAACCACCTGACATAATAAGCTTTGGAGAAAACTATTTCTGCTTTTACGAGAAACTTAAGGATGACAGTGAAGACAGAGCAGTTTTGAAATGGTTTCTACTGAACTGGGCAATGGGACTGCTTGACTCTCTACAGACAAACACGTACGTGGCTTTTAAGTGAAGCAGTGCTGAAATATGAGCACTGTGTATGTGGAAGCATCCTGTGTAGCTAATAGCCAGAATTAGGCATGGAGTAAGTTAAGGAAAAGGAAAAGAAAAGAAGCAATCCATAATACAGTGAAAGATAAGCCCAGCAGCTGAAGAGTGGTCTTTTTCTTCAACAAGCTCAATATTAATGTGATTGAATACCATCCAGGTTCTGATATGATGTCTGTGCCATGGTATGACAGCTATATCCAGTCCTCAATACCTCTGTGATGAAGCAAGTTTGATGCTGGAGCATTGAAATATCTAGGATAGGCAGCTGTCTGTGTTAATCTCAGAGAAAGCAGTATCATCATATTTGCCACAAGGAGTGACAGGGAATATTGTCCAGAGCTGACTGTGACCCCTGGCAATTAGAAAGTGCAAGCTCATGAACAAACCCTGTAACAACACAGAGTAATAATGATGTTCTCACAAGATCTAAAATTAATGCCACTACTGTAGACATGAAAAAGTTACCACAGCACAGCCATGGGGGAATTATTCATTTTGTGACTCATTGCAACAAAGAATCTTCTACATCAGTAGGGGGCTCTAGTTCTGCAGCTTTTCCTAACATCTGTTTAAGTAGTACATGGAATGGAAATAGTGGTGCTGATACAGGAGCTAGAACACTTGGAGCTGAAGGACTGTCACACAGAGGCAGAGTTGAGTGGCTGTATTCAGTGTGCCTGAAGCTGGCACCTGACAAGAACGAAGAGTACCAAAGCAGAGATGTTTTCCCTTGAAAATGTCTCTGAAGTGAGCAATTGCAATTATGCATAAGTAAATTTAGCAATAAATCAGCTTATAATAACTGATCGAGATCAGCTGATTAAAAAATAATGGTACAAACTAAACTGTCCTTCAATGCTGTATATAGAAATAACCCAGCCTTTGTGTCACCAAATGGACTTTCATTTTTATTGTCCCAGAATTCCAACCACAAATTAAGTTTGCTAGCAGACTAGCATTATGCAAATGTTTGCAAAGATTCTTCATAGCACTTAACATACATTATGCTATATTGCATATCTATATTTCTTTGTATGTTGAAATACAAGTATCAGAAGATCTTGATAAAACAAAAGAAATAGTTAAGGAAAAACAGTTCACACTTAGACTGGGACTTGAGCAGACACCTTTAAATATCACTCACGGAGAGTAACAGCTCAAATTTAAATTAAAAGCATGTTAGACTCCTGATGAAGTTCAATCAGGCCCTGTATACAGCTGCTCAAAATTATGTTAGGGATCAGCTTGCAAATTGTTTAACATGGCTCAGGCAACTAATTTTTAACTGTGGCCAATTAGTGTTGACAGCCTAGCTGGATTTCATTTAGCATATGGAAGTAGATGTATATGTTAAAATAAGGTTACCAAACTCTATTTAAAGAGGTTTTGTCCCATTTTTGGCAAGTAAACAAACAGCTGAAAAAGGCTTTCAGCTTCTCTTTACTAAAGCCAGGCAGATAAGGATGCAGAGACAACGTACTACCAGAGTCCTCTGAAAAATCGCCACAGACTGTGTGGGAAAGCCTTCTTCCCTACAGAATAACCAAAACCTTGTATATACATTCCAGAGGTGGAAGCTTTATGGAACTACTTTCCATTTCATATGGAGTAACATTAGAATAACACATTTGCTATAAAATCAGACATAGTTTACAAGCCAGAAATTGTTCATATCTGCAGTATCACAGAGTTCAAGATTTATCCTTATTTGCATAATAATTTTTACTCTATGCTTAGCAGAATGATAGCAACATGGAAAAAGAAGCTACTCTTCTAAAAACCCAAGTTTACAATGAAACAATTTTGTGAACACCTTTGGGAGAATGGCAGAGCATCTCAATCAACTGTTGATTGAATCAGGAAAGTATGAAGACTATGTAAGATGGCAGAAGCATCTTTGCTGGCAAGTAAATCAGACCAAGCTTGGACTAACTAAGTTTTTCCTGGATTTCCCTGTTTTTCTACTGACAATCCATCCATCTGATGGAGTTTTATCAGATTCCTCAAAAAGAAGTTAGTGTTGAAGTAAGCATGGCTGCTTCTTTAGTTGATGTCCACTTGGTGCAGCTCATTGCTAACAACTATTGTAGCATAAATATTTGTACTTACCTTATGACTAAAGTACCTGTTAAAATAACTAGGCATAATGTAAGTGAAGTCTCAATAAAAAAAGAGGGAATGGCCTGAAGTTGTGTCAGAGGTTGGATATTAGGAAAAGGTTCTTCACCCAGAGGGTGGTTGGGCACTGGAACAGGCTCCCCAGGGAAGTGGTCACAGCACCAAAACTGACAGAGTTCAAGGAACATTTGGACAATGCTCTTGGGCACATGGTGTGACTCTGTGATGGCGCTGTGCAGGACCAGGAGTTGGACTTGATGAACCTTGCGGGTCCTTCCCACTCAGCTTATTCTGTGATTCTGTGAAAGGTCTTCTGTTATTTTCTTATAAACAGCCTGACCAGCCAAGAACTTGATTGATCTTGTTCATTTTGCTCAAAAGTCTTATACCATATTTTAATTAACAACTTGTCATGACTGCCATCAACCTAATTCTTACATATATAGGTAGTCTCCATTTTTATCTACAAAATGCAGATATTTATACCATGTGTCATCTGAATGCCAAAAGGTTACAGTATGCTTCCCATATTTCCTCATGATGTACAAATTAAAAAAAAAACCCTCTAAAATGAAAATAAGACATCCAAGTACACCATTAAATAGTATTTTCTAAGCAACCTGTACAGAAAAACAGAAGTGATCCACAACTGATTGCCTATCTGAGATAATATCAACTTCAATAAAAATCCTTTTATTTTGGTCATGAGTTGTCTCCCTGTAAAACATGGTATTACATAAAAAAAGCCTCTTTCCAAGCTAAGCAAGCTTGAACTGTGATGCCCTCTTAAAAAACAAAAACTAGCAGACAACCAGCTCTATGCAATTAATGCATAAACAAATGGCCTGAAGACGAATATCAGACCAAAAAAATAGGAAAATACATGTTTCACATTTTAATAATCCATTTGAATCTCACTAGCCGTATCTACACTACATGTATTTTGGTGTTCTTTCTATTAGGTGAACAACAATCAGACTGTCACTGTTTCTGGTCAGGATGACTTAGAATTTAAGCATGACCAATACTGATTTAAAAAAAAAGTTTATGTCTTCTGTAACTTAAAAACAAAAGAGAAAAGCATAGCTGCTTTTTAGAACAGCTTCCATTTTTTCAGTGGAAAATGAATTCTTCAAAGCAAAACAAAGGCAGAAGCACTGCTGATGCCCAGCTTCTTTTAAGTGCTCATCTTTCCTCTCTCCAATGCACTGTACTACTATCTTAATTCTATCCTCCTGATTCTCATTGCCAAACTATTAAAAAAAATTGGAAAACTTTACTCAGTTTTCTCTACTAATCAGATGAGATACAGGTGAAATAATTCTTTTAACATTATAATACTCTAAGGCTCAATTACTTCTCTATTTTCTAACCATATTAGAGAAGGGTGAATGTGAAAATCTTAAAATAGGGGAGAAGCAGTAAAAATACTTTCCTTCTTATATAACCACTTCAAGCTATGTTCTTTAAAAAAAACACATTATATTTCTTGTGCACCAGCCAGCCAGCACCCCAGTAAGTCCTTCATGAAGACAAACCAGCAACGTGACTCCTAGCATTGCACCCTCACCATTTCTCTCCAGAAAACTCATCTCCCAGGGAAAGAAAGCCAGCAACACATTTAGTCGTGCTGGGTTAAGCCATTTGGTAATAAGCACTCCACAGTGAAAACAAAAAGCTGTCCAGAGCAGGGGGAGCCAGATGGGATGTGAGAGTCAGCATGGGAAAGAAGGTGACAATAGGGCTGTCAGTAAGGAAACAGCACTAGGAAGCACCAGGAGACCAGCCAATCTGAGTCTCCTCAGGTCTGCTTATATCACAAGATACTTTGGCAAATCCTTTTCATACAGCCTCTTACTGTCTTGATGAAGAGCAGCACGTTTACCTTTCTTACTTCTCAGTTTGTGTACTTTCACTAACAGTTACTTCGAATTTTTTTACAAGTTCAGTTTGAGTGAAAGCTGTCTGATAACTGCAAAGCAAGACCTCATCACTTCCAAGGGCCGAGGTACCTCGATGACAATCACTAACAACAGCAAGTGTACACACATGCTCATTCTTTTAACTTCAAAAAGAGATACAATTTATAAGAAGCTAACCAAATTTAGCATTTCTACAATTTATGACATGGTACATGCTAAGGTGTCAAACAAAAAAATTTGTATGAGAAATTTAGTTGTGGAAATTCAAAGAACTGTTAATGTGCAAGTTAATTGTCCAAGGGAGCCCAGGCAGCTATTATATGCTCTAGAGACCACATCCTCCACATTAAATTAGTACTTTTTAACTAACCAAAAGCCTAACCACTTACTGAGATAATAGTTTTCACCAATTTGAAGGAGAAAAACACTCCCTCCTAATTCACTGCATGGTACAGTCACTAACTTGAAATAAAAAACAGAAATTAAGGGATAAATCTGCTTAGATAAAAGCAAAATGCAGAGTGATAAAATGTAAGAGCATAAGTGGCCTTATGTAAGAGCAGAATGTTGCAATTTCAGTCTCTATATATGGCATATAAATTACAACTTAGTTAAAGGAAAAGACCGTGCAGAATACATCCTAAATCAACAGAACCATGCTGATGCAAAAGTAGTTCATTAGGCAACTCCTGCTAAAGAAAAATCCGTATACTTAAATGCACTGGTGCACAGAACATACCTTTGCAATGTGGTCACTTTGCAGCTGCTGACCACATATCCCAACCAGATAGTAGGAATCTTTGAAGCTCCACTAACTGAAGTGAGAGATGGGAAAGCTAGAGGTTGGACTGGTATCAGATTCACTCCCTCTCTTCCCCTGTCCCATGTCCCAAACTGAGAGGAATTTAAACCAGGAAAATATTTTACCTTACATGGCAGAGACGATGACACTTGACAAGATACAGATGCTACTCTCAAACACCAGGACCAAAACACAGTAACAAACACAAAGCCTAAGCATCATACAACTGGTAAATTATGTGTGCACAGCTGTTCCAGGATGTTAGCAATCCCAGGCCATCTTGGATAAGAAGGCAGTGCAAAACAAACAGAAATCCTTCTGCCTTACTGAACTTGTTCAATCTTCCTGCCTTACTGAAGTTCCTTTTGAACTTCCTTCCCATTGGTGAAGCCCATACCGGCATCTGTCGAGGGCTAGTCCTGGAAGTACTGACACACATGAGAACCTATGGCTGCCTGCCTTCTACTATTACCATGGATGTAGCAGCAGCCAAGATATGAGCAACTGAGAGCAGGATCTTGAGCTCAGCTCAGGGTTGTTTCTATTTCCTTTATCACTGACATTTTATAAGGGAGCATCTTAGACTCTTACTATGCATTTCTACTATTTACATGGACTGGTGAATTAGAAAGCACCTGAAAAATAACATAAGGGAACTGTACTGATAGCCACAGCTCTAAAAGGAACAGATGAGAATAATTTGTAGCCAAAAGGAAGAGAAGAATGAAAACTCTTGACCTTGTTTATTTATTTCTTGGTCAAGTCATTTACTATACACAAGAATGCCAACCTAATTATGAAAGAGACACTAAAAAAGGCAAAATCTTTATACAACGCTGACTCAATTTTTAAAAGAAACTAGCACAATGCACAAGGCTAAAAATCACCTTTTGTGTCTGCAACAGATACCCACAAAGAAAGAGCACATTTTACAGAAAAGCAAAGTCAAGGTCCATCAGGAAGCAATTAGTATGTAAAAACAAACTGCTTATTTATAACACATAGGACACGACACTGTTAGGATTAGGGCAACTTAACTAAGTAACCGTACATGATACTATCCCTATCGTAAGGTTCTCTCCAAATATAATTTAGGATTACAAACTTAGAAGTAAATGATCCCTAATGAAAAGGAACTAGCAATCAATTCTGAAGAAATAGGCTCACAAGATGATCCGTAAGTAACCTCTGGGAATGAGAGCTACATGGCATCCTGGACTGAGATAATCAGTTATGAATGGAAAGACACATGTATGTCTTCACGTGGTTTGGATGTCATTCCCTTCCTTTGCGCAACTTGCTTTAGCTAATAGATCTTATTTCTGGAAACAAGTAAGAGTCATCTGAAGCCTGGATTCCACTTTGTTTTTTTGCAGTAAACTACAGCAGATCCACACAACATTGTAGGGACTGGTAGGTCAGGAATTTCCACCTAGCCCTGGCAAAGGATGACAATGCCACACAGTCACACCCAAAACGTGTAACAAAGGCTCCTGCAGGTGAACAAGTCCACTCCCGCTGAAATGGGGAACACGAAGAACTGCAGACAGCCCAGTTTCTTCTCCCTACAGGACAGGCTTCTGCAACAGTTACTTTCTAACAGACACTGAACACAAAAGTAGATAACTTTCCTGTAAAGTGATAGAATTGATCTTGAGAAAATAAAAGTCATCCTGGAACAGCTATTATGGACAAGAGGTTTCTACTTAGTTATTGACTGCATTTAAGTGATTGGAAACCATTTCTTTAAAGATTTTTTTTTAGTGAAGATTCCAGCATACTAGACACAATTCTATATAAAAAGCATTTTAACAGAATGATCTTTTGCAGGTTATGTAGCAGATAACCAGTTATTTAGAAGTAAAAAACTATCCGGTCCTGTAAAAATGACTATAAACAAGCTAATCTGATTGGCAGTGTTAAATTCTGCTACTCTTTACCATTCTGTAATGGAGACAAACAGCAGCAATCAGTTTGGAAAGCACCTGTGTCAGGCTAGTACAGAAAAGGGGGAAAACATTCCCTCTCGACTGTGAGGCAGCAGCACCAGGAGGCTGCATATTTCCCAAGTAGGGATACATTCCTTATGCACTTACTCTGATCTGGCAATTGCCCTTTGAATGGCAATTCTACTACACTGAACACTCTTGTGCTTCCACTTCTCTAAAATTCTAACAGTCCTTCATGTCAGAGGGAAAGGAAGCTACCATTGGATCTCCCAGATCTTTGGCACTGAAAAAGATACAAAAGGCTAAGTGACATTAAACTGCAACTCAATAGCTAAAATACTATTCATTTCCTTTGATTTACTTGGTATCCATAGCACAACTACAACTGAAAAAATAAGAAAGATAAAAATCTACATACGATCAAATTTTAATACAGATGCCTATCCACAAGTAGTTCTTCCCAATGGAACAGTCGAACAGCTACAGCTTTTTTACCAGTAAGAGTGACAAGCACACTTTTAAATAGGTTAAGGAAGGAAAAGGGTCTAGTCTGGGAATACATCATAATTAAATTCTCTTTATCAGATTTAATTTTGATTCTTCTAACAAAACTCTCCCACATATAAACTACATGCAAATTCTGTATTACCAGGGGCTGTGTGGCCTTTCACAGATTTTTGCAAAGAAAAAGCAAGATTTTCTTTAGATGTTAAGTGCAAAGTTATTTATTGCTAGTTATACCCACAGAAACAGTATATATGAATGCTTGCATTTCCTATTTAATTTCATTGAAAAAAATCCCAGTGCCTAAAGCTAAAAGACTCCTTTTGATCTTATCTGAGTTTGTGAGAGAATTCAGTCGAAATACCAAGGATTTAAAGCAGATTTAAAGCTTTAAATGCAGTTCTGCCTTCACTCCCATTCCCAGCTCTTCCCATCTTTTGCCTGCTCCTGGCACTAGAACTCATGCAGCAGGAATGGTAGGTTATTTCAGGAAGCTGGAAATGATGAAGATTAACCTGGAAATGATCTTTTCTGTCCCAACCAGCTCCCTGAGCTGGCTTGCCATAGGGTCCCATGATTACCAACAGTGGCTTGGGACAGGGACACAGCAGTTGAGCCTGGCATGGCTTACACTGCAGCCAACTCCCACTGGAACTTGCTTTCCCTCTCCTTGGAGCACATACTCCTAACTCAAACAGGCTCAGCATGAGCACCGGAGTTGTGGAGCAACAAGTCTCTGCTGTGATCGGAACAGATTCCCTTGCTCTGCCCAGGCAGTCTGCAGTCAGCTGTAGTTCTTGTGGCTGCTATAGCCACTTCAATGGATACCAGTGAAGCAAAAGTAGAAATTTGACATCTCTTAGTGACAATCTGATTCCAGAAAGGTTCCTACCCTTTAACATGTTTTGATAAAGAAAGAGGTGGGGGCAAACACCTTTCTCTAGAAGTTAACCTAATCACAGTGTGACCATAGTGAACTGAGTCTCAACAAGCAAGGCATATCAAGGTTATTTTCACTTTATTTGATAATGTTCCTGACAGCAGACTCTCCTGTGTATGCTTCACTAAACTTTTATATTTTATTGACTACACGTCTGTTTCGTAAGCATACCCCCACACAATGCCATAAAATCCTGCTTTATTACTTGCGTTACATTTCTTCCACATGAACACACCACCTTTACTAAGGTGATGCTAGCAATCCCAAGTTTTCCTTGCCTGTCTTTTATAGTCAGCTCCCAGGAGACAATGACCTGCTGGGACTACTATGTCCAGTTCAACCTCCCTGACATATATGCTGTGTGCACCCTTCCTCCATGTCTCAGTGCTAATATTTGATCCTTGATAAAATCATATTGGGAAGCTAAAATAGAAGAAAAATCCCCCCCTGCTTCTGCACCAAACAAACCCCAAACATACCCCCCTACTGGTTCAGCAAGTCAACTATGAAAAAAAAAAAATGTCACTGGAATTTGGGTTTCATTACTTCTGAAGTTCACATAGTCTAGTTTCCAAGCACAATATGCTGCTTCACCAAAAGCATAATTTAAAAACAAGTAATTGTAATTTAAGATGTTTATATTTGTCGGAGAAGTAGAAAAACTCTAATTTCTTTAGCCATAAATGTAGCAGCAGAGAGTGATCAACCACAAAATGAACAGTGCCAAAAGATTCAGACTTTTTACATGGCTCCCAAATAGTATCTTTAAAACCAGAACAATAAATACGTTATGCAATGAGTCTGAAAAACATGCACACTTCATTTTGATTCAGTGCACACACTGCATCAGCAATTCATTAATATTTTTCAAAAGCGACATGATTAGAAAAAATGTTAGTACATAAAATCAGAAAGGCAACCCATAATATCAATTGTCTTTAAGTATCACTGATGATACAGATGGAAGGCACAGATGGATTCAGGGACTGGTATCATGACAAGAAGAAATACTATTTCTGGTAAAGTTTGAGATCAAATGGGCAAAATACTTCAGAACAAAAAGCAAGAGAAATCAAAAGTAGTCAACTCCAAGAGTTACCAGGTAAAGTTAAAAGCTTGAAGTCACCTGGAATTTAAAGGAAATCATCACAGCAGTTTAAAGTTATTGGACATTTCCCTAGAATACCAGTTTAAAGTTCTTCCAAAAGTCCATCCCGAATTTACACTGTACTGTATATATAAAATCTCTTTCTTTTGTTGGTGAAACATGCAGTTCCGTTCTCACACTTTCATTACATTTCCTGAAGATAACACAAAGCCTGCTAAAGCTAGAACCTTGGAATGAACTTACAAGAACATGTCAAGTTATGTGCTCCTGTCTCCACTCCAGTGAACTACCTAAGCTTGAAGATGCATTCAAACTCCAGGGTCAATAGATTTTATAGTAAAGTCATACAGAGGATAAATTCATGAAAACATGGTTCAGTGATAAGTAATATTTCTTCTGTGAGTCTAATATTATGTAAGCTGGTGGCTCATTTGAAAAAAGTGCATAGAATGATAAGCGAAAAGTGAGCAGCTAGAGGTACACAATGAATTGCAAATAATGTGCTTTTGTATGAAAGACATGCCGTTCACTCTGCAACAGAAAAGCTCCCTTCACCTGTAAAACAATTATAGCTATGACTGAACAACGCTGCAAATACATGTCTACGGATAATGAAGTACCATGCTCTAGTTTGTCTCCCTGATCTTCCATACAGCCTGTGCCTTTTACATCTGCAGACCTCTCTTCTCCCATGCCACCAATGATTTTTGTCCAGATTATTTTGAGATTTACTGTAAAAAAAACCCAGAGCAAAACTACTCTAAAGTGACACATGGCAAAGCTATCCACAGAGCAACTTCAATAACATGTTAAATGTGAAGAAGCTATATTTAAATGAAGTTCTACTTCAAAGGTCTACTTACAAACCACAGTACTCTATTCCGCTTTGCAGAACACAACTGCATTTTAGCCCGAGCTGTACTTTTGTCTGCTGCAGTTTTTATTTGAAGTTAGTGTAGTGGCATACAAGGTCAGTTCATATACATGCATAATTTAACAGAAGTTAAAACTTATGTCACATTAGAAATCTGTCAGAATCAGTTACACTCACCTCTTTATCCATACTCTCTAAATCCTCTTTACATAGAGTGTACAGGGGCATTGTTTCAGACATACTTGGCTGGCGTTTCCTCTTAGATGGACCAGGCTGCTCTTCATTTTCACTTACTGGTAGGTCCTCTTCAAACATCTGCTGCTGATGTGGCTGAACAACTCTGAAAAAATTCAGGAGTCTCAGATAAGAAAGATTTACTTGATTCAGAGCTACAAATAAAATCCTATAAACAATTTATGACTGCCCCATATCTACAACTTTGCTTAATAAAGCTCTGTGTTTGTCAACAGGTTGGTCAAGTCTCCCGATTAATGCTTTTATTTTCAATCTGACAGCTTAAGTTGTTTTCTACCTTTGACAAGGAACTCACTCTCTTGCCTTTGCACTGTTTTCTTAAGTAACCATCAAACCTTTCTTGTTGCCAGGAGCTTCAGTAGTTGCAGATGCATTGCTTTTAAAATACATTAATGTTCCTGCACAAGTGGAGTTTCTCCATCATTTGACACATTTATCATTCCGAAAGCAATGCCTACGTTCTGATGCATTTTTCCTGATCTATCCTAGGTTTTTAATTTTGAGTCTCTAAGTATACCCTTCTATTTCTTAACCTTACAGACAAGAGTTCTGCATGTAGGAAGTGCACTTCTGCAGTGTCAACCTTTAGACATTTCCCACACGCTAAGCCTGGATAAGATGCAAACCAGGCAATATTTCTTTTTGGCTAGGTGTATTGAAATATGTCAGCTTTTTCTTTTAGTCTGTATTCTATCGCATTGTTAATTACTGTACTTAATTCAAACATGCAGGTACAAAAAGGATTATCAAAATATTCATTAAAATGGATAAAAAAAAATCACAGCTTCATGGGAATTGCTTTATGATAGTAATAAAAAGATAGACTACACGTAGAACAACAGCAGGAGACTTCTACTTTCCTTGGGTAAATTTTTCTGTGACTATTACTTAAGTACTAAAAACTTCTGAAAGCTAAAATTACTATACAATACAGATTAACTACAAGTACTGGTCACATCAGCCTCCTGGAACAAATTATAGCAGCTCTGCACCACCCAGAATCCAGTTCAAAGATCATAAAGCTCATGAGTCACAAATTATTTATGTTAGCCATAAGACTGTATTTGGAGAATGACCACCACAACCAGGTATAAAAGTGACTGTATTTGAAATCACAAGCAGTTTCAAGCTGCAACTGCTAGGTGAGAGACCATCAACCTGTTTCTGAGGGCGACTGTGACTGAAAAAGGGTACAGCGTAGCTTCTGCTCAGCAGAGCTTCTATGCAGCATGGCTACTTTGCATCAAGCCAGGATTTGCAAGAAACAGCTTTAGACCAAGAGTCCCCCACAAAAAAAAGCCACTACTAACTTACACAAATCCAGTCAGTCACAGGTAAGGTCCTACAAAATTGTTTCTCTTTTTGTGACCTTGACAACTTCTTCAGAAGGTTATCTAAATATCTAGAGTTTTTTTACCTCAGTACTTCAATTCCAGAATGTATGAAATCTGAAAGCCATACAAAGCTGTTGATCTTGCTCATTTTGAGAGCTCGTATTTCCAAAATACACACCTCTCTTCTAAGATCCCATTGACAGGTGCAGGAAATTTGCATTCTTCTTTTGAATGGGAGGTAGTGAAGGAAAAGAGCCAAGCCATTGCCATGCTACCCAGACCTGCACTATCTGCTGCAGAAGACCCCCATCAGCACAGCACAACAGCAGACACATGCCCCTTTGTGGTCTCCTATTTCTGTATAGTGGAATTTCTTGTGAAGCTAAAACAATTTGATGCTGTGGAAATGAACTAATCAAACTGTTTTTTTGCCACAGTTTCTTACCACTGCTAAGTTTTTGAGTTGGGCATTTTTTTCTCCCCTCTACTACATTTTCTGTTTTAAAGACCACACTGTTTTCTTTTGCTATTAAATTGCTCTCAGACAGTAATTTTCATAGGTAGATGATGAAAATAATACAGCATTCCACTATATTCTCCAAAAGGTTCTTTTAAATTATGATTTCCATGCCTTTTTAATAGGTAACCTGGGCAGGAAAGGCAGCGATGCCATTTACATTCTTAGCAAAACAGAGAATGACAAAAAAAAAAAAGCCATAGGCATCACATACAACTTTAATAGACACAACTCCATTAAAAATATGACAAGCTTGACCATTCCAAGAATTACAGAGAAGTTATATGTAGCAGGGCAGCCAAGCAGATTTTCTTAGACCAGAAATAAATCAAGCATATTTTTTAAGAACACATTACCATACGGTTGACGAGAACTTCTCCTTCTGCACAAGAGAGTGTGAGATCATACTTGACTACATTACACACAAATATTAACTGTAAAATAACTGTATCAATAGCTTCTAAAGGCTTCTGTCAGATGTTTTTCCCAGTATTTTCCAACTGCTACTAGATAAGAAACACTGGGCCTTCCCATGAAAACATTCCAAAAGCAATGTGAAACACAGTCTTTAAGGTTTGTAAGACATTTTTATTTTGTTAAAAATATTTTTTAGGCTTTTACATTTTCAGCTGCCTGTAAAGTTGAATAAAAATTAAAGACATAAAAATGCAGGAATTTACATTTATTTCTAATCAAATGAGATTCATGAGTACTTTTTAAAAAGTAACACCATATTCAACCCTGCAGAGGTTGGTTGGTGCTTGACAGTCTTACATGCACAAAGACATACATGTGCAGGGTGGATTCAACATTTGTGCAAGTAACAAGCACTTTCCCTGATACAACATCAGGGTAAAAGCTAAAATAACATTATCATCATGGAAGTGTTAAAAATATTTAAATTCCAGTCACATGTTCAATTTGGCACTTCATATTTTTGCTATCATAATAAGATTGATAACATTAAGTAGGAAAAATAGTAACAATGAGCATGTAAATACAGACAAAAATGTATGTTGTAACTTAAATTAATGTATTCAAATCTTCAAGTATGGCTACAGTCATCAACATCTGCTTGACACACCTCTTCAAACCAAGCATTCGGTGCATCTTAGCATTACTTTAAATCAGGGTGCCACTTTTAACTTCTCACATGTAAATGACACCCGTATTTTAAGCCTTGCCTCATCTGTTAGTGTATTACTAGTGTTCACTAAAATGTAACTTGCAGTATAACTTTTTTCTTTATTCTAGTCCAAACTGTCATTAGCTTTTGCATTACTTTGAACAACACTACATTACATGTCTCATGACCCGTTACAACTTTAGTGTTTACTGCAATGTTTGTAGAATATTGCTTCTGTATGAAATGCATATTGTTGAGATACATAAGGCATGTCAAAGCTCTGACATGCAGGTTATTTTTAGAGACGAATCCCTCCTGTTCTCAGACAGAGAAGAGCTGCTGGCCACCTGCAGCCCCCGAGCAGCATTGCATTCCCTTCCCTTCTACTACAGCTGCAAACTTCTTGTCACCCTTCCACTTGGGCTGCAACAGCCGTGACAAAAAAGCAGGTGCTCAAGTCTCAGAGCTGAGCACAATAGCAAGACCTGTCACTTGAAATGTTGACTACATTAACTGAATCATCAGTAATTCACTGGTGACAGTTTCACAGCAAATTGCATGTACATATTTAAACTAATTATATCCTATTTTAAATTATGTTTCAAGTTGAATCCCAGAAATAAACTAAAAATGTTGAAATCCAAGACAGTGAGAACTGAAACAGTTCTTATGAAATGGTATTCAGATAACTTGAAGCCCTTTGCAATAAACAGCCCTGCAAGGAAGAAGTTCTCTCTTAAGCACAAGGGTGTCTATTCTTAAACTAAGAGACCAAGAACCATTGCTATGCCATGTGCAGCTACCATGTCCCCAAGGGCTTCCACTCACAGCAGTCCAATTCTGTTTTCCACTATCTGAAACGCAGAATCAGATGAAGATTTGAGAAACTATCAAAGAGGATTATTGGAGGCTTTGACTACACCCGCCCATAAGAGAAGCAGTTGTGAGTGCCAACAACTTTAACTCTGCTTAAATTCAATGGTTTAGTTACAAATATTCCCCTCTTTCTGTAGAATGTGAACAAGGGAGCACATTAAGTCTGTCAGGACACAAAATACATTGTCCTCCACCAGTAAATTGCTGCACTAATGTAGTTTTCTCTTAAGACAAGTATTATATCAAATTTTAAAGTGGATGTGAAACTTTTTTAAAAAGCTATCATTGATGTATGCATTAAGACAAAGCACACAGTACTGCCTCAGCTCCTCCTCAGTCAAGACACAGCAAAGCTGGTTCTATTCAGCTTTTTCTTACTTGCTCACAGCCTTCCTGCTCTGCCTGCACTGTGGTATTTAAACAGTGCCTTGCTTTTCTCTTAGCCTTTGCCAAAACACTCCTCAGGATCTTAATTGAGGAAGGTGGAACTGCTCTGAGGAACAGAGATGTGCCCCAGTTAAGAGTTTAGCACTTACAAGTCACCAACTTCACCACTGGAACCAAATCAACAGGAAATGAGAATGAAAACAATTTTTCTCAGCGTAAGACCTTATGCTCACCTCTTTTCTTACAGCTGCTTAGTTGTGGGGTGAAGTTGCAGCACGGAGTAATTGGATTCACAGTCTTAGATTAAAACATCTCAATTCCCAGCACTGACAGTCACAAAAAAAACCCACTGAAGTGAAATAAAAGAAGGGAGTAGAAAGGAGACACAGTCTCACTCCACCCTCAAAACCTGTCTGAAGTTCTATGAAACTCAACTAAGAGGACAGCTAAAGTACATTTCTCTCCTTTTCAGTAAGATACTCAAGAAGCATCTTAGCATTAAGGAAAAACAGGCTTAGGGTGTGGACAAACTCTTCATAAAGTTGTTGACAAAGGTAGGGAAGCCATTAAAACCTAGTCTTTTTGAAAGCATCCAATGATGCATTAATATCAACATAACCCATCATACTGAAGCATCTTACCAATGTCATGATAATTACATACAGGTACAGCCTTCCCAGCTTTATTTCTAGAAAAATTCCTTTCCACAATAACTGACCAAAAATCCCAAAAGTTTTTCCGCTCCTCTCTGGATACATGCTGTGTCTTGGTTATTCAAAGTTTCTAACGCTCATTTACCATGTCATAGTAAACTAAAACAGACTTTAAAGGACACAGTTGAGAAGGAACTGAAAACAGGACATCTTCACAAACAAGAGAGACTCAACAAACCTGTGTTGACAGCAACAGGAAAGCTGAAATAAGAAAAAGGCTGCAAACAGATAATAACGGAAAAAAACCAGGTTGAAATATTTAACAACATGAACACAGAGTGGAAACATAATAAGCTACACTACCATACTAAATCTTTACAAGTGCTGAAGTGGCAGGGAAGGAAGAAGAAAGGCAGAAAACTGTGCATTTATAGTTGTGATTCATATTTTTTAAAAACTGAATTGCCTTGTAACAACTGCTACACTCTGATCACATTGTACAAGGGAATGCTGATCACACTTTACAAAGAAAAGCTTTGCCTTTAACTGGATACTTCTTTACCACTGAAATCAACAAGCCTTGCTAAGCTTGTGAGAATTCCAGAAAGTCAGATCTTTTATTTAGATAATTGGGGATGAATTCTAAATATTTTACACAACCTTAAGAGACAAGGAGTGTTTTTGCAGCTTAACACAAATTTTGACAAAGTCCAGATGCTAACCTTTGTATTTCAAAAAGCAGGCTGTCTCATTCCCCTCCTGAATTATTGTCTTGATTTAGTGATCTAAGGATTAGTAACAAGCACTCAGCCATACGGCCTTATTTCACAATGCTCAGTCAGCTACACACCTCTTCCATCACTTCTGATAGTCCTCAAAAACAAGGTTAATGCCCCATTTGAAGGAATTAGGTGAAGAGGAAAATTTTACAAACAAGAGCCAAATGCCATCAGGTATATTTCATAAACAAAAAACAATCCAGTATTCTAAGCCCCATTAAGAAACATCAAGCTGCCTCACTTCAGAGATCAGTCAGAATAACATTCTTTAGAGTACACAAACTACATGCTGAATTTATTTGGCTTGAGGTTTCCAGTTGCACTTTGGTGAGGCACAAAAAGCATCTGGAATCGTAGCATCCTGACTTCACTTCAGCTGATTATTCACTTGTGCTCATTTCCCTGGCTTTTTAGAAAGCAAATAACATAAATAAAGCAAAAATGACAATTGGATCAAATGAAGGGATAATGAGAGTAAGATTTACTACAGAATCTAAAAATGTAGATAATGTGACTCTTTAGCTATGCTTTAGGTACCTGAAGGATGAGTGTTCACCGTGGACTGGCAAGGTGATGGGAGGAGCTGGAGACTGGATGTACATTGACTGCCCAGACGTCTGTGTGCCTTTCCTGATCAGCTTTCCAGTGTTAGGATCATAAAGTCGAACTTCAGGACCAGGCTGAGACTTCGGATGGATGGGTGTTGGATGAAACAGAGCTGTCTGAAATGTGCTGGGTGTATCAGGAAAACTGGCAGGGCTATTTTCTCTGTTAGACGAAGTTCAGTAAAAAATTGTATTAGAAATTTAAATGAGCTATCTAACCAGAATGTAAAAAATGAGCATTCCATTTTTTTCTAAAGCAGAGGAGGGAAATGGTTTGGAAAATCTCTACAGAAACATTTCTTCTCCTCCACCTCATTAAAGTCTCAGTGAATTTAAAACATAAAACTGCAAATACAAGATAATGTCATATTTAAATTATTAAGATATTAATTAGTGTGCCTTAAAAATTGTCTAAACATATAAAGTTACTGAAATGGCTTCCAGGTAGTAACAGCAGCCCAATTAGCATAGCATGATAATCTGCATCCATGCAACAAAGAGAAAAGCAGGCTATTGTATCAATCTTTGTATTTGCTCTCCAAACTGGCTCTGAGAGAAAAGAAACATGTAGTATTAATCTGCAAGTCATCCTAACTAATTTTTTAAAATACTAAGCTGCCTATGATCACCCTGCTGCATTTTAAAAACATAACTTTGGAAGTGTCAGCAGAAACATTCTGAGATCAGTCTGCAGGAATCACCATTATGGCATACTATCCAATTACGATGAAGTGCCACAAATAAACCCAAACAAATTGAGTAATTTTAAAAAATCATCAAATAAAACAGCATGTTATGCTCCATGAAAGCAATGCTATGCTAAAAAAAGATCCAATTAACTTGTTACAAATATTAGAAGTGACACAAAACTGGAGTTTTTACCAGATGCTTTTATGGACGTTTCTGAAGTAGTCTTGTAGCAATAACACAGTAAACCAATTTCAAGCTTACCTACTCTTTTCTTGCTATCTTGAGTTCATTTTACATGCAAATATTTTCCCAGCCTTCATCTGTCCTCTAATTTATAAGTACTCCGGACCCATAACCACTGTTTCAAGCAGCTTCATTAAGGAGAAAATCTTATCCAAATTTGCTGCACATACTGGGTTAAAGTACTTGCATTAAGATAGATATCTTGCGGACTGAAGCCTGGGTGGGGGGAAGTATGAAGCCACTGTCCAGGTTTCTACTGCAAACTTTGCAATGTCAGGTCTCTGAGACAAATTAAGCATCCCATGCAAATATTCCAAAGTTTGATTAAAAACCATCTGATAGTACTTTTCAAAGGCTAAGTATTTTAGTCAAGCCATAAGCAGGCTACATGTCTTTTCCTAACTTATAGGGATCCTGCGTCTCAATCTAGTGTCCCATTTGACAAATGCCCTCACTTCCACATGTTTCTGCTTTTGATGTCTTCAAGGCCTTACACACCCATGTTCTGCCCTCAAAGGACATCTTGTAAGTAGGAAGTAAATCTCTAGCATCGTGAATCACACCACTATCAGTTTAATACAGAAACCCCAATGTGCTGTGCTCCTTCCTGTCTAAACATGGAAGGGAACATCCTCCGTTAGGCTTGCAAGATGTGGGTCTTTCAGTTCATCCGTAAGCTAACACAGGGAATGTCACCAAGGTACAGGATCATTCATGCCACCAAAAAAATGCGCAAGTCAAGAAGCAGAAGCTGGCTTGACAGTTCCTTGTCATGAGTTACTTTAGCCATGCCACTATCCTGAAGGGGACTGTTATTGACAGCCCTCTGACTTCCTCTTTGCTAATAATAATGTTTTTGGCTGTCTCTTCTATTTACTGTTACCCTAGTGCACTAATAATAATGTTTTTGGCTGTCTCTTCTATTTACTGTTACCTTAGTGCACTAATTATTTTCTACCTTTTCTCTTTAAGCACTTTCTTATCATCCCCAAACCACCTCTCACTACTTCCTTTCTTCCAGTTTTTGCTCCTATCTTCATGCCTTCCACTTCTACTTCGAATTTCTGATGGTATTTTCTGTTTCTCTCTTTCTCGTCACTACCAAATTTCACCAAAAAATGCCATACTTTACCAATTCTTCATGAAGTAGAAGAATGCGCATTTTTTTGGTGGCATGAATGATCCTGTACCTTGGTGACATTCCCTGGGTTAGCTTACGGATGAACTGAAAACGGCAACTTCTCCAAATTGAAAGAGCTAACAACAGTAACTGCTAAAGAAAGTAATGTTACCACAAGTTTTCTCCTCACTGTGCTAGTTACTGAACTGTCTCCTGATCCCTTGACAGTCTTCAGTTTAAACAGAAGAGAAATGGACAAAAATGGGGAGTTCTTCCATAAAATCCATAAGAATTGCACACCATTCTGAACTTGTCAGAAACCAATTTATTAACAAATCAGCAACACTGTATGTATTTTCATGGCCCCCCTACTACCTCAGGTTAGCACTTACCTGTGTGTTTTGATGTAGTCATCCTTCAAGGGAAAGAGCTGTTCCTCAACCTTGTCCCAGCGCTCCAGGCAGCTCCACAGCCAATCGGGGTTCACAACGTGGAGGTCCTTGCAGTCCTGAGCTTGCCGTACTTTCTCTGTGCCTATCACAGAGTCAAACATAACATAACAGTGTTCCCAGAAACACAGAAGATAAACCAGTGTGTAGTTAAAACCAGGAACATTTTGTGATCAATTGTACAGAAAAAAAAAAAAGCAACACTCCTCCCCAACCCAACAAAACAATCATAACTTATAGAAGTGAGAATCTAAATAAGATGCAGTACCTCAGACTCAAGCTGGATGAACGTAACTTTCTGAAGAACTGGCACCATGGAGGTAGTCCGCTAAGATTTACACAGAAAATCCCTGCATCTTCTCTGCATGTCAGCCCAACAAACAATACAACTTCTGTATTATATCTCCTTCACTTATATTTGTTAGTAGTCTAACAAGAAGCAGTTTTTCAATGCTATTGAAGCCTGGCTAACTTATCATACCAGCTTTTTTACACGTGGTCCCCTGCTCATACAGCATGCTACCTTTTAACAGGCTGTCACCCACTCAACCTCCATCTGCCAGAAGTGGAGGCAAAGCAGACAGAACTCCTTTGTGCCAAAACAGGAACAAAGAATGTGAAGTTAAACATGGCAGGCTAGCATGCAGTCCAGGTGAAACCAACAACAGTGCAGCTTGCAAGTAACAGGTGAACTCAAATTCTGCTCTCTGGGGATGCCAGAACAAGAGAGAAACTCAGTAAAGTTGCTACAAATCTGCCAAAAAGCACAAAAATCAGTGCTGTGGTTTAATCCCAGCTGCTCGTTGACTCCTCCAACCACCCCAGTGGGACTGGGAGGAGAATCCGGGAAAAAACATTAATACTAGTGAGTTAACAACAGCTAATGAAACAAAGTAAAATACAGTAATACCAATAATATGAGCCCGTGTCTGTTTTCACACATGTGAAAACAATGAAGCAATAAAGCCTCCAGAAAAAAAAGAAATGAAGTTTTAGAACAAATCTGACAAGGAAGCAAGAACAGTAAATTAATTCGACGTTTTCATCACAGTTCCCTGGAGTTTCATCTTCATCACTGTCATTTAACAACATGATTTTACCTGTTTCAATTAAGATGAAAATCTTGAAGTATCCATACTTCTTCACATAATTTGAAGATGAGACGAAGCAGCTAATCTCAAATACTTAATGCACTTTGTACAACCTGAACTACAATCCACTGGGATAGACAGATGAATTGAAATGCACTTGAGAATTGACCTAACTAGTCGGTTAGACAGCTCAGTTTAAGACATCTGTAAATTTAAAAAACTAAATAAACAGAAAGGGCAGGAGGTAATTGTCCTTTACCAAGCTGTTGAAAGCTTTTGTTTTCCCACCTTTAGTCCCCCAAACCCAATGGAATACAGGAGTAGGGCTACATTTTTCTCTAGATACACATAAGATTTTTCTTTGATTTAGATTTAAAAAAAAATGTTGTGTGCACAAATATATTTCTTTTTTCAGCTGTAAATGCAAGCAATTGCACAGTTCAGGATGTAAGAGCTGTACATATAAAGCTTTACTCCACAGTAGTATCATTGCAAAAAAAAAAAAGTTAATTAAAGAACCCAAGATAAACACAAACACAAAAATAAGTATTTCAGGATACAGCCCTGTCCAAACCTCTAATGATTTGGACATGTCATATTTTAATTTTTGCCATGAAATAAAAATAAAACTACCGTCCAACGAAGATTTAGTGAAACCAGTTTTAGAACTGCAACTGTGTTAAACCCAGCATATCTTTGCAGTTCAAGAGGTTTTAACATAAAACCCTAGTAAGAGAGGTCAATGCACTCCCTGAAATCGTACATGCCCTGATTTAAGAAATTTGTTTTCCAATTAATTATCAGTTACAAAAGCAACTGAGAGAAATTTCATGTAACAGTTGCTGGAAATGAGCCAGTTTACAGTGCCAGAAGGAGCTTTGTCTAGAGGTATTATTAACATTTAATTAACCTCAATAGGAATTGTAGAAATACCTGCAGTTAGAAACAGTTATGTATAAAGCTGTATTTAATTTATACACAGGGTATATTTCAGAGGAAATAAAGCAAAGGTTCTGAAAGATAATCAGTTTAAGAGATATGGGAGAAAAAGGACTGAAGAAGTTAAAGACTTGGCCCGGACATTACTTTCTTTTGAGAAAAAAGTAGAAAAGCAATGACAACATAAGAAAAACAGGTAAGAAGACAGCTGGTATAAAGAGGATGCTAAAATCAGGCTCATAACCATAGGAGTTTCAAGGCCAAAAAAAAGCAAAAAGAGCAAAAAGTCTCATAGAAGTTTAGGTACCTGTGCCTGGTATTAGAGGCTGAATCAAGTATAAGACACAGCAGGCAATACTGTCCTGTACATAACAGCTCTGGAGCTGGCTGAGTGCAACATACAGCAGCCGTGATTTCACTAGCAAGCACACACAACAGTTAACCAGAGCTGGTGATGCCGTTGGATAGATGGGACTATGCTGCTCCTTTTGGACTTCATCAGGGGAAACCTGGACAAACCCATAAAACTGCACCTTCACCTCATGTTAAATCTGTGAAGTTACATGAGAAGATGGCTTCCTCCAACTGTTTTTCAAACTCATGTTTCTGCACTGATGTCACGTGTTTCATCTTGATGTCCTTTCCTCCTCACCCCCACATTCTGCATCCACACATATCTGATTGTTTTATAGTGGATGTATGCTGAGGACCTACGTAAATTCTTCTTCTGGTCAACGGGATTATAACCGAAAACTTAAACATGGAACCCAAAATGGCACAATTTTGTATGAAGTTGCTACAGGAACTAGGTGGTCTTTACAACTCAAATGTTCTAGGATTCTATGAAAGCTGGCGACACAAACCCACCTCTCAAGACTCAGAAGTCTTACCTTTCTCACCTCCATAACATCAAGGCTTTCTGCCTCCTCCCCATTTCTAAAGTGCCTATTGCACAGTCCAGCACACTGAAAACTGCATGAGTGAACACAACTGTGTGCACTTGGGGAGTGCTTCCTATTTCTAGCTGGCATCTTGACAAATCAAGATTTCACACGTATGATGTACTTAAAGCAAGATTTGGTGAAACACCAAATTTAACTAGGAGAAGAAACAGCATTGTGATACTTAATATGCTTGCCTTCTCTCCCTTTCCCCACTTTAACTTCTCCTTTTTGAATTAGGTTTATTAAGACAGAACAGCAGAAAGATTTTAATCCAAGCAACAGTACTTCTGATGCAGCTAAAAGCATCTGAATTACCCAGCTGAGCTGAAAATCATTTAGAGAAAAACTGATTTTCCAGACTAATTTTTTGCACTATTGTTATCTAATCACCTTTCCCTACTTCAGATTCTGAAGTTGTTCCAAAAAGTTAAAAAGGCACAGAAGATTTTCCACATGAACCAACTGGGGCCCAAATCCATCACATCTATTTTCTGATGGATACAGTCTGAACCAGATAACATCAGAAAATGTTATTTTCAAAGCTGGGGAAGGTGCTCATCAATTCTACTTCTGCACTTGTTGAAAACAGTGCTCAGCTGACTGTGGCCTCTGATTCATTCTCAGCCATGAGGAACTCGGTGCGTGTGCTCAAGGCTGTGCCACAACTAACCAAAGCACACGACAGGGAGAGACCACCAGCGGCACTTGCAGAACTCTCTCCTGACTCCAACACACCAAAATCAACGTGTCCTTATGGCAGTTTGCAACCAGGCTGCCAGACATTGCTTGGAAAATCTAACTACTAAACGTTTATTTCTCTTCAGATAGTCTTTACATATAGATTTTGGTTAACAACCAAATCCTGAAGCTCTTCTGCAAGAACTCCGACCTAAGACAAGTGATAGACGTGCTGTTCTGAGGCTATGCCCAAAGTTCAAGTTTAACTTTACACTGTGCTTTACCAACAAAAGCAACAGGCTTATCTGGTCAGTGGCCAAGTTTAGAGCAATGTTTAACTGCATTTTTTTTTCAAAGACACAACCCTCGGGAAAAAACGCTGTTGATACATCACAGGTGTAGGAAATGGCATGGACTCAGATATATTTTGAAAAATAAAAGAAAAATTCAGGGCCAGAACTGATGTATTTCTATTCCTACCACACTACAATGATTTTTGAGAGATCTGAACAGCTTTATCCACCAGAAAAAACTCAATACAGAAATCAACTACAGTGTCTTTCATCTGTTCAGGAAGGAACATAACAAGGTTTATGAAATAGTGTGATAACTGCTTAGCCAAGTGTGTTCACAGCTATAAAAACTCATCCTACAGTGCAGTTTACTGATGCTTAAAGCAAACAGCAGACGTTTCAAAAACTGAAGCAAGATTTATGCAGCCCATAGACAAGTAGAAAGGACTATGGGGTCCTTTTCTCAGTCACTCAGATTTATGAAAGTTGATTACATGATGCAAAAGTCCTGTATTTTACAGTAATTCAGGTAGATAATATTTTCTGCCCTATGTAATGAAAAAAGTTCTAATTTTTTTCAGGAATAAGGAGTTACTTAATTTCAGAACTCAGACTACCTGTGTCTACAGGGAAACAAGCTGCTTATCTGCAGAGAAAGAGACAAGTAGATACAAAGAATAAAAGAAATTAAAATTATTTACTCTAATAGGCTGGGAAGAATGCTGTAAAAACAACCTAAAATGGTTTTCAGCAGCTGTTCATTTCAATGCACCAAGTTATGATGAGGTCACTCCGCAGGGGAAACCCCATCACTTCAAGACCTAAGGGGTAACTCTATTTCACACTGACTTCTCCCATTTTATGTCCTCTCCCAAATTCTTCCTTTGCCTTCAAAATGAGAAAGCTAATAGTATTTATCCCCCAAACACTGCTGCAGATTTAGTATATGCCATTCCTTACGTCTCAGCTAATGCAAAGTAAACATACACGTTCAGCTGCTTATCAGAGTCCCAAGTCTGCCACTGTTAGTGGTGTCACCCAGAAAGACTGAACTATAAGGTACTTTAGAATCACTTTTCACAAACACACTAAAAAAAGAAAAAAAAAAGATAAATGCATAGATAAAAATGTTGCCTGGTCTCATATCATTGACTTCTGAAAAACACTCAAGAAGGAAAATGCTTTTGTTTCCCCTTTTCACCAGCAACTAGACATCAAGCAGTGCTTCAGATGTTTGCCACGGGAGCCAAAGATGCAATATTTGTATGGCTTACTGTCAGCAAGAGGCTTGTAAGAATTTGCTCTCTAACCATGCAAGAATCACTATGAAAATCACATTGACAGATGAATTATCACAACTCCAGCTGTGACAGAACAAAATTTATATCCTTAAATCTCTGATTAAGAAGTTTCCTTCATGAAATTAGAATGATGCAGCATAACTACACCCACCTAACCAGAGGTGAGAATAACAGTCTCCAGTTGAAAAAAAACCAAAACCCCATCACAAAACCAGAACCAGTCAATCTGTTGGTACCCAAAGTGCAGGAGATATTGTCCTGCCAGTTTTAAAGGATTTATCCCCCCTGGACGGCACTTATTTTGACCTCTGTCCATGGAAAAAATTGCCAACACTCTGGGAAGAGTTTGAATCTAGAAAGGTTTGAATCAGGTGATAGAGTAGTTTGTAGTGGTGTCACAAGGTGAAGAATTTAGAGATTTTGGGGTCGTTTATGTAGTAGATAGATAAAAGCTGAAAATGCCAAGATGGAGGACAGTTGTTGTTCTCCAGGGCTTCTTCTTCTTCTTCTATACCTCCATGTCTTGCGGCAGAAGTGATTCAGAGTGATTGGATGAAAAATTCCGCAGTTCCTGTCCACGCAGGAGCTGGGTTTGTTGGGCATTGGCAGAAAAGTGAAAATATGTTTCGTTTCAAACTTCTATTGGGTCATTTACCTTTAAAAGGGCCAAGAATTTGTGATAAGCTCTTTTCGGTGCCCATCTTTTGAACTCTCTGCAGGGTGCTGTGTTCCAGCACTCTGTTTCTCTGATAACGCTAATTAAAACAACTATCTGAAGCAAAGAACCAGAGGCCTCCTCTCATCTTTTCAACTTTCTGCCCAGGACTGTCAGGCCTCCCTCCCTGCGGGGGAGTCCGACATCAATCCACAAGGATCTTACAAAGGGTTATTGGAGAATACAGTTTTATTCACTCTAAATCCCTATATTTCACTACCATTGCTACAGAAATAATTATTAAGTGATGATTAAAGACAACAACAGTATTGCCCAATAGGCAGAAATTATCACCAATTTACCTCATCTAGAATTAGTACAATATGCAATTTAATTAAAAAAAAAAGTTAAAATAGTTTTTCATATTCAGACGTACTTCAGTGTATGATTCACTAAAAATGTTCAGGTGGCAAGTAATTTACCTATAAAAATAGAACACAAGGACGCATAGATGCATCTACATAAACACACAAACTGTACATTCCAAAAACAAACTAAAAAGTCAACTGCTTCTCATTATCACATGATGTGTACCTTAATGTGTTTTTCAACACTTTTCACTCTAGAGAAATGTGTCTGTTTAGGAGGGTCTCATTTACATTTATCCTATCAACTTTACCCCATCACACAATAGTTGCATCTGATGTGTAACTCCTAACTCCATTCAGAAGTCATCTAGTTTAAGATAAATAAAGCAACTTTGAAATGAAGCATTTCAAGATTTGAAACTGGAAAAACATCTCATATGGACAGCTATTATGTCTCCAATGAAGTATGATGAACTTGCATAATTCCTTGCTGAAATAAGTATTACTATCTGTGAAGTTTCAAAACAGCTGTTCAGCTACTGTAGTAAAACAATGGAGTCCCAAACTGATGTATCCATTGATTTCAAAACTTTACATTCACTGTTGCAATTATCACATCTTCACAACCCAGAATCCCAACTAATCTCAATGCATCTAATTCCATCTCCTGAGTTTTAGGTTGTTTTTACTACTAAAATATCTATCTCCATTTATATCATATGCTTTTACTACTTAAATGACTCTCAACAGATGCACTTTCTGCACTTAAGGTCACACATACTTTTAAGGAAAGTACCCTCTCTTTAAAATACAAACCAATGAAACCAAGCGGCTTCTCGTACTAAAACACCACATGAATAGCAGCCAACAAAAAAATCCAATAGGTGGCAGATAATGTATTTCTTTGCTTGTGACATCTAAGCATGTCCTAAAAGTACCTGTAAGTTTTAGATGCTTTAGAAGATGTAGTTTTACTTTTGGATTTCACAGGTTTGATTATCAGATATTTAGATTCCATGTAATTTCAAAAGGCCAACAATGAGGGAACCAAGGCTCAGGGTGCACCCAAAAAAAAGTGTGCTAGAAGCCAAAGCTGCTGACCTGTTAGCTCCTTTACGGCAGCTACCAATGGTACATTGCTATCCACAACAGCTATGAAAAAACAGGCAGCTTTGTCAAACACAAACCAAAAGTTATGCTAAACTCTCTTACATCTCCTTTGACAAAAAGGTACAGGTTAAGCACAGTGCAGTGACAGGGTATCAGCAGTCTTAAAATAATTCGAATTCCATACCAAGGGAAACTGGACCATGAGAAGTGAATCTGAGAAATGGAGAAAGAGCACTGCTATACCTTTATAGCAAGCCCACCATAAACTTTTCTTTGACACAAATGTTAAAAGTTTCTATTCAACAGCTTTGACTCTTTGAGTATTAGTATCACCAATTCTTAACAAAAAACTGAGACATGCCATGTTACATCAGAGGGTATTTAGTGGGTCCTACTTTTAAAAATTAAAAACCACATTTGAGTAAAAAAGAATAGAAAAATCCTTTTAAAAAGCCTGCTATATTGTTTTAGGAAGAATCTTTCCTTTGATTTCAATTCTAATCTCAGTTACATTAAAGTCTGTAGATTATACAAAAAAGAGCTCAAGGTATGAACTGTAACAGACTAAAAGCTGCTGGAGAACTCAAGTCTCAAATACCTACCTGTCCTTGCTGCAATGAGATGTGTTGCTTTATCAGGATCATCAGCACTCAGTACAAGATTCTTCACAATTTTAGCTCCAAGTGCTGTGGCATGATAGTGTTCCCGTGTCTTTTCAATAGGGAAGTTCGTCGGGTAAAGTCCACTAAATATTATGGTTACATCTGCCAACACTTTACTTTTTAGTTCTGGTACTATTTTTCTGATGTCTGGAATTTCCTCAATCTCTTTTTTCAGGTATTTATCATACTTTGTGTAATAATCAGTGTGAACTCGCACAAGGATCTCCTCGAGGTATATTAAATGGTCGTCGTCATCTGTATCATCATCTTCCTCTTCCTCCTCCATGCTCTGGTCTAAGGACTCACCCATTGTAATTCCAGACTGTTCACTAATCTGAGATTCTGTTTCAGCTTCTTTCTTGTCTCCAGACCCATTTCCTAAATCACAAAGGCTTTCCTGTTCACTTTCCTCTTGTGCTTCGAGATCCATTTTGTCCTGGATATTTTCACTAGGTAAAGATTGTGTGTCCCCAGAATGGTTCACCAGACCATCCTCTTTCTCACTCACAACAGTGCAACTCTCGTGCTGCAAATTTTCATCCTGCAGAGGCTGTTTGGATTTCTTCCAACTTCTCTTTTCCTCATTCTCACTATCCGATACAGAAGTGGATGACTTTTTGGTATCCAATCCGTCATCACTTTCACTGTCACTAGACAGTTCAAAGTCCAAGTCATTTGTTGTCTTCTCTTGCATTTGCTGCTGCTTCTCTGTAACTGCTGTATCGACTTGTTCTGAAAACATCTGAGATTCTTTTGCATTTGCCAAATCATCAGTGACCTCACTGTCCATTTTGGGATCAGTGCTATCACTTAAGGAGTCCTGGACATTAACTTTATCATGAGAGTTCACATCCCCATCAGATGTTTCACTGCTTACAGAAGTACCTCCATTTGCAGTGCAAGTGTCCTTTGCAGTTTTCTTGAGACCATTGCTGTGCTCTTCTACACATATAACATTCTTTATTTCTTCAACATCTTTTGCTGAAATCACTGCTGTATCCAATGCTTCGGGTTTTGTAGAGTGGTTTGCTAAGACATGAGCAAGAAAGAAAACATATACATATTTTCACTTATTTTCTTTTTTTAAGATTAATCAAAATTTAATTTTCTTTTACCTTAAACACAGAGTTTACATATGGACTTAGACTTCATTATGCTTGGAAGTGATCACTAGATTTTTCAAAGTTGTTAAAATCCTCTAGGTGTCAACGATTACTAGAAAGGACTGTCAAACCTAACAAACATTACCTTTGTAACGAAGTTAATATAATGGCAGCTTCTTTTTTTTCTTTAAATCACAGGTCCTAAGTAGTCATTTGATAATTCTGCAAGCATTAAAGGATTTATCTCATAGTTTAAGTTCTATGATTACATCTTAGGGCAATGAAAGTAAATGGGGGAGAAATGGGCAGAATTTGCTTCATAAGGTCCTAATCCAGAACTACAGCACAAGAACTTCATTTATAAACAGCCACGTCTTTCATATTACCTAATTCTCATAAAATAACTGTACTTCAGTACTTGAAAAGATATACATATTTTCGCAACACAAAGATGCCTTTCAAGCTCAATTTATGACTGATGGAATGCAAGTAAAAGCGTAAAAAGGTCAAAAGCAGAAGGAATAGTTTTAGGCTGTGTCTGCAGAAGTAGAGAGACAATTAAAGAAACCGCAGACATCCAAAACTTCGCACACAAATGTTCACTGGGAACATTGTGTGAAATCACGCTACTTCATCTCCCTTTTGTGTGCATGTTCCTACACTGCAAGTAACAATGGGAGTCAAGGGCAGAGGTCCCACATCACAGTGATCTGATTGAGGTTGATCATATTATTCCTATTTTTGTATTGGACACTTCTATTTCAACAAGGGAAAGAGAGCAATGTCACAAGTTAAATTAAAAAAAAACAACTCTAAACCCTTGGCTAAACTAGAAAAAGCCCGGCAATTCTTTCTTATGACATTGTGCTTCCAATACATTTTGCCCCCAAATAATTACCAATCTAGTGATGTGTACTTTCTAAATCCATTATGTGTATTACACTGCTGAGCCTGTTGAACACAAGGTTTTTGTGTCAAATGCCAGAACAGCATGTTCAGTAGGTGCTAAAACTTCACACTAATTTTATTAGCACGATTTAGACCGGGAGGCAAGCAGAGATCAACATTCATTTTCAGCAGTGTGTTGAGGCCAGAGTTTATTACCTATTCCTCCAAGTCCCAAGGGCAAGGAAGGGGACTGAAGAGGTGAAACCTATAGAGAAGAAAAAATCAGCATGTTTTACATGGGGGTGTGAGGGAGAAACTGTTCCCCCTCTACATATTCTTGAACAGTTTGGTGTATTGCCAAATCGGCTCTCAGCCACAACACTTATTAGGACTCCACTTCTGCACTGGTTGCTGCCAAAAGGAACACTCTCAGTAAGAGCAGCCCAGTTTTACCAAGCCACTCCCATTTGTGCTATCAACTTCAGTACTCTGGGATTGCCCATCTGAGCACAACTGCAATATTAATAAGACCACCTCAATGGCTTACATCAGTCATGTTTGAAAAGTGGACAAAGTTATAAACGTAGTTTAAAAACAATCTACCTTTCTTCTTCATTTGCATTTCTCTTGATCCAGGAGGTGCATTAATATCTCCTATCCCCTGAAAGTATACATATTTCTTCACAGTTATCAAATTGGGTGCAAACTTCCAAACATCCTCTCTATCATCAATGATGCAAACCATGGAATCTCCACATGGAAAGAGATCTCTAAGAGACAAAACAGTTGATAAATTAAGACAGTTTTAGAAATTTATATAGCAATGAAAGCAATTTCTGTTGATGCTCTGGTTCACTATGAGCATGATCTGCAGAACACGGAACTTACAAAAGGAACTTACAAAAAGTCAACAATATTAAAATTATGGAATTTGAAATACAAACTTTGAACAAACTGAAGTTAGTGAAAAAAAGGAAACAGCTCTTTTAAAATCTCTGTCCCAAAGACTAGAAGTAGAAAACGAGGAACCTCTTCAAGAACAAACCATTACAACATTTCAGTCTAGTTTTCACTGGTTTTTGTCAACCAATAGCCTAAAGACAACTATCACAAGGTCAATACACTACCTATATACAGATAGGAAAAAGACACGAGAAGAGTTTTTAAAGAGTAGGTTCACTCAATCCAAGATAAAGGAAACAGAAATACTAGTATCACCCATCACCTGGGAGGAAGAGGGGGTAGAGTACTTAAGATGCATATGAAAAACAGAGCAAGAAAAGAAAAAAAAGCTTCTCATTTGCTATAGTCAGGTGTGGACGGGCAGTAATTTTTAGTATTTCATAAAGTCGGATTAAACGTATCTGTCTTAGAAAAAATCTTGGCTTTATACTCTGAAAAAGATCAGAACGTGAGTTTAGACTAGAATATGAATTCAAGGCTCTAGATGACCTGATTTCAAGAAACACTAGGAACAGAAGGTGCTTTTAGCACATTTGAAAGCCAGAATATTAGGTATTCAATTATGAATCAAACTCAAATTGAGAATTTTGGTTTTATTAAAAAAACCCATAACACACAAATCATTATACAAGATCACAAGACAAAGTGGAAATATGGTTATTACAAGAATAAGAAGTGTAAATGAAAACATGATGTCACTGCATCACACGCTCACTGTTCTGCTACCACAGAACCCATTAAGCAGAGGAAATGCTGCAATGCCCAACACCTCAGTTTTACTGAGATGGTGTTGATATTCAAGAGGCAGACAAAGAAGGATATAAACACATTAAGTGCAGAGGGAGTAATTTTTTTTTTTTAGCATATTTTCTCTGTTTCTTGTTCTGTTTTGTGCAATGCCTAAGACTCATATACATACCTAAGATTCCCAGTTTTAGAAAATGGATCGATACATTCATCCCTTGACAATATCCGATGGGAAAAAAGCTTCTTTTCAGGGTCCAAAAATCCTTTTGGAAGAAGAAATTGAAAAGTTAATGTTCAAGATGTTTGTTCCTTGTTTATGTTTTATATACTTCAGCTATTTTAATTTGTACAACAGCAGTTTAACAGACAATTTTAAGGCATGACATCATATGGGAGGAAGTACAGTGGATCAAGTATTTGTAGCTAATTCAGTGAGATTAATTTTAAAAACTGCATCTAATTTTCTTTCAAGATGGCAACAAAACTGAATTTGTGATAGCCAAATAAATAAGGCTGAAAGAGATACAGCAGGTGACAGATACATGACTTTTGCAACTTACATTTATCTCTCTATAATTGGTTCTTTAAAGCTAAATGCTCTCCTTAGCTCATTATGCCTAGGGACTGCAGAGAAGTCTCACAAGAGTCGGCAATGTGCTGCAATACTTAAGCACAGTAGGAAGTTAAGGGACAGTTCCAGCCAGAGCTCTTGCATTTGTAGGTTTTAAGTTGTACCTCTAACAACTACTTCAATACATTTATACATAATGAATATATCCTGGGATTTCTAGAAATATTTAGGCCCAGTTGTAGTAAATTTTCTGACTGCACTCTTTAAAACAAACAAACAAAAAAAACCCCCAAAAGCAAACCAGAAGCTGTGCTAGCTGATTCTAAAGCAAGATAAAGTGCCATTATTTAGGAAAATGGTGACTTGGGTGTACAAACACACATGCACATGCTTCTGAACCTAGTCTCCAATAATGAAGTTCACCTTCATGAGCAGATCACAGTCACATAACTGCTTAGAAAGAAACTGGCACATTACATGCTAACCTGTATTTTTCATTTTACTGAATTTGTACTGAAGCTAGTATCAACTTCTCATTATTCTTACGAATAACACAAGGCAGTCAATACTTACTTAGGAACAGTCTTTTCAAGTTTTACTGTCTTTTATTTTAAATGTTGGCCATATTACAGCCAGAAACAGAGTTCAAAAGGACTACAGACTCTATGGACCAACTTCAATTTTCTTTCAAGGAGCTCAGATTTGCACAGAACATATGTTCAACTCCCTTTAACAGTCTAGCTCCCAAGAGTACCTTAAGTTGGGACTTCAAAAACAAAGTTTTAAAAAAAATAAAAATCAGTCATCACTTCTGAAAGTTGATCCTGTACGTATTTAATATTAATGTGTAATTGGAATAACTTAAAACCCATAAAAGCAAGAAAATTCTGAGTTAAGGACAGAGGTTCAACCTTAACTCACCCGACTATGCTTAAGAATTGCTGCAAACTCGTAGAATCATCCCCTGTAGTGAGACCCTTGCAGTACCTAGGCATAATGAATTGAGAGAATTAGCTACAAAGATTTATTGCCGTACACATAGATACTTTGACAAACCACAAAAGCTGTCTTACAAGTTGCTGTTCTCCCCAATGTAATTCTCTTCTACTAATTGAATAAAAAGGAACTCTCTACACTGAATTAGACAGAAGTGCACTGATTACATGGCAAAACTTCAACGAGGCACTCAGCTGCAAGATTGCTGAGCTAAAACTGTAAGAAAAACGAAGCTGAACTAAAAAAGTCAAAATGCAGAAAGCCTGGCTGCCAGGGATTAGAGATAAGGTAGCACCGCAAAGCTTCACAGTAGCGTTTTATCTATAAACTAAAAATACACTGAGGACAGAGCTCATCAAAGGTTCTGTATCCGCAAAGATACAAGCCCACCTTAGGGGAGTCCAAAGCTAAGCTACCGGAGTAACAACACAGAAAACAGCACTGGTCTCTTTTTAAAAAGTTCTTTCCACGTCAAACTGTTTGGTTTCTTTCAGATGTTCCCTACTCAACTAAATCAACATAACAAACAATTTGATGTTTTCACATATCAAGGAAAGGGCAGGTAACATTTCATTCATCATACATCATTTGCTTTCTCCAACACACCAGGCACCCACCAAACCTGCTCTCTCACTCTCCTCTGCAGCTGGACAGGGGAGAGAAAATACAACAAAGGATTCATGTGCTGAGATGAGGACCGGGAGAGACTGGGGCAAACTGAGCTGACAAACTGAGCTTCCATTTAGTCTCATAAATCAGACACTGTGCTAGGTATGCCCCCAAGTTTCTTGAACAAACTGAAGACACTATCACTATCCTTCGCCACATTAGGAAGGACTATCCAGTAGACTCACCTAGCAGAGACTATTCCCCCAGTAGTTTGTTTCCCATTATCGCACACTGGGTCTTTGCACATAGACTTACCAAGCCATCTTGCCTGCTCTTACACAGACTCTCTTAAAAAAGAAAGTTTGTAAATAAATAAAAACTAAGTGAAAACCATCAGAAGATACAAAGTTGAAAACTAACTCATACTGGGGACGTCTCAAATCTCAGAGAACGACTGAGTTAAACAGCAATTCCCAGGAGAAGTTATCTAGCGGATGGAACAAACATGAATTTGAAGAAGTCCTTTTATAAATAAAACTAAAATTGAATTTCTGAAGAACCAGGTTACCTTCAGTTCTACTTGAGATTCTACTTTACAGCCTGGAAAGAGCTGTTGGCCCAATCTTTCAAAAGCTGGGACAACTTCAGGCACTGGTGATTATACATACACACTGTATACATTCTGTAATACACTCGCTGTAACAAACCATATGAATGCCCTCAACTTGGTCCTACTTTCTAAATTCCATTGTAAATCTGGAGTGATTTCACATTGCTTTCTCGTTGCCTAATAGTGTCTGAACTCAAAATTCACTGTGGCATTTTACAACTAGCTTTTAAGCTGACATCAGTTTTAAATACACCAAACTTCTCTTATGCAGAGTAGAAAAAGAAACTAAGTAACAATTGCCCAAAATAATTATTTAGTAGAGAAATACTCCAGGGAGCCCTAGATAACAAAATCCAAAGCTCATCTTCATAAACATACAACCAGATATCACATTGTAAACATGTCAAACTAAAAAAGGGTTTAGGATAAATTATTTCAGCAGACATAAATGGTGTTTACAAATATCAGCTAATCCCACTTAACAGCTGGCAAGAGTCAGCTGAGATGAGAGAAAAGGACTGACAAGATGTCATCTCTTTTCAAAAGTCTTCTAGGACATGAAAGGAGCAGCTCAAAGTTCAGAATTCACAAAGAAATATTGGATGCATACACAGGACCTCAGCAAACAACCTTTTTCTTACGAAAAAGATCCCCAGCATTTTATTACAAGTTCTTTCTTTATGTAACACAGGGATAACAATAAAATATCAAACTGACAGCTCTGAGAGAAACCATTTAACCAACACTGCCATCAAGTGTTCTCTATATGTATCAGCTATGTATTTCTCTAATACTGCATCTTGGCTGCAGAGGTGGACCAAAGGCTATATCCAGAGTCTGTCCACACATTACAGAAACTATCACCAGCACTGCACAAATAACTCACTTGCAGTTGGAATGCTTTTGATGAGGTTAAACAGCTTCAGGCAGAAATCCAGAAGTCTGTGGGTGTCAGGAAGCAGCAATACCCTAAATTTGCTCATTTGGTGGCTATTTCCTCTATGGACTAAACGGGGTAGCTTGAGTATGATGACCGCAGTAAGCGTCAGCACAGGGACTGCAGGGTAATCCACACTGGGGCTCAGAGATCCAAATGGGCAGAAGACCAAATCACACATTGAGAAAAGACAGGGAAAGCACTTAGACATCATGAGTTAACTAGCTCTGCAACTCCTCCCTAGCTCTGAAGGCCACTTGCCATACAGCTTCTGACCTTAGGCCACATCTTGGCACACAAACCCAGGCAAGGACGATTGCCCCCCACTTTCTGACTACCATCTATTTAAACCTAGTGCAGAAGAAAACTATTCCTCTTTTGCCACAGAAGATAAAAACGCCCTCTAAGAAGGATGGAAGGGTATGGAACTGTTAATGCATTAGCAGTACACAACACTTAATCCAACAGCAAGACTGACGAAGCTTTAGAAGATTCTTCAAACTGCAGTCAAAGACTGAGTGACATAGAAACATTCATTTGCATGGGCAGAACACGACATGCCTCAAACCTTTCAAGGAAAATTAGCTGGAGACCACAAATAAGCATCACATTCTGATTACAGAAATATTGTATGTTGTCATTCAGAAGTCTCTTACACTTGTCACTGCAAGCTTCTTCTATGGCATTTACCATGCATAAAGAATTGTTTGATTATATATTTTTTTCTGAAGTGTTTTAGAGCTAACTAGGATAGCTAGCTCTCTATTTTGGAATCTTCCTTTCTTGCCAAGAGGTGTGATTACTGGGACATTGTTGTTCAAAGCCCTCCTGGCAATGTGACAAAAAAAAGCAAATGTGAAAGACGACTTAAAAAAAAGCTAGGAGATATGGAACAGTAGCATGGATAGCTTAACAGTCAGAGTCATAACCTAAAATACTGTTAATTATATTGTCTTTGACCAACAGACTTGATAAAGGGAAGTGTGAGGAGAAAATGCTCTTCTTACAGGGAAGACTAAAATTGGCTTTTACTCCATCTTGACAGTTTAAACACATGGTGCCCCTCCTAACACAATTCAGACCCATACACTTGCATAACCAGGGCAGGTTTCTCTTATGCTTCTTGGAAAAAAGAAAATATTACAGCCAGTGACCCACACAACAGACTACTATTGTTATAATTCAAATACAAGTTTTCACTTACTAGGAGAAAATATTTTTAAGTTCTTGAGAAAAATATGTGAAAATACTGCTCGATTTCTGTTTTTCCACAAAGTAAGTGCATCTCAGCTCCAGGACACAAATAGAACTGCTCTAAATTGATTTATAGCAGCAGAACTTCCTTTGGTGAATGGAAATAATGTGGGGGGTGGCATTCCCCACAGGATGAGATAATGTCAGATCGTTGAGTTTTATGGATCGGGTACATTTGATTTGTAAGACAAGTGAAGTTGCAGAACATTGTTAGGATCCATCAACTGATTTCTTACTTAATAAGAAGGCACTAGTTAACAATCCAAATCTCTAACAATCAGCAAAGCAAAGCATATCCCATGGGAATAAAATGATTATTTCTAAAATTACAGGCCATACAGGCACTGCCTTGCAAACAATCTAAGAATTCTACTTAGAGGACTATTTAGGAGGTGGTTTTGTACAAAACAAAGAACAAATACTTGACAACAGCTGCATAAAGAAAATTAATTATATGAGTATGAAGGCAGGGTAGGTAAATATTGTTAAAGGTAACATACTACTCACCTGCAATTGTATGTGCATACAGTCTGCTGCCAAAAGTAAAAACATGTAATTCATAGAGCTTGGCAATTTTTTCCAGGAATTCCTTACAGTGAGGACGCAAACGTGTGTGCAACATAGGCTCACCTCGACCTAACTGGAAATGAAATATTCCCTAGAAGATAAAGCATGTTGAATATTATCAAAATAGTAAACAAAAATGCCAGCATTCCAGAACTACCCTCTTCCCTCACTTTAACTTTATTTGGTCCAACTAGATCAAAGCAAGTTTTGGCCACAAGATTACGTGGATGAATAAAATCCAAAGCAGATTTTTGCTCAGTGCCAGGCAGTCCAACAACAAGGTTTTCAAATGCAGGAAGTTGTACTGTTGAAGAAATTATGACGCAGGTGGCTTTCATTCAAATCTTTACTTATGGCAAATCAATCTGAGAAACTTCTCAACCTGCTGAAGATCCTGCTTCAGAAAAGTTCAGGACCTCACTAAAATCAATACCTCCTGGTGAACTTCTGACAGATTCATTTCAATATGCATTGAGCTCAGAGAAAGTATTTTCTTCCTCCAACAACGTCTATGCGTATGGAAACAGCGTCAGAGAGCAAACCAGGAAAGAAGCTTGCAGATAAAGATCCCAGTTAAAACGCTCACCCTAAAAACCTCAAAATATTTTTAAAAGTATTTTTCTTCAAACCATGCATTTATACAGATAGAGGCATAGCCTTTCAGACACACAAGTTCTTTCAACCCTTACATTGAATATTCATGGTTCCCTTTCCTCTTAATTGCAATGTACATTTCTAGCTTGTTTTTTCCTAGCAATTGTGAACATATGCTGAGCCCACTGGACATGCAAGAATGGCAAGAGGAAAGAAAAGAACTCAGCAATCACAATTTGCATTATATTGATGTTTGAGTTTGTATCCTCTTGTTCAAGACACTGTACACATTTCAACATGTTTCTTGTTTTAGAGCTTCCAAATGAGACATGTTACAAGCCAATACTCCATGTCAGTTCAATAGCAAGTGTTTCATGAAGAAATTAAACAGCGAAACACAACCTCTCCCTGCCTCACTCCCCCTGAAAAGATTTTAAAAAAAAATCACTACACATACTCGTGGAAGGACAGATATAGCGGGGACTTTGAACAGTAATTCACTGTGTGCTGCCTCAGACTTGGAGGGAAAATAGTCTCATTACCGAGTAGTCAGCTTGTGAATTGCAGAGGAAGGAAAGCAGAGATTAAAAATAGCTACCTGAAACATCTCTCAAAATGATTAGAAAGGAAAAGTGCAGGAAAGCATGAATGGAAGAAAGAAAATGTCAATTTAAATGTAGAGAAAAGGGAACATATTACAGAAGACTTGTTTCTAATTTTCTTTTATTCTTCAACTACAATTTTACCCAACCACAGAATGTTCTTTTAAAGAACCATCATTTAAATATTCCTGTTGTTACACTGGCTTGCAAGTTAACCCCAAATACCTTATTGGACATTTGCTGGCAGTGCTGTTCTGTAGTATGGATCAATGTCTGGTCCAAATCTACCATGAGCACCAGTTTTCTATTTCGATGCAGTCGCTGTTGATCTTCTCTTCCCAGCTGCTCAGCTTGCTGTAACAAAAATATTCACTGCTAAGCTTAGCTTCACAGAAATAAATTAGGTTTATTGCCTTTTGTGTATTGTAAAAGTGAGAAGCATTTCTGCTACAAACTAACTGCACAAGATATGATGCCTCAGCATAACTGTAGCAATGGCAGCTGTGCAACAAGTTTTTTACAGAAAAAAATATTGCTCTCAAAGTCTACTCTCAGATCTCTGTGACAGTATTAATTCTTAAAATCTATAAACTCAACATAAAACTTTCAAATTTAACAAATAAATAACCACTGATTTAATTTAAGGCCCAGTGTCTTGATAGGAAATAGCAGTAGCTTTGAACACAAAGGAAAATTCATCAGTAGGTCTGAGAACTTTTGGCTGCTATGTCCAGTAATTTTGCATCATTAAGGACAATACGTCTGACAACCCCACACCGAGTATAAAACCGAAGCTGCTGGTGACAGAAATGACACCTGTGAACCTCAGACTACAGAACGTGTGCCTTCAGACATAAATAGTTAAGATTATGCAGCTCCACACGAGCACTAACAACAAAAACTTTATAATCCAGTAAACACAAGTGAAGTTTACTCCTCTTGCTCGTGTTTACAAGCTTTCCAAGCACCACGTGAAGCTCTGTGTTCACTTAATCACTTCTAATAGCAAGTTGCAGTGTTACCCTCAAGACAGCCGAACTTAAAAGCAAAGTTAAGTTAGAGCACTACAAAGCAGCAAGGATCAAGTGCAAACTGCCCTTTGAAACACTCCTCTAACTTCACAGTTCCCCTCACTGGTGTTCTTTGAAGAATTACCAGAGACAAAAAAGCAAGCAACAATGTAAAAAATTTAAAACGGATCAGGTTGACAGAGAAGATAAACATAATGTTTATCTTCAAAATAAACACGCTCTTTCCCCCTACACAAACTGAGGGATTGTAGCGGGTTGAATTTGCAAACCGGGCAGAAACACTAAAAAAAAAGTGTAGTGGTTTTGGCCTGGAACACGGATTACCTACTGATTTTTCTGTGTGAGATAAAAAATTAAAAGAAACAGAAACAAAGCAGGCACAAACTTTAAACGTTTTTGATACAAAGAAACTGTTTTATTACTAACAGAATTAAAAGAGAAAGAAAAAAAACTAAGAAAGTTAAAACAAATCTTTTCCCTCCTCCAGCACTTTTCTTTTTTACTCAGCTTACACAAAAGATAACAGAACATGGGATTTTCAGTCAGAGTTGCAGTTTTAAAAGTTTCTTTCTTATGCTTAAAGGGAAAAAGGGTTTTCCTTTGCTTTACGTGGTTCCCAAACTGCCACCAGCAGCAAAATCCGCCCGGAAAGAAACAATTTGCTGTGGTGTAGAACATCTCTCTTTCTCTTTCTCTCTGACTCTGAAGCCGCCATGTTAAAGAGTGTTCTTGTTCAGGCTTTATAATAAAAAAAAGCCTCGCTCTCTTTGTGCTGCTGGCTGCATGGTGTGTTCTTCAGTTCAACACGAAGTGTTCTGGCTGCAAACAGAAGGCTCTGCTAGCTCCCGCTGGCTCCGCCAGCTCCGCCCTAAGCAAAGAAAGGGACCCGCCGGTCCCGAGAAGGCCGCGCTGGATAAGTTTAGCCGTAAGGCAGTTCATAGCTGGCTTCAAGTGCTTGCAGCTCTAAGATAGTTCTCTTCACTGCTAACTCAGAGTTCGTGCTGCGGCGTTAAGAAAAGGAGAAAAAGAAAGAGCCGGGAGCTCCGGCCCAGCCGGGCCCGGAGCCCCCCCCGCCCCCGACCTTCCCGCAGGCCGGCCGGAACGAAAGAGGGGGGTCCCGCCCCTTCCACGTGGTTTAAATAGGTAAATTGCGAGAAGCGTCATTAGTCTAAAAAACTGTCCATCAACTCAGGGTCAACCCACAACATTAAACAAGCATATTTTGATAACTTAGATGAATATTTGAAATATTCATGAATTCAGAATATTTGGAATATTTGAAAAATAATGAAATATTTTTACCATAAAGGTAAGTTGCAGACAAACTAACTTCACTATATCTTTAACAATATTTACAATTTCAAGGTGAAGGTTAAAGCTAGGTTTCAGAGACATTGCAAGCTTTGAACAGATTTCAGCTAATGGAACTTTTCACTAACTGTTCACTCTTAGTGACAAAAATGTTCAACTAGTAAGTTTACAGGCTGCTGTCAAAGTGCCATCTTTTCAATACACAGCTCTAAAAAAACCCAGTATAAAATCTGATAAAAATCAATCTAAATGACAATAAACTCACAAAAACCCAGGGCTACTAATGTTCAACCCCAAATTCCTCTTCAAAGAGAAGCCAAACTTCCTGTACACAACATTTAAGAAACTACTACAATTAGGTTTCTCTACTGTGGAGCTACTGTGAAAGGTGTGAACAAAGAAAGCCTGATGGTACTTACCTCAGAGCTAACTTTTAGTTCTGGGACACTGTGAACCATTGATACAGTTGCTGTGGATAATGGTACACTCTGTTTTCCATTCTTGCTTCGTATCCTAATCACATAGAAAAAAGCAGCATGACATGAGAGAGTAATAGTTTAGTGAAAAGTTAAGCAGACCAAAATCCGTAGTCTCAAATTAATCACCATCAAAAATTGATAAAAAAGAGCTATTTTAACTAACACACTCTTTCCAATTCTTGCTAATGCAAGTTACTAGACAAAATGAATAGAGATCAAAGAAGCTCACCAAAAAAACCCTGCAAAAAGTCACTGTAGTAAGCTATACTTCCATACAATTATTTCATGACACAACACTAAGATGAAACACATCTAAATTTTTTGATTTGCATCAAAAAACAAGCTACAAACTAGGTATAACTACCAAACCACTCAAATTTAGAGCTATTACGCTTCTTTTTCTTTTTTTTGCAATCACTCAGCATGCAATTATATGCTTTTTTCCCAAGCTAGAATATGAAAAATTCAAGCAATTTACTTAAAAGGGGACAGGCAAAGTTATTCTCTGCACATAGAGTGACTTACAGGTGACTGCTGCTTCCCAAATACCATCCAAAAAAATCCCCATATATGCTCTGCCCATTGGCACAAACAGAGTGAGGAACTCTTTGCATGCTCGTGTTTATTTTATTTTATTTATGTGCATATTATACACACAGACTTAGTGGTACACAGATGTGTGCATATACAGACATCAAGACAGAAGAGGTGTCACCCTTGTGTGCACACATGTATATGAGTCAAGAGTGTGTATGAGTGCACACATGAGTAAAAATTGCTTGAAAACTCACCAAGCAATTCTGTATAGGATCCCTTTCACTAGCTTACATCAATCAATTTATTGGGAATTCTGACATCTAATTGATGATTCACCAATATTAAAAAATACTACCATACAAATTTTGTTGTCCTAGGTGACACATGCACATGTTTTAATTCTCCCATGTACCAGTCCTATTAAGGACAAGGTTTGGTATCAGATCTACAACAAGAGTTAAACTTAAACCAGATTTCATTTTGTGACAAGCAAACTTCTGAGGAACAACTGTACTGAGTTGAGGCAGACAACCACAGACAGGTATCTTTCACTGTACCATAGTGCATGGCAGCATTGATGCCCAGAAACAAAAGGTATTACTTGGTCTAAAGTTTACATGTACGTTTTATCATCTTACATCCTTTGCTTCAGAGTTCAGAAAATCTCATATATAACCCTGAGAGGCATTTTAAATGAGCCTTTAAAAATTATTAACTGTTTTCAGACCATTAGTTGAATGACTACTAAGAATACTGTACTTGCTTTTCTCCAAGCAAGAAAAGCATCAACGCTTTTGAATTGTCTTCTGATGTAGGCTCAGCAGACATAACACAGTATTTCAGATGTATAAAATGAAGACACATACATAAGACACAGTAAGAAGTATTAAGTGAAAAAAACTTAATTCGCTGGATACCTTGAGTTTTTCTGAGTTTTTCAGGAAACAACAGCAGTAGAGCAATATTTAGCTGTGACTGTATTCAAATCCCAAATCAAGTATTCATTCAGGACAGACACAGCCCTATTCACGATTATCCTAACTTCCCTAGGTTTGCCAAATAATACTTGTTTACAAAATATTAACATTCAACTTTAAATAAGAAGTTATATCCAAACGTCAACCAGGCTAGTTCTTGCATAGGACTCTCAATATTCGGTCCACTTGCACTAGCTTGTGGGATAATGTTCACAAAATAATTCTTAACAATGAGCATGAATTAAAATGAAACTGAAGTATTTCCAGCCAAATGAAATGAGTATGCAACATTAATTTATAAAATCCAGGCAACTATATAGCCTGTTTTGGAACAGCTGTTGAATTAGTAATGTGATATGCTTAAGAAACATTCTCTTTACCAAGCAATGAGACAGAGCAAAGGAGAAATTCAATCATCTTTTGAATTTGCTTTCTTTTTCGCCTAAGGCTTAAATTCCTTTAGTTCCATGGCAGAATGTTTCACAAAAAATTGAAAACAGTTAAGAAGCCTTAAATTGAAAGCACTGGAGACAAGCTAGCTCCTATTCAGACACAGTACAAATGAAGCAAGGTCATATGAATGAGACTGCTATTACCTCTCAGCTATTTGCACCTGCACACATAAAGCTCTCAAGTTTACTAAGCCACCGTTGACACAACATACAACTCTCACGCTCGGTGGTAAGTACATGGAAAGCAAAGTGTGACGAGAATTTACCTCTCTACACATGCTCCTTATATTTTCTAAGGAAAATATATTACCTAAGTTACCCTACATCATCTCCAAGAAAAAAGAGCATGCACAGTTCTTAAATCCTAAATGAGTGGAGACCTCAGAGCAGCTTTCCAGTACCTGAAGGGCCTAAAAGAGACCTGGAGAGGAGCTATTTACAAGGGCATGTAGAGACAGGACAAGGGGGAACAGCTTTGAATGAAAAAAGCATCGGTTTCATTAGCTATAAGGATAAAATTGCTCTCTGTGAGAGCGGTGAGGCACAGCAACAGGTTGCCCAGAAAAGCTGTGGATGCCCCATCCTTGGAAGTGTTAAAGGCCAGATGGGAGGGGCTCTGAGCAACTTGGTCTAGCAGAAGGTCTCCCTCCTCATGGCAAGGAGGTTGGAACTAGATGACCTCCAAGTCCCTTCCAGCTCAGGATATGACTATATTAGATGAGAGAAGGAAGAGCTTGAATCCCTAACTGGAAGCAAGGAGAAGTTGGAAAAAAGAGCTGACAGTACTTACTGAGTTAAATCCTGGCCACATTCTGCACACAAGCCTTTCATAACAACAGGATGGCTGCATCCTTCCAGTCTCACCAACACAGTCCTGAAAAAGATTTAGGCATTCCATTTACAGTAGGTAGATTACAGACATGTAGATTAGTAACCCACAGATTGAATGAATTCAAAGACTAAATTCAGGTTATGACTTGAGTGTCAGCCCCTTAAGATATATGCTTTTGCCACAACATGCCGAAAAGGACAGCCACCTAAATTTTAAAATTATTAATTTTCACAACTTTAAAAGTCACTGAACCATATACTAAGGTCAGTTTCTAACCATATCTTAGCAAGGAAATTCGATGAGAACAAGTATCGTTTGTCCAGAAACGGTTTATATTCACCTAGATACAACTCCCCATTAATACCCTACTGAACTACACAGTAATGAAAATCAAACGCAGAAACTTCAACATCACAGAACACCTCAGATTCTCTTCTAAAAATCACTGCGTCCAACCATTAACCTAACACTGCCAAGCCCACCACTAAGCCATGTCCCTAAGCACCACATCTGCATGTCTTAAATTCATCTAGGGATGGTGCCTTGACCCCCCCCTTCCACAGGCAGCCCACTCCAATGCCTGACAACCCTTTCTGTGAGGAAATTTCTCCTCAAATCCAGTATAAACCACCTCTAGCACAACTTGAGGTAATTTCCTCTCATCCTACTGCTTGATACTTGGAAGAAGCAACTCCCACCTGGCTACACCCTCCTTTCAGGCAGTTGCAGAGAGTGGTAAGGTCCCTCCTTGAACCTCCTCCAGACTGAACATCCCCAGCTCCCTCAGCTGCTCCTCACAGGACTTGTGCTCCAGATGCTTCAATGTCCTTTTTGTCCTGGGAAGTCCAAAATTTAACCCAGGATTTGAGGTGTAGCCTCAACAGTGCCAAACACAGTGGCAAATGAGTTCTATACCAAACTCAGTTTATTATTTTCATGGCAGACATATATTGCTTCAATCTTCTCATAAAAATACTTTAATTTCTGATCCTTAAGCCTTGAATCGACACATCTTAAAATAAAGACATAGAAAAGGATATTTTATTCTTTCTTTTAAACAATGGCTAAACCAAACCAGAAATTAGAGCTAGAAACAGAGAAATGCAACATTCACTATTCCAAACTGTTTAGAAGACAAACTCTACTTTTCAATTGAATAGTCCAACTAAAGTATTCCTTGTCCAGTTATCAAAATTCCAGGTCTTGAAAATATCATTATTTATTTTCTTTCAAACACTTAACAGCCATGATAAGAGACTTGTTTTCTTCAATACAGTTGGAGAAACTGATCTTTCAGACTTATTTTTCAAAAATTTTACTAAGTAGATATAGTTTAGCTACACATATTTCACCAACTCTGTGATAATGAGCTACAGCATCTCTCTAATATTTTAAAAAATTAAAAGATCAAGCAGCTTAAAAAAAACCCAACCAAGAAGCAAAAACTAACAAAACCTGAGCTCTTTCATAAACAGGCTGTAGTGTTTTAAGTGTGGCTTCAAACCTGTAGGGAATAAGCAGACTGCAATAGGAAGAAAACTGTTTTGCAAGCTCAAATCTCGCATTCATATATCTGACTACTAAGCAGAAATCCACTTCTTAAATAATACCTGCAACTGCTTACTTGCAGCATGTCCCTTGTTCTTCAACAACCAGAAGAATGATGACTCTACTAACAAAACTGCAGTTCGTGCCCACAATGAGGATTATTTTCCTCTTTGAGAGCAAAAACTAGATGCAGGTCAGGTTTATTTCAAAAGAAGTCTTCACAAGCCATCATACTACCAGTTTAATCCCATTTACAAAAGTGCAGATCTATGTCCTTCTCACTGGCAGACATTATCTGCTTGGAAGTTACACCTCCTCTTCTGTGTAGGCATCTTAGATCTTCTCTTTATAAACATGGTAAGTGTTTCACAGAAAACAAATAATTAGTCTTGGCTTTTTAAAAGAACTGCACAAGATAGAGTATTTTTGTGGCCCTTCACTAGTGGCAATTCACTATGATTATTTCACAGATTTCACAGAATTTAGGTCTACTCTCATTCCCCTATGTTTGCATTATTTAATTTGACTCCTCTCCCCACTCTCTTTGACAATATGTCTATCTTGCTGTCTTCTACACTGATTCACTGCTAAGCTCCTTTTTAGGCTAATGACCATGTCAGAATTTTTCATCCTCACCATGTGTTTAGTGTATGAATCAGAAATTACAGACACACCTAAAAGCCCAAAAACCTGCCCCACAGTACAAGCTACAGAAACATGCTTAAGAGATTACAGTGACTGAGTTTATACCCTAAATGAATTGGTTTTCAATAGTTCAGGAGAAAAATAGCCTTTCAATGCCAGCTTAGAAGGCACAATATCTCTAGACATTCTCTACTTTGCAGTCAAGGTAACCTCACACTCCACATATGCAATAGGAGAAGCTGGCATACTCCCGGGCTGAGGTGTGATTCAAAATTGGACGTGTAAGAGCAAAGATTTTTATTAGAAAATTAAGAGTTCTAAACGATTCAGTGATACTGTTCCTAAAAATTCTCATACCAAGCATGACCACTCAATAACAGTTTCACCCCTGCAAAATCTAAACATAACCAGAACTCTTGGCCACACTTAGATGTGCTGGAGATAAAACAGAAAGCACATGATACCAAGTCCTCTGTCATACTGTTCTCTGTGATGTTTAACTCAAAGGACAGAGGAAGAACTCCAGAGCCCGCATAAACTTCTGAGCAACATACAACAAAATGGTCAAGTTTCAATTACAACTGTCAGGATCTCAGGCAGACTTCTCTCAGGAAAAAAGCCCAATACTACTTAGTGCTGCAGAAAGAAAGCCTGAACTCTACTAATGCCTAGGCATACTTAAATTTTAGCACATGTGCTTTAATTACTAAAAAGAAACAAACACAGACCTCAAGCAGAATGACTTTTCTTCATTTCACACCTGGAAACTCTCCTTTTACTGTTGAAGTGAGGGATTTTCAAAATGTAATGGCCAAGATCGAAGCCAATTCTCAGAGAAAAGTGAGCTGAATCAAAGTGTGCATGTGTGGTTCTATATGGCTGCACATACCAAACATGGGTTCAGGCTTCGGCTGGTTCTCTTCCCTGGGTCATAAGTGAAACCCACTTAAAAGAACAGAGCCTTTCGCTACTCCATGTCGACAAAAAATAAACAGATTCCCCCTCCCACCCCCTCCAAATATGAGGAGTTACCACTTTACTGCTGGCAACATTAACAGCATCTTCCTCTTCTTCAGGACCCACGTGGTGATAAGCAGAGCTCAACTGGCTACTTCAACAATAGCATTCCAAGGAAAACACCACAAAAGATGCAAAATTTTTTTCTAGTTTTACAAACTGTCCCAGATGTGCAGATGAGCTGGGTGAAGCAACTGGGTAAGAACCACTGGGCTGTGACAACCACACTTTTTTTTTTTTTGGCAACTGTGGAGATGGTAGATCATTCCAATACCCAGCCTGATAGCTAAATGACTGCAAGAGAACCACAAACTACCTACGTGGTTTCTTTGGTACAATGAAACTTGAACTTGTACATAAGGAAACCCACTCTGGGCCCTTATTCACATTCCTTCCAGATGTGCTTGCAAACAACAGAGAAATTAGGTGTGCCATTAAAACAAAATTTAATTTTTTGTGGTCACAATCATGAATAGGAACACACATTTACCAACAGCCTCAGGATGGAGGTGACCATAAGGTCATCACTATTCTCCCAGTACTTCCATACTTACATCCTGTTTCTAAACCAAGTCCTTTAAAAATTTCTTCTTTAAGTCAGCAGCAAGGGAAAGAAAAAAAAAAAGGGAATGCTTTCATGAAATCCAACATGATTTTTTTGCTTTTATTAACAGAGGAAGTCAATGCCTGTGCCAATCCTAAAGCCTAGTCATTACTGCTGACTCCAAATGGAAGAACTTTGTATCAAGCATAACCATGGCACTTGCTCCTGGTATCTTAATTACACTGGAAAGCCAAAACAGAGCTCTCATGTCTGTGCTACTCCTCAGCTGTAGCAACCAGTTTACCAAATAACTGAAGGGAACCTACTGCAAACAAAAAGCAATCCCCTAAAGGTTTTATTATTGCTTAATTTTTTGTTGGTTGGTTGTTTTTTTTAAGCATGATCTAACACTTCCAGCAGCAAGTGCAGGAGTTGAAGGAGAACAGAAACAAAAACTTCTTGAGATGTTTTTTTCCATGATAAGTTAGCTACCCTCATCAAGACGGGCTGGCCAGCTGCAGCACGTGAGTACGATGGCCATGAGATCACTTTGTAGTTCTCTTTGTAGTTCTTTGTAGATCTCTTTGTCTTCAGTAAAGCTATGTATCTTAAGGATACTCAGCATAACACAGGAATAGAGAGGCTCCCTCTGTTACTTAGAACTAGTCTAACCTGACTGTACATTAGCCACGGCCTTCTGTTACAGCTTGGCTTCACTTCCAAAGGCAACTGCTCCAATGACATGCTGCCAGAGAACGGCAATGGCCTACTTTCTTTACTCCCCACCCACCTGTTTCCCCTCAAGCCCACCCCCTCCTCCAGCACTTCCAGAAAGGACTGTTTCAGTACACTGTAAGATAAAACTCACCAGTCCCAAGTTTTCTGCTGGTTTTAGAGTCAAGCAGCTGATAAGAGCAGTCCATCAAGGGTGACTGATCAAAGCTGCAAATGTTTTACAAACAGGGCTAAGACTGGGGAAAGACAGACACAGTTTGAACAACTCACATTTTCCCTCCACAGTAACCAGGCCACTTTGCTAGCATTTAGCTTGCCTATCTGTCAAGACTAGCTTGGACAACTCCAAGTCATGGAAACATAAGTTTTATTTATTATCCTAAAGTCTGTTTCAAGGTACCATGCATTGGCATTGAAAATAAAGTGCAATATAGTGCAAATTTACAAGATGAAGCTACTGCCCTGCACTGACTTGTATCTCATGCGAGTGTTGGCAGCCAAGCAATTGCTGGGTTTCCTCAGATCGGTTTGGTATAAAGAGAGACATCAAATACCACAAGAAACACACAGACCAAGTTGTCACTGTGATCACTTAAAGCTGCTGTCCTCAATCTGATGCCATATGCCCTTCCAATTAGCACCAGAAGATGCCTAAGTGTACCAATGCAACAAAAGGAGATGCTGGTGTGCAAGTGAACAGAAGTGAGTGCCCTGGTTCTGCAGAATGCTCAAGGGGGTGTTACTGGCAAACTGTCAAGGGAGAAAAATACCAAATGAACACATCTTCAGATCCATGATTATTAATACCAACCATTACTGAATCAACCAACAGATTTAGAACAAACATGAGCACAAAATCTTTTAGCTGTCAGATGAAGTCAGATTCAACCTAAAGCCTACTTCTACAGTTTCATTAGTCAGATTTCTGAAACACTGACATTTTTGTTTGCTTACACCAGAAACAGTATTTTGTGGTGTGTGCCTGCAGCATTTAGAACCACTACTAAGAGCCCTTAAGACCAATTTACATCAAACCACAGCCTTTGTTACATAGGACTCCAGTTTTGTAGCAAGGATTTTTTCAAAGCCTGAATCACCTTGGTCTCACCATGTAAGAGTCTTTAACAACTGGATTTATATATTTATTTAACCCTCATTAATATCTGTGAGGAAGCTGAGAGAGACCTTGAATAATTGATTAAAAATACCCAGGATTCAGAAGGACACACGGCCCTTGTTGCTACAGGCAACACATGGCCTACAGCCTCTTCAAGCTGTTGGAGGAAATAAGTCTCATCAGTCCACTACAGCAGCCACTTGACTTACACTCAAGGACAGCAAACACAGACAGCTTTATTTCAAATACACATGAGCCCCAAAGGCCTCACCCAAACAAGTCAAGCCTGTTGATAAAATCCCCCAAAACCCAAACAAACACCCATGCCCTAGCCTAGACAACTATGTAACAACTGCTGTGAGCAGCAGCTCACAGAAAGCACAGTTCACACTTCAAGGCATCATCTCAGTTCTCCAAAGCTAATGGGGAAATTAAGGGTCTTGAGATTATTTTTCCACTGTTAAATACAAACTATCCACAACTATGAGTAAAGTGTTGTGAACTTTTTTCTTCTACTTTTCAGGCGAAATACCTATTCAGGCTTAGACTAAGGTCATAAATGCCAAGAGAAACACAGGCCCAGAGCTTCTGGGTTTTATTTATAATCCAAAAAACATCTTAAGCTTGAAGTAAGTCTATTTCCATGTACTTCTGGAGAAGAGTTTGCATTACAAGCAAGGAGGTAACCCTCTTTCACCTTCTATGCAGACATCTGTGAACAGCTGCTTGCAGGTTTCAAAAAACCACTGCTAAGAGTTAACAATGTATAATATAAAGGTACAAAAAAAAGAAAAAGCAAATGGGCTTGCAGTGCCCTCTGCATAAGATCTAGTAAATCTTTCAAATATTATTTACAATGTGTTTTTTATTTTATTCAGATCATTTTAAACCAGAAGTAGTATTATTCAGGAGAATTCAAACCTAATTTTTTTTAAAGGGAAAAGGTAAAAATACAGTTCTCAATGCTTTTGCATAGAACCCCTTCAAAACAATGAAATTCACACAGAATGAATCCAGAAGTGCAAAGATGCAAGCTTGTAACTCTGTAACTTGTTTCTTTAGCTTTAAGTACTTCTAATGATTACAGAAGAAAACAGGCTGTCACACCTCAGTAATTTGCTAAAGCAATAAACAGTTCTGCAGTCCACTCCCCCCATTATTGTTGTCAACTATTGACATTAATTTTATGCATTTGCTTTTCTATCACCACTTCCCTCTGACTGCAGTCACAGCAGCCATGCAGCAGTTCCCAAATATTTGCTGCAAAACCCCCTGAGAGTTGAGGAATATCCAACTGACAGCAGGATCAATCCAAATCGATGCATAGGAAATAAATATATGCGATGAACCTTGGCAACCTAAGCGGCATTTACTCAAAAAGTTGAAGTGACTGAGTAGTGACTGCACAGCCTTCTAATTGGCAGAACAATAATTAACCTAAACCTAAAGTTTTCTCAAACCACACTTCAATTTTCACATCACTTACTAAAGAATAGTACTCGCAGATGAACTGCTGCAAATCCAGGTGACAACAGTCTTGGACTAATCCCACCTCTGACTCATTTTTCTTTTTTTCAGGCATATACCTCTCCTTCAGGTAAAGGCACATAATTCCCCCTATGCCCAGTCAAGATGACCTGTAATTACCGGAACAAATCTGGTTTGCCTCCTGCACCTGTAGGCTCACATCTAGATAATCAGCAACAGATGAACACCAAAACAGCCTGGACACCAAAGCAGAGAAGAGTGACTGAGAAAGAGACCATTTCAAACACACACACACACAGAGCTGACATCAAAGCTATAAACACGGGCTTTGCTTCTTCCTGTGCAAAGAAATCTGGGAGGATCCTGTGATATCTCCCCCTCTGCCTTGGAAAGCTGCATCTATTAACAGAATATTACACCTTCTCCAAATATTTTATCACCTTCCCCATTGAAACCACCCACTTAAGCAATCACAGTCCCTTTGTCTGTTACTTCCAAACAACAAATAAAGCGGGAAGAGGCTTACTGCAGGATGCACAATCCTCAAGTCTAACAGCTTCCTCCTATCCTTTCACTTTTTAGATACTGCGGCAAACTTATCTGGACACGGCATCCTGCGTGCTTTCCTCTGGGACTTACTGTTAAACCAAATAAACACACTTACATAGGAAAAATTACCAACTCTTAACACCCTTAAGAGCAATTACGAACCAGACTGTCCAAAGTTACACCACAGTGTTCAAACGAGGAGCAGCAGCTCCACATTTGACAACCATATGACAGAAACAGCATCATGTGAGCCCAGAAACCCGACACACTGACAGCAGAGGACAACAGCTTAGAAAGTTGCCCAGCTTATAAAGGGTAAGTGTGATAAATAGCCATAAAGTTAATGATGTTCTCTTCTTGAGCAATGCTTTCCTTGGCTAGGACCACTTGCCCCCCATGGCCCTTCTGTAAATAAGAATCCATAGCGTTCACTCCATTAAGCTTGGACCAAGACCATTTGCCTTTCACACCTTTTCAAATGCTGTGAAGTCTTAGATGTAATTTTTAAACTAGGAAGCACTAAAAAGCAAACAAATAGGCATTATTCAATTCTACTGTGTCAAAATCACTGCCTTATGCTACAGTTTTTCTCAAAACACTTGTAGAAAAGCAATTTTGGTTTTGTTTTTTAAGATATTAGTGCAATAGTGACCTGGCAATATTCCAATTCTTGCCTTAAAAAATGGAACATTTCCTTTAACACAGCAACACTGTGTTAAAGGAAACTGGGGGAATCTTTCCAACTTCCAAAGACTTTTGAAGACTAGTAGTCTCTCCTGCTAGTGACAGTTCTATCCTTCCCCTATTTCCAATTCCATAGGTCTAACTTCAGCAAAACCAAACCCAGACAAAAAGTATAATCAAGATCCTTGAACTGTAACCTGTAATGCGTTACTTGCTCTCCAGGAAGTCATTTCATGTTCTCCTATAAGCTTTAAAGGACAACTACTGCCAATTCAGCTATCCATATATGGTAGAAGACCTTAAATAAACCTTTAATATTTTTAACGACACAAAACAGATATCCATAAGACTATTTCATAAGTGACAATTTACAATGGATAGTCTATTACCATTTTCCAAAAGAGGTCCCAAAAATTAAAGGCTGGCAGCTCTTTACTAAGCCTTGAGGCTGGTACATCCCATCTGCAAATATTTTTATACATTATTGTCAATGTTTAAGATTTTGAAATACCATCACCCCATATTCACTTTTATTTAGTGAGTTCAAATGTTGCATTAGCCATTTACCTAAGGGGAGTCTTCCACTAGGTAAATTTGTCTTTGAAAATCCAAACAGCTGGGATCCCTACCAGGGTGAGCCCCTAAGTTAACACCAAACACGCAGTCATCAAATCAGAAAGCTCCAAGTAGGCATGCAAGTTGTACTACTGAGATTGCTCAAGACAAAAAAACTCTTTGGGTCAAGACAATCTTTCAGAACAATTCAAAGATAAAGTCTTGCTGCTCTCTTCCTTCCTCAAACTTTTCCAATCCCTCCCAGTTCAAATGGCTATGTATTTTGCAACATAAAAATCAAAGGTCTCATTTCAGTCCTCTCGACAGAATTTTTGTCCATACATTTTCTCTTCAGTAGAGAAGAATTACAGAAAACCATGTGGCAGTTGCTGAGAAGAAACAACATGCACATTTGCCTTTGAAAAAGACTGTTTTTCCAGACAACTCTAGTATTAAAGTAAAGCTCAAAAATACCCTAAAGAAACTAGGCAGCAATAACTAAAAAAGAAAATCCATTACCATTTGGGTAAAAATACAATCAACTTCCAGCACAGACATCTACAAACCAATATTTTTAAAAAACTGCTATAACCTGCTTGTAGTTCTACAATGGGATGCATAAAACAGCACCATGAGCTATCTCATTCTGTCTGCTGGCCCATACACTCACGCACAGCAAGAAGTCCTTGAGCAACTCATAGTACAAACTAAGAGAGTAGAAAATCCCCCAGTTTGGGAGAAACCTTGTAAAAATAAGAATGTTACTAACGACTATCATACAAAATGTCATATGAAACATATACAACCTCAAAAATGTTATTCCCCCGTGTTGACATGCCATTTATTCCCTTGATGACTCTACTGGCATTTACACAATCACTTTGATCTGGCCTATATATATGCTACTGTTGAAAGGATAAATTACTCCCCCTTTCCCTACAACACACTCCTGTTGCAGCAACTGAACAAAAGGAGGGAATTGATTAGTATGGACCATTTTACAGGAGGTTGGGTGAGAAGGACAGAAAGAAAAAAAGATGAGAAACCACACCATCTTTAGCTACATTATTTCCAACACACTACTCAATGCAAGCTGAAGGCACTCAAGTTGGAGCATCCCTTCCAGGCACCTCCCATATTAGCATGAAGCAATCAGGAAACCACGGTCTAAGAAAGTCACACTAAGAAAAACTGCACACACAAGGCTGCTGCAACCACACTACTGCTAAATTCCAAGACTGCTGCCTATTTCCAACCAAACCTGATTGAGCAGCTTGATTCTCTTAGATAAAGAAGCTCCTACAATTTTTGTGAAAACATGGTCATGTAAAGAAACGGAACTTTGTCCATTCAGTGCAATGAGCTATATTGTGAGCTTCCAACTTGTTAGGTGCCTAGGAATAGGAGAAGGAGAAGGCAATGAAAGACAAAAGCCCTCATTTAAAACTTGCATCTTTTTCAATATCCAGTTCAACCAAACACCAGAGAGATAGTCTTCTTTTAATGTTTCTTGGTATCACAGTAAATGGCAGAAAGGAGAGGGGAAAAATATAAAAAAAAAGAGACACAAGAAACAAGTCAGAATGACGCATACCAAAACTCACTAAAAAAAATAATGCAGTTAATTCAGGCATAAAAAGGAGTTAGACAAGAGACACAGTAAGCTGGGATTGTTATGTATTATTCAACAACCCTCAATGTTTGGCACTGAGGGGTTTTTTTTAGATTCCTATAACTTCATTAAATATTTGTCAGGATATTATGAAAACATTTGTGTCTAACAAACAGCAAGATGTTTTTCCTGTACTTTGTTAAAAGTGTCACCATTTTAAAATAAACAGCAATTCATTAGCATTTTATTCCCTTTGGAAGACCGTAAAATGCATGGTACTGGGGTTAAGTGGACAGTAAACTAGGCCCTGAGCCTATGTGACGTTAGATAACCAAAAGAAGATATTCTTTTTAAAATATATAATCAAGTTTCTGGCACAAAAAAATATCAAGCAACGACACAAAAATCTACGGTTTTAGAGAACAAATCCCCACCTCTTTCCTGCTATCTTCTCTAAAACCAAAAAATTACAAGTTTTGCTGCACTAGGATCCAGATAGTTTAAACAAGATTTTTATTACAACTCAAATAGGCTGTGTAGAAGAATGTGAATTTTCACTATTAAAGGTATGTGGTAAGACACAAAGATACCTGGGTTAAACATACAGGCAATAAATATTTTGGAAGACTCTTCTAATATGAACCAAACAAGACCCTTGCAATAGCCTGTCCCATCAGTAGGGCAATCATTTTATTTTAGAAACACTTATTTAAGTATTTGCATAAAGCATTAATACGGACCCAACCCAGAATCCTGACATACCTGTAGCAGCTTCAGAATGACTAACCTTGATGGGTAACTGGCACTAATAATACACAGAGCAGGACAGGATTTTTGGCATTTTATTTGTTGCTCCTGCTACCCCTCAAAATTATGCTTCATTAACATCAAAGGCCTTTCATTAACTGCTTCCTGTACTCCCTGTTATTTGCAGTCCTAAAAGCTTAGACATCTTTCTCTCTCAGGTTCCAGTCTGACATGTGATGCAAGCCTACCTCTGCTTGAATAAGCAAAAGCTGCCTACTGCCTGCCTGCCTTGGGCTCTCCCCTGGGGAAAGTTTGCACCCCTGCCAATGCTAAAAAGTGGGTAATCAAACTACAAGAAAATTAAGTGCTATAAATGTGCAAAATTACTTTCACACAGCGAAAGATTTTATCTCATGCCCAATATAAAAGAAAAATAACCAAAAGTTAGAAATGTGTCTTCTTAATTGGGAGAGACTTGTGCTAAATGATGTCTTTATTTCCAGAAATACTATGACCTAACTGACACAGAATAAAACTCATCCACTCCTATTGTTTATCCTCAAATAAAAAAGTTTGATCAGCTTATCTTCTCATGTTCTAAAGAAAAGGAAAATATTTTCAATAGAAACAGTACTTCTACAGTGTTCAGGGTCTGACAAATACTTGCAAATATCTTTGGTTCATAGAGAATTTGGGGCTAAACCGGCCAAGTTCATTTTTCAGAAGGCAGCATGGCACCTACCATTCTGGACAGTTTGGATTACAAAAAGGGCATTTTCTGCAGATGATGAATAAATTTCAGCCATGTTACTTACTTTAATCACACCTGTGTTTTAGTAAAACAAAATCTTAACATATATTGAAATATTGTTGACAGTTAGTGAAATATTATTTCAATTCCACAAAATGGGAAGCCACAGGCAAGAGATTAAATGCTTGCAAACAAAAACTTTTAAGTGACCAAAGAAATGCAGCTATGTCTTCAACTGCTGATCAGTTCTACTACTCTTAGGTCATACTTATTCCACCTCTTCACCTGAACTTTTCCCTACGACCCACCCAGTAAATACCAGTGCAACATGCAACAGCGGAACCAGACTGAAAAGGCAGAATCCCAGAAGTCTAATGCCTAGCAAGGATCAATATCAAATATTCCAGAAGCCAATAACAACGGTAATAAAGAACATCGTTTATTTTCTGATTGTCTCAAAGTGAGGACTTGCTAATTATAACCAAGTGACTCAAGACTAGACAAATCCAGTAACAACACTGTATAAAAACTGGTGCATTCCAGGCCTGAAGTTAACATTGAGCAAATCTAACACTAAAATACTGCTTCATCAGACCCAGACTACTTTAAATTGATTACATTTTTCACTTAGATTATTTTTAGTTTGGTTTTCCTTCCAAGTGCATAGCTAACACAATGAAAAGACCAGATGAAGTTATCTCCCCTTCTATTCAGTGCTAGTAAGATGAATTTCATCATGCATATGGTGTTTTAAAATTTCAGTCTGTACTCTTAAGATCTTTTTTAGTCTGACCCAGCATTTACAATACCTTTGTTCTACATCAGGTATTAAAGACTGTCCATGCTGCACCAGATGCAATAGCAGAACGCTGATGTGGCACAAAAGGAAAGCCACAGTCTATCTCAGAAAGAGTTATCTCTATAGCAAGAAACATGCAGCTTGTACCTCCTCAGCAGCACATCATATTAATGACTGATATAAAAAAGCATCAGACTGTTTTTTTTCTTGGACCTTTCAGAGCACCCTCATACACAAATGTTTTGCATATACTAGTGAATTTCAATCAAGAAAATTTAGGCCTGGCTGCTCCCACCTAAAAATCAAGAGAACTGCAATCAAACAAAATAGCTTGCTGTCATAAAACAGAGGAAGTAGAGTGTTTCACTAGTTTCCAGTTCAGAAAAAAAAAAATCTGCTCAAAGTACAGGGCAGCAGGCTATTAGCCAATTTAACCTAGAAATCTGAGAGGCCGACTATCTACCAGGCAATTAAGAATTTAAAAGTCAACCAACATTCAGCCTTATCAAGACAAACCCATTGCTAAACTATGGGAAAAAATGTCTCCTTTAGTCCCTTCCTCTTACCAAAGTTAAAATTACAACATCTTGTTTGTATTTGTGAAGCCTTATAGATTAAAACCTCTACAGTATTAAAACATTTAGGCTGCCAATATTACGTGTAAAGTACTTAGTAATTCTAAAATGCCTTGCTGCACCGCTGTTTCCCATTAAAATTCCTTCTATTGAGCACAAAATTATCTGTTTGCCTCCCGAGTTTCGCACCAACCTAACTGCCAAACTAAAAAGCGTATATTAGGACAAGAGGCGGTAGGCAGAAACTGATGCATGGCAAGCTCCACCTGAACACGGGGAACAACTTTATTGTGCTGGTGACCGCGTACTAGAAGAGGTTCCGCAGACTGTGAAGCCTCCCGCACTGGAGATACCCCAGAACCTGGATGCAATCCCATTCAACACGCCGTAGGGCGACCCTGCATGAGCAGCGAGGTTGGACCAGACGACCCACTGTGGTCCCTCCCAATCTGACTCGTTCTGTGATTTCGTGATTTCCAAGTAGCTTTTCTAGTAAGAGCAGTTTTTAGAGAACCCCGACACAGCAGGAGATGCACAGCTCTCTGAGGCAAGGCTCACAGCGAAGGGCTCAGCTCTGAAACACGGGAGTGGAGCATGATCCCTCAGTACCTCCCCGGCCGCTTCCTCCTCCTCCTTCTCCTCGCCCGGCAGCTTCCCCGCGCAGAGCTTCGGAGGAAGGGCCTTTGTGAGCGGGGCCCGGCCCGGCCCCCTCAGAAGAAGCGCGAAAGCCGCGTCCCGCCACGGGCCGCCCGCGCCGCCCCCGCCCGCACTCACCCGGGCGCGAGGACCTGTCCGGGC